>OY856413.1:1181103484-1181705874 GCA_963693085.1 Alisma plantago-aquatica | reverse complement strand
GGTCCGTGTGGACTACTTCAGAGGCGGGAGGTCACTGCCACTCAGGAGGACAACTGTCATCCGACAGTCCGGTAGGAGGAGGAGTCTTCAGTCCCGGTGCGACCAGGAGCTGCACAGACACCGTCCAAGACCGAAGGTGAAGACCGCGCAAGGCGCGTGGCATTGTCGCCGAGCAAGCCTCAGGACAAGGTATGATTCACAAACCTTATTTCCTATCATATTGAAATCGACGCGATTCCTTTTGTTCCGGGTTTGGGGAGAAAATGTTTTGTTTCCGCTGCTTCTCTGCCTCCTCCAATACCCAACAGTGGTATCAGAGCCACGTTGACCTCTCTATATTTTAGGATTATCGATGTGATCGATTTTGGTTTGTCGCCTTTATTTATTGCATGCGATGCGAGTAATATTGGCTTTATACATGTCCAATCCACAAATCCCTAATATACATATATGATATGTAATATTAATGCACTCGATACGTGTCACCCTTAAACGAGTTTTGTGGTGGATGTGTAGCATGATTATGGCCTATAAACCCCTATATCTGTGTGTGGTTGTTTGTGTGGTTGCTTACATCTTGGTCTGCGCACCAATTCCCTTTCTCATATTCCTGATGTAACTCGAAATAATTCGAGAGTTCTATTCCTACCTTTGCTCCCCCCGAATGTAACTCGGGGTTTCTCAATTCAAACGTAAATAGGATAGATTTTATTTCATGTTATGTCAAAGAACGGCGGACAACCAGAAGACGATCGGTTCAAGGAGTGAACCGATCGGTTGGTGATCCAGATGGCCGGTTCGAGGAACGAGATGAGTGGGTGGTGACCTGAGGAGATGCACGATGACCGGTGAACCGATCGGCTGGAGGCGCCAGTCGATCGGCTGGTGGCGCCCGAGCAACCAACCTGATGGCGAGCCGATCAGTCATGGAGATGAGCTGATCAAACCCAGAAAGGCAGGCACAGATTTCATCTTGTACAGGTTGCATGTGATGTAGACCTAGATGACCGTGATTCCTCTTGGCTTGAGGAATCACAAATAGGATGGCCATAATCATTGCTTTTTATGGTTTATGCATGTTTTCTGTGGGATATAGCATGTATATGATACATACTATATATTGTGGTGATTGGATATGTATATGTATATAAAAACCAAATCCCTCATTAAAATATTAAGTCTTGTATGCCTTCCATTAGCGACACACATGGCAAACTTGATCGACCAAGCGTAGGTTACGCCAAAGCGTGGTGCGCCGTCTATCTTGTGGAAGTGTGAAGGGTAGACATGTAGGTTCTGCCAAAGCAGGGTGCATGTTTACCGTGTCGGCTTTTGGGTTAGACTTAACTGGTGATTCTTAGAGCGTCTAAGCCCAGAGGCAAGGAATGTTCATGGCAAGGTGTTGTGCATGTTCATTCATCAAGAGTTGCATATGATGCTATTGGCAAGAGTTGCCTACCCAGAAGATCTGAGTTGTGGGTGACAGCCAAAGCTGGTCCATGGCTTAGAGGATTCTAGGATCTTGACCCACTAGAAGATTGTACGCTGCAATCTTCCGAATTGATGGTGAGGGCTGTCAATTTGAGTCAAAATAGTGGGAGCGGTAATTAATTAAAGGCCTAATTAACTATCGTCAAATTTTATTCAAATCAAATCAAATCAAAAAGGTTTTGACAAATGCAAATTTTCTCTTGTATAATGGCAAAAGAATCATCTTTTAAAATGGGCAAATTAATTGAGAATAAATTCCATAACTGGTTGAGGACTGTGAGAAGTGTTCTGCACAATCCAGATATACCAGGAGCCTTAGAATCCACTCTATGTACGCTTAATGCGTTGGTGAAGAAGAAGGTAGGTAAGGGAGAGAAGTGTTCTCTCGCTAAACCAATTTCTTCTACATGGAGAGGATGGAAGGAACAATGGAAGAAGAAGTCAGAGATAGAGATCTCTACTTCTGGTGTATACGTGATAGAGATTAACTTTACTACTTCTTCGTCATGGGTACTTGATACCGGATGCGGATCTCACATTTGTTCAAATGTGAAGGATCTTAAGAGAAGTAGGCCTTTGGGGAAAGGCGAGGTTGAACTACGTGTTGCGAATGGGGCAAGAGTTGCCGCCAGTGCCGTAGGAACCTATGAGTTAACTCTACCTAGTGGGATAATAATAGAGTTGAAGAACTGCTATTATGTACCTGCCATAAATAGGAATATCATTTCTGTCTCTTGTTTGGACAAAGATGGGTTTGAATTTCTTATTAAGAATGGAAAGTGTTCCATTTCTAAAGATGGGATCTTTTATGGCAGTGCCCCTATGTCTTATGGTCTATACTTGATAGACTTGGAGACAAGTGTATACAACGTAAATGCCAAAAAGCAAAAACTCAACAACTCAAACAAAACATATCTCTGGAATTGTCGTCTAGGGCACATAAATGAGAAGCGCATTTCTAGACTCCATAAAGATGGTTATCTAGACTCTTTTGATTATGAATCAATAGAGACATTTGAATCTTGTTTGTTGGGCAAGATGACCAAGACTCCCTTTTCAGGTAAAGGTGAGAGAGCTAGTGATCTATTAGGACTCATACAAACTGATGTATGTGGGCCTTTTAGAACTAATGCCAGAGGTGGGTATCAGTACTTCATTACCTTTACTGATGACTTCAGTAGGTATGGCTATGTGTACCTGATGAAACATAAGTCAGAAACCCTTGAAAGGTTCAAGGATTTCATGAATGATGTACAAAACCAGCTTGGTAAAAGTATTAAGGCACTTCGTTCCGATCGAGGTGGAGAATACTTGAGCTAGGAGTTTGAGGACCTTCTGCGAGCCCGTGGTATTGTATCACAATGGACTCCGCCTGGAACACCACAACATAATGGTGTGTCTGAAAGAAGGAATCGCACATTGTTAGATATGGTGCGATCAATGATGAGTTTTGCTGATCTTCCAATTTCTTTCTGGGGTTATGCTCTTGAAACCGCCACGTTTACACTTAACCGTGTGCCATCTAAATCGGTTCAAAAGACACCATATGAGATATGGACTGGGAAGCGTCCGAATTTGTCTTTTATGAAGATTTGGGGTTGTGGGGCTTATGTCAAGAAAATGTTTCCTGATAAGCTTGGACCCAAATCTGATAAATGTTATTTTGTTGGATATCCCAAGGAGACCAAGGGATACTATCTATACCACCCTACTGACAACAAAGTGTTTGTTGCCTGGGATGTTGTGTTCCTAGAGAAGGAATTTATTTCCAAAGGAAACAGTGGGAGGAATATAGAGCTTGAAGAGGTTCAAGCCCAACAAGAAAACATTCAACCGGTAGATGTACCAGAGGAAAATGTAGATTCACAAGGCGTTGTGGAATCTCAGTCTCCTCAGGTAACATAAGGACCTCGTAGATCTAGTAGGACTCGCCTTGAGCCTGAGAGGTTTGGATACCTTGTAACTCAGGAAGGTGGAGAGTTGATCATAGATGATGATCCAACTACCTACGTAGAGGCTATGGAGGGACCAGATTCTGAGAAATGGCTTGAAGCCATGAGATCCGAGATGGAATCCATGTACTCCAACAAAGTATGGACTTTGGTGGAACCACTCGAAGGGGTAAAACCCATAGGGTGCAAGTGGGTCTTTAAGAAAAAGACCGACATGGATGGCAATGTGCAAACTTATAAAGGCAGATTGGTTGCAAAGGGTTTTCGACAAATTCAAGGTGTTGACTATGACGAAACCTTTTCTCCAGTTGCCATGATTAAGTCCATCAGGATCATGCTTGCCATTGCAGCTTACTATGACTATGAGATTTGGCAGATGGATGTTAAAACCACATTCCTTAACGAGAATATTCATGAGTATGTGTATATGACACATCCTGAAGGTTTTGTAGATCCAAAGAATGCCAATAAAGTCTGTAAACTGCAAAGGTCAATCTATGGATTAAAGCAAGCATCTCGGAGTTGGAATCTTCGATTTGATGAGGAAGTCAAAGTGTTTGGCTTTATTCAAAATGAAGATGAACCTTGTGTGTACAAGAAGGTTAGTGGGAGCTCAACCACATTCCTCATATTGTATGTGGATGACATACTTTTGATGGGGAATGATGTCTTAGCCTTAGAGAAGGTAAAGACTTGGCTTGGGAAAACTTTCTCAATGAAGGACTTAGGAGAAGAATCCTACATTCTAGGAATTAAGATCTATAGAGATAGATCTAGAAGGCTTCTCGGACTAAGTCAGAGCACGTACATTGACAAGGTGCTGAAGCGGTTCAGCATGGAGAACTCAAAGAGAGGCAACGTCCCTATGCTACATGGAGTTATCGTCTCTAGAGCTCAATGTCCCCAATCTTGTGAAGAGAGGGAGCGTATGAATGGGATCCCATATGCATCAGCCACCAGATCCATCATGTACGCTATGTTGTGCACACGCCCAGATGTCTCGTATGCTCCTAGCATGACGAGCAGGTACCAGTCAGATCCCGGGGATGCTCACTGGACAGCCGTGAAGAACATCCTCAAGTACTTGCGAAGGACTAAGGATCAATTTCTTGTGTACGGCGGTGAGGAAGAGTTGGTTGTAAAGGGTTACACCGATGCAAGCTTCCAAACTGATAAAGATGATTACAGATCGCAGTCAGGATTTGTGTTTTGCCTTAATAATGGAGCTGTGAGCTGGAAGAGTTCCAAGCAAGAAACAGTTGCCGATTCTACTACAGAGGCTGAGTATATTGCTGCTTCGCATGCAGCAAAGGAGGCTGTGTGGATCAGGAAGTTCATCTCTGAACTTGGTGTAGTTCCCAGTAGCTGTGATGCAATTGAGCTTTATTGTGACAATAATGGAGCTATTGCACAAGCTAAGGAGCCCAGATCACATCAGCGGTCCAAGCACATACTGCGGCGCTTCCATCTCATATGAGAGATCGTACAGCGAGGAGATGTGAAGATTTGCAAAGTACCAACTGAAGACAACATAGCTGATCCACTGACTAAGGCCCTTTCTCAGCAGAAGCATGATGGTCATGCTAGGTCACAAAGACTGCGTTTCCTTGGTGACTGGCTCTAAGTGCAAGTGGGAGTCTGTTGGTATGTATGCCCATAGAGCAAGTCATATGATGATTGTAATGGGATACTTTGTAATTGATTTGAATAATAATATAAAGGCAATTTCCAATCTATATGTTTAAATTGTTTCTGATATGATGGTGTAACATGATAGATGTCTAAAGATTGTTTTACTCAATGACGTATGCTTTTGGGTTGAGGACCTAAACGATGAGATCATACGGATGCTAAGAGTATTCTTTCTTGTTTAGTCCCTAGTCGGTTGTTATTGTGGAAATAACCATAGACATCAATAACACTAAAGACTAGATTGTGTGTTGGTTGATGACAGAATCTCATTAGTAATGATATGGTGATATCAAACCAAGCACATAGGTACTTGTTAGAGAACAAGGTACCGGACAGACCCACCGTGAGAGTGACACATGGAACCATGACTTAGTAGTCACAGTCAGCTCTCACAGTGATGGTGGTGAGTGTGATTCTTAGACCTGAAATCACTACACTCAACACATGTCGTTGGGTACACTTTGACATCATCAAACGCAGTCCTGAAACATGGGTTGTTATAAAGGTGATGATTGGGTGGATTTGACACATGGGGCTTTTGAGGGGTGAGTGATAGATATGGGATTTGTCCCTCCTAAGGGAGTTTGATATCCTTGGCCACTTGATGAGTAGGATTGAGAAAGGCATGCACATGCACGTGTGAATCAATATGTGATATTGATGTCATACACATCTCACTCGGTCTACTCTGAGATCAAGGAAATGAATGAACATTGACAGGATGACTGTTCCATGCCTCGAGTTCATTCTGGATATCAGTGACAAAGGAATTATACATTCACTATAACACCATTCACGGATTGTAGGATGAAAGTTGTTCTCCAACTTTCTACTTTCACTTGGGTAGCAATGATGTGTGACTAGGCACCTCTCTTTGCTTGTGAAGTCATAAGTGTTATGGACTTTCACTGCCAACGTGAAATGGACCTGCAGGGTCACACACATAGGATTTAACCTGGAAGAGGAGTTTTGTCCACAAGAAATGTTTAGATTGATTACTAAAGGAGTTTAGTAGTTCAATTAAACACTCAATTAATCGATAGCTCAATATCATAGTGTTCAAGGTGTTGGACGAGTTGATTGGAGTATCGGATTGATTGAAATCACATTTGACTGATTCTGCACAATCTGCACTCCCAACCGATCGGTTCATGTGATGAACCGGTCGGCTGAGGTTGCTGAACCGGTCAGCTCAATTGTTGAACCGATCGGCCCATACACAGAGTGAAATGGCCGGTTCAAGTGTTGAACCGATCGGTTCAGCTGGTGCAATCGAGCAACTTGGGAAAGTAGGATTGGTGAGAATTTTCCTTTCGTTTCAATTGCCCAATTCGATTGGGAATAATATTGGTATTCGATACCAATTGGGAAAGAAACAAGGAAAGTCAATCGGGAACCAATCTGGAACCCCAAGCGACCGGTTCATGAGTGAACCGATCGGTTCAAGGGTCCCAAATGATCAGTTCAGTGGTGAACCGATCGGTTCAGGTCCCCAACCGACCGGTTCACTTGTGAACCGATCGGTTCAGGTTGCGAGATGGTTGCTTTTTGTGGAAAATCCCAAACCCTTCTACTCCTGCTTTAGTCCCGTATTGCCGGGCACAGAGAAGCCTGTCCCATGACCCGCCTATATATATAGGGGTATTGGGGGCTTCTCAGAGTACAACTCAGTGCAAGTTGATTGCTCTGCAAAGTTGTCGTTCTCTCTGGTTTTGGTAACCGAGAGAGAGCCTGAGCAAGTGCTTCCCGCAAAGGGAGGTGCAGCAAGGGAAGACAACTGCAGTTGCAGTCGACAACATGAGAGTGTGTTGGCGACTAGTACGTCAACAGGAGGGTGCGACTCCTTCCACTTCCTTGTGGGACAAGGAGAGTGGAGTTCCGTGTGGTCCGTTTGGACCACTTCAGAGGCGGGAGGTCACTGCCGCTCAGGAGGACAACTGTCATCCGACAGTCCGGTAGGAGGAGGAGTCTTCAGTCCCAGTGCGACCAGGAGCTGCACAGACACCATCCAAGACTGGAGGTGAAGACCGTGCAAGGCGCGTGGCATTGTCGCCGAGCAAGCCTCGGGACAAGGTATGGTTCACAAACCTTATTTCCTATCATATAGATGTCGACGCGATTCCTTTTGTTCCGGGTTTGGGGAGAAATTTTTTTGTTTCTGCTGCTTCTCTTCCTCCTCCAATACCCAACACATTTATCTATGGGTGAAAGGTAGTACTAAACCTTAACTACGTACCCAAAGCTTTATGGACTCGCTCCCAAAAATGACTCGTGAATTGGGGACCCTATCAGAAACAATTGTAGCTGGTACCCCGTGTAAACATACTATCTCATCTATATAGATATCTGAGCTTCTCAGCAGTATAGTTTGTTTTGATAGGAAGAAAATATGCTGACTTGGTCAACATTTCAACTATCACCCAAATGGAATCATGACTTTTGGCTGTTCTGGGTAAACCAACCACAAAGTCTATGGTTACGTGATCCCATTTCCACTGTGGTATAGGCAAAGGTAGCATTGTTCCTGTGGGCTATTGATGTTCAGCTTTAACCTACTGACATACTTGACACCGCATAACAAACTCAACTACATCTTTCTTCAATCCTAGCCACCAATATATATCTTTCATGTTATGATACATTTTGGTGCTCCCTGGATGCATTGCATACATCGAAGAATGAGCTTCTTCCAAAACCAACTTCCTTAAATCATTGGCAGCAGATACTACCATCCTACCATGGTAACATACTACCAGATCCTCAGACTCATGAAAACCATCCCATTTATCACTACCATACTCCGACCTGATCTGCTGGATCACAGTATCAGCTTAATGTGCTTGTTTAATCTGCTGACTCAGAGTAGGTTTCACTTGTATCTTAGCTAACAACCCAGCTAACAACAATACCTTAAGCTGTACATTGTTTTTCCTTAAGGAGAAAAGCATATCTCTTTTAAATCACACTAAGGAGTTCAATTGTTCTTTGTCTAGGGTTGGCGTTGATGATTTCCTACTTAGTGCATCAGCCACTACATTAACCTTTCCTGGATGATAATCAATTATTCAATTGTAGTCCTTGATTAACTCCATCCAGACATTTATCGGGCAATCAACTAAAGTTGTAAGTCCGATACGATGGTGCGCAACATGAGAGTCGTGTCGGGCGAGCAAAACGATACCACTATTGGGCTATACCTTTTCTTTCTTAAGTTATCTTTGTGCGATATGAGAGCACTGTGTTGAATCAACTAATTATTGAGGGTGCACAAATCAAGCACAGCTGAACCGATCATTTTGGCCCTGATCCGATTGACTGGGACCTGAGCCGATCGTTTGGGGCTCCCAACCGATCGGTTGGCGCCCTGAACCGATCGATTCACGGTCTGGATCCAACTCAAATTGACTTTCCATATTTGTTTCCAACTAATCCAATATTAGACCTTTTCTAAAAAGAATTTGTACAAGTGAAACAAATATATTTTTGCAAAATAGTCTTCATATTTTCCAAACAATCTCGGTTGGTCACACGAACCGATCGGTTCAACGATTGAGCCAATCGTCTGGTGACACATGAGACGATTGTCTCATCACATGAGCTGATCGGTTCAACAACCTGAGCTGGTCGGTTCATCCCATGAGCCGATCAGTTGGAGCAACAGACTGTGCAAATTAGTCAATTGTATTTTCAATCAATCTGATACTCGCAATCAACAGGTCGAACACCTTGAACGTTATGATATTGAGCTATCAATTAATTGAGTGTTTAATTGAACTACTAAACTCCTTTCATAATCAATCAAAACATCATTTGTGGATAATACTCCTCTTCTAGGTTAAATCCTATCTGTGTGACCCTACAGGTCCATTTTACATTGGCAGTGAAAGTCCATAACATTTATGAGTTCACAAGCAAAGAGCAGTGCCTAGTCACACATCAATGCTACTCAAGTGAAATAAAAAAATGGAGAACAACTTTCAATCCTACAACCCGTGAATGGTGTTATAGCGAATGTATAATTCCTTTGTCACTAATATCCTGAAAGATCTAGAGGCATGGAACGGTCATCCTATCAACGTTCAATCACTTTCTTGATCTCAGAGTAGATTGGAGGAGATATGTATGACATCAATATCACATATTGATTTATACATGAGTGCACACCTTTCTCAATCCTACTCATCAATTGGCCATGGATATCATACTCCCTCATGAGGGACAAATCCCATATCTATCACTCACCCCTCAAAAGCCCCATGTGTTAAAGCCACCCAATCATCACCTTTATAATAACCCATGTTTCAGGATTGTGTTTGATGATGTCAAAGTGTACCCAATGACATGTTGTAACATACCGAATTCTTGGAATTTTGCCTTTTTGGTACTCTTTTCCATCTTTTTCTTTCATTTCTATCCTCTTTGGCTTTTCTATTTAATTTGTGGAGAATATGCTGGTTTAATGAACATTTGTTCACCTTTTATTTCAATATTTGGGTTTATGCACAAATACCTCAGTGGAAGCTTAGTAATATGTTGAATATGCAAAATATCCACTTAAGTGATAAAAATAATAAATAAATTCGTCCTAGAACTTTCTAGTGCTTTTTAGAATATGAAAAAGCAAGGAAATCCCGAAATAAAAATTAAGTAGTTGATAAATGCAATAATTGGGGATAATATGGAATATTTTGGATAAAAGAAGATAATGAGAAATATATTGTTCCAAAAATCCTTAATAGAAACCCAAGAATATAATTTGGACAATAAATATATCAATTTCGTTTTCTTGACTTAAAAATTGCTTAATGGCCAAGTATCATCTAATTTGGATAATAAATAAATACATAATGCCTTTAATACAAGATAATGGGAAATAAGCCAAGAAAGAGAGATAAAATATTTAATGCCCTCAAATTAGAAAAATAACTCTAGATTCGTAATCTAAACATAAAAATACGCCTTTGGGCAAATTTGCATTTAATTTGGCCAATGTTTAATATTTTATTTTATTCAAGAGAGAGAAAATGACTTAAAGACCAAAAATATTAAATATATGTTGATAAAAATTAATTAATGCCAAAATCGTGTTCAAAACATTTATTATTGCTTATAGGTCAAGTTTTACATTTTTAGAAAGTTTCTAGATGCCTCTAATAAAATTAAAAGGATAAGTAAGTGGTACATTTTGTAAATGAATTAAATAAAATAATAACATTCTTCAAAAAAATAAAATGAAGCCAAATTCGTGTTCTACATGTTAAAATAGACCTTTGGATGAATTTTGAATCAATTGGGAAATTGTTTGATGAGAAGATAAATAAAGGAGAGAGAAAGTGTGCAAAACTTTAAACTCATTATTTAAAATAATAAAAAACTTCAACAAATGGAAATAATGACAAATTCATATTCAACATACTTAATATGATTTATGGGTGAAGTTTAATTTTTGGATAATCATAGAGTCATAAATAAATGAGGAAAGAGAAAATATGTTTTGAATTATTTAACACATTAAAGTTTCTCAAAAATGCAAAGCTAATTCCATATTCAGTTTCTACCCGTCAAAATCAATCAAAATATAAAATGTGGTAATTTTTGGGTGTCGTTTGGTCCTTCAAATGAGGAGAGAGAAAAGCATTAAAATTTAATTACACAATTTGGTCGCATTTTAATACAAGTATAGTCCAACTAGGACTCACCCCATCCGCGAGATCGGATGGCTCGTGGTCCTTTGTGTACCCGGGTCCATTGATCTGATGAGTCGTGGTCATCTTCTTCCACAAACCATTTGGGAAACATGTTGTTCATTTTCTGAGTTTTCAAATTGCATCATCTCTTTCAATTCTCAACCAAATCGAGAACTTTTTGGTTCGTTGGTGTAACATCCCTGACCTGGGTTATAAGTTAACCCTAGGTGTTTTGCGTAAATCATGTAATTAAGATGCTTGTGATTAACTTCTGGCATTTAATTAAGTTCCTGAGGAACACACAGTTTCATTTCTGTCCTTTTAAAACAATGTTGTAGTATTGTTTTGTAATGCAGGGACCTATGTGAAAATTACCCAATTAGAAGGGTTCACTTGCAAATTTAACATGTTAAGATGTTCCTTTGATGATAAGAGATCATATGAGTGAATATGATGAGATATGATGGGTTATCCAAGCTTGGGCACCAAGATGCAGCTTGTGGAGTAATCCTTGTGCTTAAAACCCTGATTTTGGTGTAAAGTGCAATTTACCCAAAATATGGGGTGCAACTTGTAAAATATACCTTCTAGTATATCTTTTATGACTCTTGACATCATTTAGAGTAGAAATTATGAAAGGGGCGCTTCAATCAAATAATTGGATAAGAAGGATGACCTTTGTAGTAAAAGCACCTAGTATGAGTAAGGAGACCCTTCATATATGTGCACCTTAGTCTTCTTCTTGGCTTTCTAACCCTTAGCTCTTGAGATTTGGTGATTTTTGCCTATTTATGATAGAGTGAACGTGCCTTATAAGTAAGGAGGGACCAAGAGGAGAAACTAAGAAACTAGAGGTCCTTATGTTAGAAACTAACCCAAGCTATATAAGCTTCTTTCTTTGCAAACCAAGTAAATGTTTCCTTTCACTTCTTCATTTATCATCTTGCTCAACCGACTAAGGCAGAGCTCTGGAGTTCAGGGAGATGATCAACCTGTTCTAAGGTAAGAAGAGACCATCTTCTAGCTCGAATTCATGGAGGAATTCCTTGTATAAGGTTGGTTTTATGGTTAACTTACTTAGGTTTCTTGTTCTAGCCGACTTTCCCCAACCGTTTCTTGGAGAATTACCTTTGGTCGACCTGTGGAGCTCAAGACGCCATTAAAGGATAGAAGCTTGGAAGCTTGGAGCTCTAGGAACAACGTTTGAGGCGGGTTTTATAACTCTAAACCCTTTAATTTGTTAAGCATATCTTCTTTCTTGCATATACTAGCTTGTTTTTCTTCTTTCCCATCTTTCTTTGCTTCTTGCAAGTAAAACCATGGAGTAACCAACCTGTTCGAAGGTTGAAGATGATGGGCGTGAATTCCTAGGTAGATTTACCAAACGACCTTGGACCATTTGGACCAAACGATCTCAAAACCGTTTGGTAGGGTTGACCAAGGGAATACCATTTGGAGGTCTGTTGTACACATGTTGAATTAAACATCTACAAAGAATTGTAACCTAATTGCAAACCAATCACAAGTTGAAGGCACTTCAACCCCCTAAACCCTAATCGGGTTGAATTGTTGATTTCAAGTATAGATTTTGGTGAACTTTGGGTTGAAGGGCCCAAACGGTCTCAAGACCATTTGAGGGTTCACTCAAACGGTCTCAAGACCGTTTGGTGACAACCCAAGACCGATTGGAGGTCTAGGGTTAAAGAAATTTGATGGGTTGAGGGTCCAATTCCAATAAGTTGATGAATTGATAAAAGTGCTTATTTTAGACCTAATTAGGGTTCAATCCTTATCCAATCGACTTGGATTTTGATGAAACTTTGGGCAAACGGTCTCAAGACCGTTTGGAGGGTGTCCAAACGATCTCAAGACCGTTTGGGCCAGGTTTGGGCCCAATTGGATGTCAATTGATGGGTTCAACCGTAATTTGATTCACATTGATGAACATTGATAATTAGCCGATTGAAAACCCTAATTGAGTTGGATTTAACCCTAATTGGCTTTCAATTGAGGGTCAATTTGGTGTCCAAGTGATTAAGGCTAACCCTAATTGACTCAATTTACAAGTGGTTAACAAGGATATGGCCAATTGGAGGCTTCAACATAGATAACCATAAACAAGTATAACCTTTGATTCACCTTTGAGGTCCATGCAGTTTTGAGCCCATTTGGACCAAACGGTCTCAAGACCATTTGGATCCAAACGGCCTCAAGACCGTTTGGGGCCAAACGATCTCAAGACCATTTGGGCTCAAACGATATCAAGGTCGCTTGGACCAATCGATCTCAAGATCGTTTAAGATCAAACGGTTTCAAGTCGCATAGCTTCAAACGGTTTGGAGGTCAACTTTCCCAAACGGTCAACGCACCCATGCGGTCTTGGTGATCCATGTGGTCTTGAAGGTCAAACTATCCAAACAGTCAATGCCCCAAACGGTCTCAAGACCGTTTGGAGGTTGAAAGTTGAAACCGTTTGGAGACTTTTACGGTTGTTTTTGTTTAATCGTTTGAAGGTGTAATTGGTCCAATGGTGGTCTAATCTAAACCCTAATGGTACCCTAAGACATTAAGGGACCAAGTGACTAATGGATTGACCCATAATGGTGATCAATGGTGTACTTTACCAATATACCCTTGAAGGGTTCAACTAAAGGATACCTTGTTTTAATCAAACCCTAATGACATGATAGTGGTGATTTGGCTTATGTTAATCAATGAGGACTTGACCCAACCTAATCTAGAGTGATGTAATCACCATCTATTAGTAAGAGGAGAGAGAAAGTACCATTTATGGTTGAAACTCAAGTAAAGTACCTTCAATGTATATGAATGTGCATGAGTAGGGTATGATCCACCTATGTGTGATCATGGGAACCCTAATTGTGATAATTGATGAATCTTAATCTAATTTGAAGGCATCAATAGTGATGTTTTTCATACATGATGATGTTATGAGTTAAATTCACCATGAAAGGTGAATAGTAAACCCTAATTCTAGGGTAATAACATGAAATGTGAATAGTAAACCCTAATTCTAGGGTAATAACATGAAAGGTGAATAGTAAACCCTAATTCTATGGTAATAACATGAAATGTGAATTGTAAACCCTAATTCTAGGGTAATAACATGTATTGTGAATAGTAAACCCTAATTGATGAAAATCATGGAACCTAGCTCTTGTAAGAGTATGAAGGTACATCTCTTGAATTGAATTGTTTACTATTATTAGTTGAATTAACCATGCAGGTTCTTATATGAGGATGATCATATCTAGGTAAGGATTATGATACCATATTCCTTGAAAGCATGTTATTAGCTTTATGAATAGTGACATATCCTCTTGCCTAGTAAGTGACATCTTATGAGATTGATAGGATGTGAGAGCCATGAGCATCATCAAGATCAAGCTAATTGAATGACTTGTGATGAGATGATTAAGAAATGATAATTGATGTGAGTTAGACTTGTTATATTTAGTATTCTATTTTCATAGCTTCTATGTTAATGATTAATGTTTGAGAACATGTATGATGTTAAAAGAATACTGAAATGTACCTAACTAATCAAGTATAATCATTCCATGTAGAGCCCTGATCATAGATCCATCATTGTCAGAAGTTAAATGATGGTGAAATAGGTTTTCCTAAGGGAACTCCTGGATCACATACTTTAGAGTATGTGGGGGAATATGGATGTGTATATCCTTACATCCTAGTGTAGGAATTGATGTATATGTATCTTAATCCATCAACCCTTCACTATATGTTTATACCGGGATGATGTAACACTATTCTCTCAAGGAAATCTTTTATACCGCATCGATGAGAGATAAACAAGAAATCTTTCGATGGCGAAGAGAGTACAAAATGCCACTGTGACTCTAATAGCGAAGTACCAGAATACCCTGGTTAGCTATAGTAGCAGAGACACTAGATGTCCTGCATGTTTATCCTCACTCTGACTGAGGAAGATGAGGTCATAAGAATCCCACTCTTTGATGACCTAATATGATACCGATGTGACTTACTAGTGATTGTTTGGAGTGTGAATGGTATATCTCATCTCCGTAGGGCATAATGATGTTTGTAAAACATAATCAACCGCGTAGCATAACTGCTTAGGTTGAACTATGAGGAACATTGATTGATGTTACATTGCTTGCATTTAATATCCTGTTCAAAGTATTAGTATACATGTTCTTCATATTGCTTAATGAAGTTGAGTAATTTGTTATCAAACCTGCTGTGATTGATTTAAGTTATCTACTCATAATAATCCTTTGATTGCTTTAACAAAGTTTCTGGCGGAGAGTTATAACTCTCATTGGGACAATTATTTCAAATTGTCTCACCCCGTAGATTTCTACTTTTAGGTGGACGAAGAGGTCGAAGGAACCAATCTGCAGGTGAACAGCATCGACAGCAGCAACACCAGGGGCAACAGTGAATTTCAGGTGGAAACACTGTGCTGTCTAGTCGTGTAGTTAGATAGTCTTATGTCGTCTCTGTACACTCAGATCCTTGGAGTTTGTTGATCTGAGAATTTTGAAGTCTTGAGATTTTGTATCTTGTTGTATATAATCACTCAAGAGGTGATTTAACAGAGATGTAAACTGTTCATCTTACTTTTATGAAAGGAGTTTCAGGTTTTTGAGATCTCGTTTTCGAAAGGTTTTAATTTCTCATGATTTTTCGTATTCTGCTGTTAATCGAACTGCTTCCGCTATGTTTATCTTGTCTTTTGGAGATCAGAGCCCACAGTTGGATTTCTCGTTGGATTCCGCTTCATTTAATCTTATAAGTTTGATGTTTTCACAATTATCTAGAGAGTTCCTCTTTGGCCGAACCACTTCTCTCACCCCCACCTATGCAAACCCTAGTATAGATCCCCTCATATATAAATACCTATACCCATGGCTTCGCGGGAGCTATTGCAACTCTTCAAAACTTTCAATTTATAGTTTGATTAGTGTTTGGCCCTCCAACGAGCAACCGAATCCACCAGGCTTGCGGCATCACTCCCCCTCTCCTTGCTCCGTCTCAGTTCAATTGCAAGGTATCATCATTTCTGTCTTTCTCTCCTCTTCATCATTTTGAGTATCTACATGTCGAATTTGATGGAGTATCTCGACTTTGCCCAAATCGTCCAAACAGCAGCTTCGCGCTTCATTGCTATGTCGTGAGCAGAGGTAGAAGAAGCCCTCTGTCATTTTTACGTTTTTGCCCCTCTCTTCGCCTTCTTCTGTGCTTTTTCCCGCTAAGGGCAATCTCATCTTTTGGCCTGGTTTTGTTTTGTTAAGAGGAGTCAAACCCAGACGTTGACCGCGTGACTTGGACGCCCCTTATTGGGCCAAGTCAGAAGGTGGGCCCGGGGCTCTCCCTCTCTCTCTGTATTTGATACAAAGTGCCTACGTGGCAATTTCTAATTGGTGTTTTTAGAAAATTCATAACTTTGTACTTGTTACTCCAAAAAATAAAAATAAATAGTGTTTTGAACTCAAGAGAACGAGAGCTATTCATTAAAAACGTTTTTGTGGTTTAATTCTGAGATTTTCGAATATGCATTTTTTCGAGTTGATTTAATTAACTAATAAATATGGAAAATACCCTAAAAAGTAAGTATCTTGAAAATATCCAAATCTATATGTTATTTTGATCAGGAGAACGTAACTAAAACAGTAGCAAGGCTTTTAGAGTCTAATTCAATTGTTTGTGGAAAATTAGATGGTTTTGAGGTTTTAAGCCTTTAATGAATATACATAGATCTAATATATGGATATAATGATGAAATTAGGGCAATTGGATCTGATCTCGTATAAAGTTTATGAAAAGTGGTTTTATGTCTCTAATGATAAGGTATACACATTTTACATCAGAAGTTGGGAATACTTTTGCCTTGACCTACTTTTCTATAATGAGGCTTCATTGAATCCTATTTCTTATACTCTTGATTCTTTGCTATACTTGCCTCATAATCAGTTTTGGAATATTATTCTTGGGTCTTGGTACCCCTTTGCCATGTTCTATTTGGATGATGCTATTACTTGCCATTGTTTCTAGCATGTTGATTTTATTAGACTAATTAACTAGTGTAGTGGTAATTGTATGTACAACCACCCATAGTTGGGGAATGTGTTATTTCTCCCCTGGGGAACATGTTATTCTCCCCCGCACATGAAAGATGTGTGGGTGACTGGGAATGTGTTACTCTCCCCTCACCATTTTGGTTGAAGGTGTCGTAGGTGGCTCAACCCTACATAGTTAAGATAGTCAATATTAATCGTACATGTAATGTTGTTATTTTACGTTGTTTATGGCAAGCATATATTGATATATTCTTTTATATATATATGACCTCATTCTTTTTCCTTCCCTCTTGCTGTGTGCTTTCCCAACCACCCAGGTGTGGAGCAAGGTGATGGAAAAGGCTTGAAGATCTTAGCTTGGCTTGGACTAGCTGATCGATATGTTGCTTGGAGACAAAAGTGGAGTAGTCTAGACTTCCCTCTAGTTAGATCCTCTTTTTGAATAAAGCATGTACACCCATATTGGGAGAATTTTTATGTACACTTTATTTAAATTGAATATAGTCAAAATTTTATCTTCCGCTGCTATCCCAATTGTATTTTGTTTACCATTGTTATTAGTAGAGAGGTTGATTGATTTCACTTCTTTACAACATGGTATCCGAGCCAATGGTAGTCGGATCTTTGATTATTTCAGTTTGTCTCCCTAGTTAGAACCCTAGACTTTCATAGTTTCCTTTAAGTGACATGGTTACCGTTGATGTGATCTATGTTGATGATTGGTTGATTTAGGACCCTATAGTTTCAACTTAGAGTTTTGATGAATAAAACTCTAATATGCTCATAATTAAAATATGCATAACTTAATATTGTTTAGGTTTTCCTTTAGGCAACTATTAGGGCATGAAGTTGAAGCAAATGTGTCTAGAAAGGATCAGGGTTTTGGGGGATGACAATATTTTCCTCCGCGCCACTAGCTTGGTCTATGAGGACTCCCATGCTCATATGATACCAGCTTGGCCTGAGCTAATATGAATTGAACAAAATAGTTTTCTTTTAGGCAATAGTGACCTTAGATTCTATGATGTATATATTTGGGAACCCTAATTGGATTTGTTTAAAGATAGATGCCAAGATAATTTCCTTATGTCCCTAGGACCTAGACCTTTGAGTTTGGGTGTTTGAAAAGATATCAGAGTGCACAGTGGAAGCATGATGGATCTTGATAATGGTTTAGTTAGACTTATCCTTTAACTCTAGTGTAGTAGGTCAAACCCTTTAAGGGGTGGAGTATGGTTAGTTGATGATGTTTGAGTGGTTAGATTTTGTGGACGAAATCCTCTTTAGGTGGATGGAACCCTATAATATCTTGAAATCTATCTAATCTATCTTTAGAAACCCTAACTCCATGCTTAGGAGGTTGTTGTGCTTAGTATTCTCCAAACAAGTAATAATGGTAACCCAACATCCTTGTTTACATATTAATAAACATATAATTATCATCTAAGGAATATTGCATGTGCCTGAACCCTAATGTACATCCAAGGCACATAATATGAATATCAATGCTAATTGTAAATAAGTAAGATGTTAATAATGTCATGAACCAATAAACCCTAATGATATGATAAGGTTATAATTCGTAATTAATGCATGCTAAGGATGAATAAGTGAAATAAAATGGTCATGTAGACCTAAACCCTAAGTTGTAATATCTAACCCTAATCTATACATCTTTAATGCCTTTCATGATACATTGATGATGTTAAGTGCCATAATCAGTTAACATACTTTGATACACATAAATGATATATATGATCATCTAATCACATATTAATTAAGTCATCAATATGAATGCATGTTACCTTGTTAACTAATATACATGTTATTAGTCGGTTAATGTGAATCAAATCATTAATATGACATATGTTCCACCTTGTTCATTAAAATACATATAATGGATTCAATATGAATATGAGATGATTGGAATTCACATAAATGTGCAAAATCAATAATATAAATGAATAAATATGAATAATGAATAATGGTGACATTAATGTAAGCAATAAAGATAATGTGACATTGGGACAACGTTAATATGAGTATAATTAACTAATGTGACATTAATTGAAATAATTGTATGCTTAACGTTGAATTGGATAGAATGTCTTATTTCATGTAAAATAATTTGTTATAATTAATAAAGTGATAATATGAGGAGAATGAAGTATAAATCTGAATTATTAAGGACAATGATCAAATATAATAATGAATGTTGAGATAATTGAGTAACCTCTAAGTGTGCATAATATGGAAATATAACCCTTTTGGTAATAAAATGAATATGACATGACATAATTAAAATAATAATGATAATGTGTTATCATAATGAATATAATGTTAATAAGTCAAAAATGTAATTAAAGTTAAATCTCTTAAAAAGAATATCTTAATAATGGACCCCAGGTGATCCTTGAGAACCCAACCTATGTTGAGTTGTATGTGAAGTTTCTGAACCCTTACGTAGTTGAAGTATAAGTTATGGTGGAAGTTTTATGGTTGGAGGAATAATCTAATATTTTGTGATGTGAGGTTTCACACTCACCCTTTCCTAATGGCTAGTGATTTCAGGGACGAAATCCTCTGTAAGGGGTGGAGTGCTGTAACATACCGAATTTTGGGCATTTTGCCATTTTGGTCCTCTTTTCCATCTTTTTCTTTCATTTGTATCCTCTTTGGCTTTTTTGTTTAATTTGTGGAGAATATTATGGTTTAATGAACATTTGTTCACCTTTTATTCCAATATTTGGGTTTATGCACAAATACCTCAGTGGAAGCTTAATAATGGGTCGAATATGCAAAATATCCCCTTAAGTGATAAAAAGAATAAATAAATTCGTCCTAGAACTTTCTAGTGTTTTTTAGAATATGAAAAAGAAAGAAAATCCCGAAATATAAATTAAGGAGATGATAAATGCAATAATTGGGGATAATATGGAATATTTTGGATAAAAGAAGACAATGAGAAATATATTGTTCCAAAAATCCTAAATATAATTAACAGATGGCGGCTAGGGTTTCTCCTAGAGCGACTGAAGGCGATATCGAAGACGAGGGTGATGGTGACCCTTCCTGCCGGTGGGGCTCTATCCCCCTCGGTGCCTCAGGCTTGAGCCTCATGTACTCCAGCAACTGACAAACCAAGCATGCCTCTAAACAACCTCGGTCTACCATGGACATGGATAGCGGTGATCAACTCTGCAATTTCCCGCCGCTCGGAAGCACGGGCAAAGAGCAGAACGCTCAACAGGGAACTCTAGGCACTTCTTACCGGGACTCGTTGTGCAGAGGGTCCCCGGACAATCCCCATAACATAATCATGATCGACGTTAAAAAGAACGACATCAAGTTACAACCATCGGACATAGAGTGCTCGACGGAACAAGGATTCCTAACCTTCCGGGTCCGTAACAATGCCATGGAGGTCCTGCTCCGGCCATGGAAGTTCACTGTTATCGTCAAGCTTTTATCTAGGGAGATCGGGTATATGACGCTCCGTGATCGCATCTCCAAGATGTGGAAGCCCTTGGGAGGATTAATCTCATAGATTTTGCAAATGACTTTTTTCTGGTTCGACTCCAATCGGAACAGGACTATATCAATGCGCTAGCGGGAGGGCCGTGGCCGATCTTTGGCTCCTATCTCACCATCCAATGCTGGACACCCAACTTTCTACCTGACATATCCTCACCGCCGAAGCTGGTGGCTTGGGCCCGCATCCCAAATCGTCCAATTCATATCTATTATGAAGTTCTGCTAAAGGAAATAGGTGATCGCCTAGGGAAGACCATCAAGGTCGACATGAACACTACGCAACAAAAATGAGGCCACTTTGCATGCCTTGCCGTTGAACTCGACATATAGATGCCGCTTGTGCCCCTTATTACAATTGATTGTATCTAGTACAAGGTTGAATATGAAAAATATCCCATTAATCTGCCTCCACTGGGGGAAGCGGGGCATATTGAGAAGGATTGCAAGAAAAGGATCGAAGATGAAAATGCGGCGAGACGAGCGAGCGTGGAAGCTGGAAAAAATGTCCCTAAAAGTCCCCAGAGACGAGAAGGCTTCACGCTCAACCAATCCCACACCGCCAAAAGAAGCAGGTTGCTAGCGGGCAGACGTAGAAAACAATGTAGGGTGGCAACCACTTTGCTGGGTTGCAAGAGCGGGAGGAGGAAGATGACACTGTAGAAACTCTGGATGTGAACCAGGTTGCAGAGAAAGTTGCTGGCATTGACTGGAACCGATGGAAGAAGCAGAGCAAGCACGCCAAAGTACCTACAGACAAGGAGCCGGAATTACAGACGGCACAAGAAAGGCCACAACCGATTCCAAGAAGGATACCTGCAACGTCCCCACAGCCTGATGCCAGTCACACCGCCACCATACCTTCCATAGATGAAGTTATTGCAGGACGACGGGAGCAACTGCAATCCGATCTCAACACTACCTTCAAGGTAGGATCCTACAGTGCGCCTAACCTCAGCTATTCCAAGTACAGAAGCCCCACGAAAGGATCATATGGAATTCATCTTCACAATCGCAAGGTTCCTCAGGAAGGGCACCCCGCGAGGGCCTCAACCAGGAAACACACCAAAACCTTGTTGATTCAGGACCTTGAGAAGGAAGTGCAGGATATGGGTTCCTCAACCCTAGAAGAGGTGGACCCATGAACATCATCAACTGGAATGTTTAGGGTGTCTGTGACGACGATACCCAGAACTCTATTAAGGAGGTCATTAGGAAATACAACACTTCTGTCATCGGGTTATACGAGACCCATTGCAGCGGCGCTAGAGCCACTTCCATTATCAAGAAGCTCAGATTCTCTCAATCCAACAGAGTCGAAGTTGTCGGGTTCACAGGTGGAATTTGGGTATTGTGGAAAGCGGGAGTTGACATGGTTATTCTTGCTTCTCATAAATAGTTCATACATTGTATGATCAACCAGCATTTCTTCTGCACTTTTGTCTATGGGGGAACTACTCGAAACAATCGACGTTTCCTTTGGTACCACATACAGGGGATGTCCAATTCTGTAACACGCCCGTGGATAGTAGTGGGTGATTTCAATGTGGTCATGTACCAATCCGAGAAGTTCGGCAGTCACTCTTTTGACAAAGCTAACATCCAAGATTTCATAGATGCTATGGCACACTGTAAGCTCTATGATCTTGCATATAATGGCACCCACACCACTTTCAGAAGAGGTTTGCTTCACGAATGACTTGATCGAGTCATGGGCAATGACGCCTGGCTGGAAAGACCAAACCTCAATCCTATCTAGGTTCTCGAAAGGAACAATTCTGATCATGCACCCCTTCTCATCTCATAATCTTCTACTAGAAGGAAGAAAACCCTACACTTGCGCACCTCAGCATGATGGGAAGAAAACACCAATTTCAAGCATTCATCTCATCACAATGGAATACCAGCGTCCCCTTCCATCAAGCATGTTCTAACTTCCTTACTAAGGCAACCCTGTGGGATCAGCGTGAAAGGAGGAACATTCACAGCCGGAAAGAGCAATTGGGCAATAAAATCAAATGGAATCTGGTCCAGCTGACGCATAACTTCGACAACTCACTGGCAAAGGATACTGTAGCCCTACAGGTCCAGCTTGATACCTTTCTAAGACAAGAGGAGATTGAATGGCAACAAAAAGCCCACTGTGACTGGATCAAGCTTGGTGACGACAACTCCATGGTTAAATCCAGAAGGTGGGCTAACAAAATTGTGAAGCTGAAAGATTCAAATGGTTATTGGGTGGAAGATGAAGCCCAAATCAAGAGTCTCATCCTTTCCTTCATTTCAAATGTCTACCAAGACCATAATCAAATCGAGCGCCGCCAAGACAATAAACATTTCATAGGGTCCTTTCCTACCCTAAACAGCGATGACTTGCGTCAGTTAGGGGCATTGCCTACGCCGACTGAGATATGGGATAACCTTGAAGCCATGGCTCCCCTTAAGGCGCCGGGGCCTGACGGAGTGGATGCACTTTTCCTGAAGAACAACTGGGCGCTACTCAAACCCCAGGTATGCAAATTTGTCACTGATATCTTCATCGGCTCCTCTCTCGCACCGGGGTCTGTAGATTCGACCCTGGTGCTCGTCCCTAAGGTTGCGGCACCGGAAACCTGCTCACAGCTCAAGCCGATTTCCCTTAACAATGTCTGCACTAAGCTCATATCGAAGGTGATAGTGTCCAGGATTAAACCCTACATGAATGATTGAATCTCTTCTTTCCAATCAAGCTTTGTTCCAGGTAGAAGAATAGGCGACAAAATTGTCCTAGTCCAAGAAATAGTCCATTCAATGGAATCGAAACAAAGTAGGAAGCACACTATGGAAATTCAATTAGACCTGATGACAGCCTTCGATAAGCTCAGCTGACCCTTTATTGAGGACACTCTCAACAGAACAACTATTCCCATGAACATCATCCTAGTGATTATGAATCTTATACGATCAGGCAACACTTCAATTCTATGGAACGAAGAGATGATTGGTTCTTTTAATCCCACATGTGGAGTCAAGAAAGGTGATCCACTCTCACCATACATCTTTGTTTTAAGCTTGGACACGCTTAGCCAGCTCATTAGTGTAGAGATTTCTTTGGGCCGCTGGAAGCCATTGATCCTATCAAAACAAAAGCTCCAATTTTCTCATGTTAGCTTCGCTGATGATATAATCTTATTCTGAGAGGCATCAGCTAGACAAGAAAAGACAATTAACCAGTGCTTAAAATTTTTTAGCAAGGCTTCAGGGCAGTTCTTATCTCATGAAAAATCCTCTGTGTTCTTTTCTCGCAACACTCCAAGGGCCATCCGAACGCAAGTAATCCGTAGATTAGGAATCCTGGAAACTGAGGATTTGGGATGCCATCTCGGCATCCCAATCATTCATAAGCGGAAGACTAAAGCACACTTTCAACATCTGATTGATAAACTCCATCAACAGGCGACGAACTGGCAGAACATGCATCTGTCACTGGCCGGAAGAGTTACCCTTGCTAATTCAGTCCTGCTATCGCTTCCTTTCTATACAATGCAGCTAGCCAAGCTACCTTTCTCGATTACAGACCGCATTGAGCAGATAACATAGAACTTTGTATGGTCTGGTTCCTCTGCTTATAAGGGCTCCAACCTGGTAGCTTGGAAACACGTTAGCAAACCAATCTATCATGGCGGGTTGGGTATCAAGAGAGCGCGCTTGTTCAATGAAGTTCTCATCATGAAGTTAGTGTGGGATGTTGTACAAAACAGATCGGCTCCCTGGGTGAGCCTTATGAAGGCCAAATATTCTAGGGCCCGTATCAGCTCCTCTTCAGGATCGCACACATGGAGAAGCATCAATTCCACCTTTCCATTTATCTGGGCAAACTCACGGCTGACCCCTCTGTCGGGGATGCAAACCAACGTTTGGTTGGACGTGTGGGTAGGCGAGGTATCAACTCCAGTCTTGAAACCTGGTCTTCATATACCTGATGAGATCAAAGATCTGAAGGTCTCCAGCCTGGTCCTTGATGATGGGAACTGGGACATGGACTTTCTTCAAGCTTGGTTCACAAACACTTTTGTAAATGTGGTTGTTAGCATGCCCACGCCTAAGTTGGACTTGGGTGATGACGACAGAATCTGGAGTCTCTCCATTGATGGGGAATTTATGACAAGCTGGCATATGATCGTATGACAAACCTGCACAATGGGGTACAATATAAGTGTTTAAGCACCATGTGGAAGCTCTCCATTCAGAAGCGCATTAAAACTACATGGTGGCTTATCTTCCACAATCATCTCTATACAAACTCTTTGAGGCATAAGCGAATGCTAACGAAGGACCCACGCTACCTCGTCATCATCTACAGGAGGAAACAATGCTCCATGCCTTGAGAGACTACCCGGTTGCTTCCCGCACCTGGCTGCACATGCTACCACATTCTGCTACCTCCTTCTTCCAACTGCAGATGAGAGAGGGGTGGATGGAGTACAACCTCACAAACTCGTTCCGGGTCATGGAGTGGAACGGTTTGTTTATCATAACATGCTGGTGGCTATGGAGGTCTCAAAACCAATTCATCTTCGAAGACCACTGCTCTACTCTAGAAATCATTGCTCTAAACTCCAGAGCATGTCTTACCAGTGCAGTGGCAGCTTTCTGCTCACCCCCTATAGCACAACACGAAGACAACCCTGCGCCGCCACTATCCACAAAAACGGGCACTCCTTCGGCTATTATTCATGTGGTCACCGTAGTGGATTCTAACAAAGGCTCCAAGGCCACCTGCACTATCCTGAGAGATGCTTCAGGCCACCAGATCTTAGCCAGCGCAACAAAGCACCAAGGCACCGATCGGATGGATGGGGAAATGTGAGCTATACTCGAAGGAATCAACTTCGCCAAATGTCTGAACCTCTCACAATTCCTTGTGGTAACTAAATCAAGCAATGCAATTGATTGGGTCGGAAGCAAGAAACAACATCCTCTCAAATATAAACTTCTTATTCAAGCTATCATGGACGGCCTCCAAGCTTGCTCATCCCAAATCATTTATAGGCATCGAGACTAGAATAAGCTCACAGATCAGCTGGCCAAAAGGGACCTCAAGCAACCTGATCGGGAAAGCTGCTGGAACACATGCTCAGACTTCCTTTTATCCACACACCTCAAGGATTTAGATTCCTTCTGGATCTCTGTTAGTTGTTCTAGTTAATTGATGTTAGTCGTTCTAAAAAAAATCCTAAATATAAACCCAAGAAGATAATTTGGAAAATAAATGTATCAATTTCTTTTTCTTGACTTAAAAGTTTCTTAACGGCCAAGTATCATCTGATTTGGATAATAAAAATAAATACATAATGCCATTAATACAAGATAATGGGAAATATGCCAAGAAAGAGAGACAAAATATTTAATGCCCTCAAATTAGAAAAATAACTCCAGATTCGTAATCTAAACATAAAAATAAGTCGTTGGAAAATTTTCATTTAATTTGGCCAATGTTTAATATTTTATTTTATTCAGGAGAGACAAAATGACTTAAAGACCAAAAATATTAAATATATGTTGATAAAAATTAATTAATGCCAAAATCATGTTGAAACGTTTATTATTGCTTATAGTCCAAGTTTTACATTTTTAGAAAGTTTTTAGATTCCTCTAATAAAATTAAAAGGATAAATAAGTGGTACATTTTGTAAATGAATTAAATAAAATAATAAAATTCTTCAAAAAAATAAATGATGCCAAACTTTAAAATAGACCTTTGGATGAATTTTGAATCAATTTGGAAAATTTTGATGAGAAGATAAATAAAGGAGAGAGAAAGTGCGCAAAACTTTAAACCCATTATTTAAAATAATAAATAACTTTAAAAATGGAAATAATGAGAAATGCATATTCAACATACTTAATATGAGTTATGGGTGAAGTTTTGTAATTTTTGGATAATCATAGAGTCATAAATAAATAGGGAAAGAGAAAATGTGTTTTGAATTATTTAGCACATTAAAGATTCTCAAAAGGAAATACTAATTTCATATTCGGATTCTATGCGTCAAACTAAGACAGAATATAAAATTTGGTAATTTTTGGGTGTCGTTTGGGCCTTCAAACGAGGATAGAGAAAAGCGTTTAAATTTAATAACACAATTTGGTCGCATTTTAATACAAGTATAGTCCAACTAGGACTCTCCCCATCCGCGAGATCGGATGGATCGTGGTCCTTCATGGACCGAGTCCATTGATCTGATGGCTCGCGGTCGTCTTCTTCCTCAAATCGTTTGGGAAACAAGTTGTTCATTTTCTGAGTTTTTAAATTGCATTATCGCTTTCAATTCTCAACAAATCAAGAAATTTTTGGTTCGTTGGATTGCTCGTTGGATTTCGCTTCATTTAATCCTAAAAGTTTGGTGTTTTCACAATTATCTAGAGAGTTCCTCTTTGGCCGAACCTCTTCTCTCACCCCCACCTATGCAAACCCTAGTATAGATCCCCTCATATATAAATACCTATACCCATTGCTTCGTGGGAGCTATTGCAACTCTTCAAACCTTTCAATTTCTAGTTTGATCAGTGTTTGGCCCTCTAGCGAGCAGCCAAATCCACCAGGCTTACGGTAGCCCTCCCCCTCTCCTTGCTTCGTCTCAGTTCAATTGCAAGGTACCATCATTTCCGTCCTTCTATCCTCTTCGTTTTGAGTATCTACACGTCAAATTTGATAGAGTATCTTGACTTTGCCCAAATCGGCCAAACAGCAGCTTTGTGTTGCGTAGCTATGTCGTGAGTAGAGGTAGAAGAAGCCCTCAGTTGTTTTTACATTTTTCCCCTCTCTTCGCCTTCTTCTGTTCTTTTTCCTGCTAAGGGAAATCTCATCTTTTGGCCTGGTTTTGTTTTGTTAAGACGAGTCAAACCATGACATTGATCGTGTGACTTGGCCGCCCTTTAGTGGGCCAAGTCAGAAGGTGGGCTCGGGGTTCTCGCTCTCTCTATGTTTGATACAAAGTGCCTACGTGGTAATTTCTAATTGGTGTTTTTAGAAAATTCATAACGTTTTACTCATTGCTCCAAAAATTAAAAATAAATAGTGGTTTGAACTCAGGAGAACGAGATGTATTCATTAAAAATGTTTTTGTGGTTTGATTATGAGATTTTCAAATATGTATTTTTCGAGTTGATTTAATTAACTAATAAATATGGAAAATACCCTAAAAAGTACGTATCTAAAAAATATACAAATCTTTATGTTATTTTGATAAGGATAACGTAACTAAGACAATAGTGAGGTTTTTAGAGTCTAATTCAATCGTTTGTGGAAAAGTTGATGGTTTTGAGCCTTTAATCAATATACATAGATCTAATACATGGATATAATGATGAAATTAGGGCAATTGGATCTGATCTCGTATAAAGGTTATGAAAAGTGGTTTTATGGCTGTAATGATAAGGTATGCGCATTTTACACCATAAGTTGGATTTATTTGTGCCTTGACCTACTTTTCTATAGTGAGGCTTCATTGAATCATATTTCTTATACTCTTGATTCTTTTGCTATACTTGCCTCATAATCAGATTTGGAATATTATTCTTGGGTCTTGGTACCCCTTTGCCATGTTCTATTTGGATGATGCTATTACTTGCCATTGTTTCTAGCATGTTGATTTTATTAGACTAATTAACTAGTGTGGTCGTACTTGAATGTACAACCACCCATATTTGGGGAATGTGTTCTCCTCTGGGGAATGTGATATTCTCCCCCTGCACATGAAATATTTGCAGGTGACTGGGAATGTGTTACTCTCCCCTCACCCTTTTGGTTGAAGATCCGGTAGGTGCCTCAACCCTACATAGTTAAGACAGTCAGTATTAATCATACATGCAATGTTGTTATTTTACTTTGTTTATGGCAAGCATGTATTGAAATATTCTTTTATATATATATGACCTCATTCTTTTAATGTCTCATCTTTTGATGACTCCCTAGCTTATTTTACTTGTTACAATTATCTTGTCACCTTTAGTATAGTTTAGTGACACATACTTGTTTTTCCTTCCCTCTTGCTGGGTGCTTTCCCAACCACCCAGGCGTGGAGCAAGGTGATGGAAAAGGCTTGAAGATCTTAGCTTGGCTTGGACTAGCTGATGGATATGTTGCTTGGAGACAAAAGTGGAGTAGTCTAGACTTCCCTCTACTTAGATCCTCTTTTTGTATAAAGCATGTACACCCATATTGGGAGAATTTTTATGTACTCTTTATTTAAATTGAATATAGTCAAAATTTTATCTTCTGCTGCTATCCCAATTGGATTTTGTTTACCACTATTATTAGTAGAGAGGTTGATTGATTTCAGTTCTTTACACGTGTTGAGAGAAGTGATTTTAGGTCAAAGAATCACATTCACCACCATCACTGTGAGAACTGACTGTGACTACCATGTCATGGTTCCATGCGTCAAACTCATGGTGGGTCTGTCTGGTATACTTGTTCTCTAACAAGTACCTATGTGTTTGGTTTGATATCTCTATATCATGACTAGTGAGATTTTGTCATCAACCAACACCACAATCTAGTCTTGTGTGTCATTGATGTCTATCTACCTTCCACAATGACATATGACTAGGGACACGATGAGAATGTACAAACTCTTAGCATCCGTATGATCTCATCGTTCAGGTCCTTAACCTGTAAGCATATGTCATTGAGTATTTTCATTCTCTAGACATTCAATATATTCTATCATTATCTCATATGACTCAACCAGAAAGAATTGGAAGCTTGCCTTTTATGCTTATCAAATCAATCTTAATGTATCCCACCAATCATCCCATGATTGGCTCTCAGGGCATACATACCAACAGGTCCACTGCAGGGATAGCGCAGAGGCTAGGGTATATAAGGATTGAGAAGCTATGCAAAAATGTAAAGTTGTTTGTTTAAATCATAATTGACTGATTACATTGTTATCATAGTTGCACAATTATTTTTTCCACCACATACCCACTTTTTGCTGACCGACGTTTTGTTTGTCGGCGTTTTAGGTACAAAGCCAAAAGGACAAACAGTAAATCGTCATATTGTGAAATACATAAATTAAAATACAAGGAGGATTAGTTAGAGTAGAATTCATACGTGGATAGAAGTTTAGAAATCCAAGATTTCAAAAGGTATGCAAAGTTTTTATTTTTACCATATTTCAGTATAGTTGGTAGAATTTAATAATTGTTATTGATTATTTGTCGAACCATTGATCCTGTGAATTGGGATAATGGCTCTGACCTTCTGGTCTCCCTTAATTGGGGGTTACCGGGAGGTGGGGTTGTTACATTTGGTATTAGAGCATAGGTTCCTCATTTAATTATTAATAACTATTAAATTTTAAAAACTCTGTAGAACCCAAGGGAGTTATTAGAGGATTTAACGAAAGACAGAGGTGTCTAGAAAGGATATGACGCCTGGGGGCTGGCAAGATTTTCCTCCGCACCGCTAGTCAGAATACAAGGACTCCCGGATCCGTATGACTGCCTGGCCAATGTCTCACGATTTGACTCCAAATAAGATACCTTTAGGACTCTCTCATCTTGTTCATCCCTTCTCAACTCAAATTCTATTAAGGACCTTAATGGTTAGGGTTCTATCTCTCTTCCTCACTCTCTTGAGGTATGGGTAAGGTTGGTAAGGTTTAAGGAATCCTCCATCAAAATTAATGTAAAGAAATTATGGACATAAGCTTAATAGAGTAAGTGTAAACTAAAGAATAGATACATGCTTAGGTCGTATGACATAAGTTGTCATGCCCTCAGGAGAGACATGAGGATCGACCTTCTTGTCAGGAAGATAAGTAATGAGAGTTAGTCATGGAGGCAGAGATCTCCATTATAAATAGAGACCTGGCATATCCTCAGAGGATGATGCTAACCCTAACCCTAAGTGGTGGTTAGAAAGAGAGAGATGACACTGTGAGTTAGATGTCATGTTAGACAAGTGTGTGGGTGGACAAGCTTCGGATGCCCATATGAGCCATGAGAGCTTGGATGACCTAGTAGCTTGGCGACCCAACCTTGGGAAGGGTCGTGCATGTTCGAGTGAGGGATAGCTCCTTCATTGATGAGGTTAGAGAAGAACCTATGGAAACCCCATGAGCTTATATGAGCATGGCATAGTATGCACCCATAGTACATCAGTAGTGCGAGCAGTAGGTTGAAACCCTAGACAAGGGATTATGTTGGATAGCTGACAAGATAAGCATAAAGGGCTAGGGATAACAATGAGAAAACATAAGTTGAACATAGGCTTCACCCATGTAGGGGTATGATTGTGATCTTGATCCTTCATGGAGAAAGAACCTCTAGTAGTAAGGCTGGTTGTGGAGAGAGAGTGGGACCCTAGCAAGAAGGTTGGAATCCTAAACTCTGAGATATGGGGAAAAGTGGGGAGTTGAGAATGATGCAACCGGATGAGAGTGGTTAGCCAGCCTAGGCCTTGATGCAATAAAAGGATGGTCATAGAGTCTCAGATACACTTCTTTGGATAGGAAGGTGATAAAACCCTGATGAGAGTGGTTTCGGGTTTATGAGTAATCAATTTTGAGGAACCATGGCATACATGAAATCATGATTTTAAGATCACCATACACCATGGTACTATGAAGATAGTAAGTGACAGTAGTACTTTGGATGCTTAAGATGAAGATGCATGTGGCTTGTGGCCATGCATGATAGTAGGTGAAGGACGAACATCAGTAACCCAATGCTTTGATATAAATGATAAAGAGAGTCCTCGAGAGGGAATGGGAGTTCATCACTATGGATGTTGTGGTAAATATCCCCTGGACCAACATAAATGAACTTTTGGTATTGGTACGTTGTTGAATAGAAATCCGGAATGCCAATCTACGGAAGGTCAAGATGCAATATGGGTTATGGTAGATCACCTTACCTTGATGACATGAGAAAGAAAGAGTTATGCCAAGGGACAGATGCGATTGAACTACATATGAGAGAGGTGGTTGAACTACACTATGATGCAAGTTCAAAGGTGGAAGTAGATACAGGATGAACTCGATGTTGGTATAGTTTATCACCCCTAACTAATGATTAGTATGATCCAGATAAGAGGGTCTGGTGAGAGAATGTGTGCTCATCCAAGGTGATATCTAGAGACAGTTCTTGTCTTCTGTAAGATGTGATGATAACCACCATAGCCAATATTGGGTTGAAAAGAAGCTATGTAAGGAGGTTGAGTCGGATACCACTTCATTAAGATGATGTTAGTGAATGGGCATCACGAAGGTCAGAAAAGGACCATAGTCTGTGCAGGTAGAGTCGTTTTGATTGTGCAATGGTTGAAAGGAGCCCAGAGATGACATGAGTCATGAGCTGATGCAAAGTAGACTGATATGCAGTTCACTGTGTGAGAATATGTGATATGAGAATCTGACCCATCTAAGAAATTATAGCTAAGAGAGTTGAGTCCCCGATACATGAATTCTGTTGTGATGGTTGGTGTAGAAGGTTAAAGTTTGAGCTTACCCCTCAGGATAAAATAATGTGTGATGAGTTTCATGTGTCCAATTTAGAGCACTATGTGAGGTAGCTGGACCATTTGCAGAGCAATGAACCTAGTGACCCCCAAGGGAGGCTAAAATGACCTGGGTCACTTGTGAGGTTTATAGATGCCAAGGTGAAATAACTCAAAGAAAAGAATATGTGATGATAAAGGTTCTTTGGAAGCACCATGGATAAGGTAAAGCCACATAGGGGCCAATGATGGACATGGAAAAGTCTTATCCTGAATTGTTTGTTTGCTTGATGGAATTTTGAGGACAAAATTCCTATAAGAGGGGAAGGATGTTACAACCCCAATTCTTGGGTTCATTGGGTGAGAAATGTAATTTCTCATATTAAAGATATTTGGACAAATAATGATACAATTTGTTTTGAATAAATGGATTTCGTTTACAATAGCCTTGATGATTGTGTTATGGGCTTTATTGGCTATTGGGCCCAATAATAAGGAAATTCAATTAATAAATGAATAATTGAGTTTTTGAGAAAACAGATATGTAGAAACCTCTAGAAGGTAAATGAATATAATCCAAAGTTAGTTTTCTTTCCTCGGGGGTTCCTTGGGTTCCAAGGAGTACAAAGTTGCAAACATAGTGCAACAAGAAAAAGAGAGAATTAATTAAGTATTGCTTTATTTAGAGGAAATATGAGATAATGATAATATTATAAGAAATATGTGGAAATATGGATAATGAATCCATCTTGGATGAGATTTCATGTCCACATAGTTTCTAATGGAGAAAGGAACCAAAATAAGTAGTATAAAATAATAGGAGAGACAAAATATGCATAAAATATATCTTTATAAGTGATAACTTGCATATGAAGAAAAGTCCCTCATACTTTTGAGTATGAGTCCCAAACTTGGCACACAAGTAGCTAAAGTCATCAACGACTTACTTTTCAAATTTGGAATTAAAAAGATAAACTAATTAAGAGATACGAATTTTGTAAGTTTCCTAACGTGTAAAGGATAATTTAAAGTCATGTTTTATCTGGGATTAAATCCCAATTTTTGGGTTAAGCGCGACCGTGGATCGACGATCCAATAGCTGAGAGTGAATCCCAGTCTTGCAGGGACTTGCTTGTGTAGAGTCCACCTTAGAGACCTTTGATCGAAGGTTTCTCAAATAGGAAAGGATATCTTGGAGCGAGAAGAGCTCTACTAGCTTCCAGAGGCTGTTCCACAATCATCCAACCCTATTTGTGGGAAGGTTCATTGATGAATGAGAGACCCCATATTGCCCAAGTCAGCAGATGACCCTATATATAGGGGGACATTGCGTGGAATGAGGAGATCCACAAGCTACCATCACACAACCGGAAGGAAAGTCGCACTCGTAGACGCCTTCAATTCAAGCAAACGCCCTATTATGCTCCCCTGTTCAGGCTTTTTGCCTCGCCAGAGAAGAGGTGCTATGCCCCAATGGCACAGGTGAGCCTCAAAGAAATTGAGGCATTCAACAAGTTTGGGGGAACAAGACGAAGGTAAATCCTCCCCTGTCATGCGCCCAGGATGAGTGAAACACAAAGTCAACTCCGCAGTTGACCACATGATTGCAGGAAGAAGGACCAAAGGTTGAAGACGATAGAGGGGGGAAAGTACATCCCTTCCCCACGTCTCTTTTGTAAGGAAAAGTCCTTTAAGGTAATTTCACAGCCCCTTTCTATCAAATGAGTGTGCTGCCAGCTAGATCAGTTTTAATATTGATAAATCGACATGGTTGTTTCTGATTGGTGGAAAAAGGAGTTATCTTGTAAAATATGTAACTAATTGTAGAAATATCAGATGAAGATGATCCAAATATGAAAGTTGATCCTCAGGACGAGAGGAACATGAATAAATTATATTTGTATCTTAATCCTACTTGAAATTCATAAATAATGTAAAGATTCTATCTTTAATGGTTTAATTGATGAAAAACCCTAATCTTTGATGATTAATGAATTGGGAAGGGTTATATGGATGTTTGTAACATGTTGATTATAAAAAGGTGCATTAGATCTAAAAGGATGACTCTTATGCGTAATTTGGTTAATTTAGGGTTCTATGTGCATAAATATGCTTTAATGGGCCTTGAAACCCTAATATTAGTAAATGTGACTCTTTGTGGCTTTAATTACTCCTTTTCATGATTAAAGTGGAGATAAGATAATTGTAAGCTATTTCGAGCATAAAAGTTCCTAATTGTAGATAAATGCCCTTAATGTAGTAATTAGGGTTTTTTAATGAATAAAAGACAAAATTAATGACATATAGAGTTCATATGTGATTCAGAACATAATGAACTATGAATTGATGATAAATGAGCATAATGATCTTGCCATGGATTAAAAGGGTAATCATGGTAGATTCAATATAAAATAGGCATAATGGGCTTAATTAATGTTTAAGTGTGCCTTTAATATGAAATTAGGGTTGTAAGTAATTATATAAATTAGGGATAGTATAAATGAATTGAAACCCTCATTGCAAACGAAACCCTAAAATCGATAAGGAAACCATAGGAAGCAATTTCACGTTGAATAGAAATAGTCTTGATAAAGTGTGTAGTAAATTGAGTAGATGTGATTTCCAGGATTCTTGATTGTATGGTTGAACTATTTGCTTGGATTGCCTTCTTAGTTGGAATTGATGTTAGCTTGAATCTACTGACATGTATGTGGTTACTCTTATGAATAATCACTCTAGTTTCACGGTGATTCTCGAACATTTTATCGGTTGCTTGGAAATAAGTGTTGGATGCCTATTTATTTCATGCAACTATAAAGTGACTATGATTAACACTATAAATGTGCATACATGACTAGCTCAGATCCTGGTCCACCTCTGTGGCTTTGCAAAGGCTAAAAAGGGGTAACCTAAAGCAAGGTCTAGGTTATCGTGAGTTAGAAATTGGGCTACCCACATGTAGTTCCATTAGACTCTTTAGCATGCCATGAGTTAAGGAGTGGTCTACCTACGGGTAGTTCCATGTGACTCAACCCTAGAAACTGATTCACCTGTTAGGTGGAATCATGAGGGGTTTAATGGGGATCTACCATAAGGAAGGTAGCATCCAAGTACACTGCAGGGATAGTACAGAGGCTAGGGTATGTAGGGATTGAGCAGTTATGCGAAAAATGTAAAGTTGTTTGTTTAAATCATAATTGATTGATTACATTGTTATCATAGTTTCATAATTATTGTTTCCACCACATACTAGCTTTCTGCTGACTGACGCTTTGTTTGTCAACGTTTTAGGTCCAAAGACAAAAGGACAAATAGTAAATCATCATATTGTAAATTACATGAATTAAAATACAAGGAGGATTAGTTAGAGTAGAATTCATACATGGATAGAAGTTTAGAAATACAAGATTTCAAAAGGTATGCAAAGTTTTTATTTTTACCATATTTCAGTATAGTTGGTAGAATTTAATAATTGTTATTGATTATTTGTCGATCCTTTGATCCTATGAATTGGGATAACGACTCTGACCTTTTGGTCTCCCTTAATTGGAGGTTACCGGGAGGTGGGGTCATTACAGAACTGGTGGCCTAGGTACTGGTGCTGGCATTCAATCTGTCATATGTGTCATTGTGGTCATGAACTGCCAGAAAAGAGCATGAAAGGTTGGATTTTCTAGCATGGCTTGATCATGCAAGGGTCCTTCACGCCCACATATTCAAAAATATGCACTACAAGTTAAACTCGTTTCACCATTCAATAAATCCTTACATCGAATGGATCTATGGCCTGGACAACTACATGAAAAACTTCCATTTGATTAATTAGGTGTATTACAGTATCTTTTAGCATCAATCAAGTTATAAGCATGAACAATAACAAATGCTACAAAGAAAGGTGTAATACATTTATCAAGTACTTTCATAATCTTTGGAACACATTAAATGCATAACACTCAGGATCTTAGTCCCTCATCACATTACTGGGCTCATCCCTTAACATTATCATCATCATGATTGCTAGATCTGGGTATTCAAACCCTTAGTTCATCACTGAACATTGTCACCTCTTATTAGGTAACTATTACCTCTAAGTCCTTAGAACCAGGTATATGCTATACTTGTTGTACAAGTATTTCATATGGCTCACAAGGCCCATTTAATTTGTATCATATGAAACATCATAGCTCATACCTAGCAATGCTCATCGTGTCATGATACATGCATGGTTAGTATATCAAGTGTGGTATACAACTCATAAAAATATAATTAACTATCGCGGAAGCGTTCTCTAAGCAGCGGATGACCAAAAATCACTAAAAATGAAAACCTTTTTACCAAGAGGTCCATAAAATGAAAACTTTCTCACATAGAACAAAAGTAACACATTTACATTCTGTTTTCAAAAGTACATATCAAGTATCAGCTGCCCTGTTAAACTAAGCACAGACATTATGAAAATCTCAAGGCTCTGAGCCAAACTCTCGAAAGCACTAACTACTATTCCGAGGACCTGAGAGTACAAAGACGACACATAGGACTCTATCTACATCTATACAAGGCATAACAGCCAGTGTCTCCACCTGAGACTTCACTACTTTCCCTCCTCCTGTTGTTGTTGTCCTTCTATTACTAAGGGATTTCTGTCTCCTTGTATGTGACCACCTAAAAATGTAGTTCCCATGGGGGTGAGACAATTGTAAATAGCCCCAGTGAGAGATATAACTCTCCGCTAGTAACATTATTATTGCAACTTAAGAAGATAAATATGAACAAAGGAATCATATTTGTTTGATAGCAGTTAATTCAATGTCTAACAGATTAGGATATTATTCTTATCTAAAACATTGTAGCTATAACTTGAAAGGGAAAACATGTCACTTATCCATTAAGGAATATGAAGAACAAAATGTATAATATTTATTCATTACAGAACCATTACCATAACATTAACTCTCTTCAGGCTTAAATCATATATCTAATGCCTGACATTGTCATTGTTTATTCATGGCATGTAGCCATACTCTTTTCACAAAGTGTTGGGATCTTAATCCCTCAACTCACCAACTACAATTCCACTTATTAACAAGTTCATCATCATGATTGTAGCATCTGGGTATTTGAACCCATATCTCATCATAGGATACTTATTACCACTTATTAGGTAACTTAATACCTTCAGATCATCTGACCACATACATTATGATTCTCGCTACACAAAGTATTGCACATAGTACACAAAGAACAATGATTCTTACTACACAAAGCATATGAAGGCTTATAAAGCCTATAAAACATTCTCAATAAACAAAGAATCATAGCCCATACCTGGCTATACTCCTCATCTCATCATCCCTGCATGATTAGTATTCATGCTAACAATTATAATGCTTTCATATTAGTATCATACAACACTAAGTAATATCACTATTCACTCTTTAGGGTTCATGGTTTCTCTTAAATATCAGAACCATACAACACTAAGTAATATCACTATTCCCATCTTTAGGGTTCATGGTATCTCTTTTATATCAGCACCCTCCGTTAGGGTTTTCCATAAATAACCACTTGGGTTCTTAAGATCATATTATTAATGATCGGTCGTATTTCATTGCTTCTCACAGCTAGAAATCAATACTGATATCATAAGTATTCAAACATACTTATTTATTCTCATCATTCAACATTGAATGTATTATCAACACAAAGTATGAGTTTCTCTCTCATCTTTATCAAAATATGATTATATCATAGTCTATTGATTTGGATTAACTTCTTCATAAGGTAAGTTAGCCTACATTCATTAAGGTGCATTACATCTCAATGTAATAATTGACATGACACATTCATATGCCACTTATCCAATTATATTGGATTAAATCACATCAAGGTATTTCAGTATTGGGGTGTTGGATGTGATATCTATCATGTCTTGATGTATCACTTCCCTCAAAACCTTTATCTTACTTGAGTTCATACAATTAGCTTGTATTAGCGTACTTCCCATCCTAATACTTTATGTACTTGTTCCTCACATTCATCATGCAATGTATTGGTCATAAATCACTTCTTTAGAATATACAACCATTGCCAATGATATGGGCTCATCCTTGAGTTAGAACCTATTAATGTAAGGATACCCATCATCAACCTCTCTAGGTGTTATATTTGTTAATACATTAATCACTATTCTATTATTAGGAATAGGATTATCCATATTTATAATTTGAGGTTCTTAGCATCTTCTATATATCATAAAGATTTCACATAATATTGGTCTCCATTAGAGTTTAATATAACATCCTTCTATATAAGGGTTTCACCTAGTATTATGTGAAATAAGGATTTCACAACACATCACCCATTGAGAGGGCTTCATATAGGATTAGTAACACTCCCCTTTATTAGGGTTTCATGCACCTTTTACCCCCTTTTAGGGATTAAGGTTCACCATTTACATCCAAGTAGGGTTTCACATACCTCATCCCCCAAATTAGGGTTAGGATGTACAACTCCCATTATATTAGGGTTTCTCATATTGTGACACTAAGTTAGGGTTACATCATCACCCTAGATTATGGTTTCACTAATATTTTCCCTTAAATTAGGGTTTCACATAGCCTTGCCCTAGATTAGGGTCAAGGTACATCAATATTTCAATGAATATTTCATGATCTCATATTATGGATCAAACCCTGATTATACATTTATTTCATAATGAGAGAATTAGGGATTATTAAGTAAGAAATAATAACTCCCATTCTCTCTCCCTCTCATCCTCTCTAGGATGTTAATTACTCCATGATTGATCTAGGTTAACTCTTTACTTAAGTATACATAATTAGGGTTAACCTTCATAATCATCATTGATCTACATCACTAATAATCAAAAAGCTAATTGGCCTTTGATCATATTAGGTGTCCAAATGGTTTAACCAATTAGAACCTCAAAAGGTCTTAGTCACTTAGACCTCAAACGGTCTTGGTCACTTAGACCTCAAATGGTCTTGACCAATTAGGTTCAAATGGTTTGAAAATCATTTCCCAAAGTTAGTTCTTGAAACCGTTTAGACAACACATCTTGAAACCGAATGAACTTGAGGATCCAAATAGTTTGAGACTGTTTGGTCTCAAACGGTCTTGATACCGTTTGGTCCCAAATGGTCTTGAGACCATTTGGACTCAAATGGTCTTAAGACTGTTTGGTCGAAACCCTCTCAAAACCGAATGGACCAAGAAAGGTCTTCAACACTTAATCGATTCAAGGTTCCAATCCATGGAACAACTATCAATTGGACCACTAAAGTATTCATCAATTGAACCACTGAATCACCATTCAACTAGACCTTCAATTTAGGGTTTTGAACCCAATTGAACTACGTTTTATGATCAAGAAACAATCACTTAGGGTTTTGAAACTGAGGAACCATCAATTATTGACATTGTAGAATCAATTCAATTGAAATCAGTGAACCGTCATCATTAAATGATATGACCTGACCTCAAACGGTCTTGAATGACCCCCAAACGGTCTTGAGGTCGTTTGGATGATCTCCAAACCGTCTTGAGACCATTTTCCTATATCATCATCAAAATCCATAACATCCAATTAGGGTTTGGATCATTGGATTGATTATCAATTCAACAATTGATTGCATTTCAATTTGGTACCTTTGGATCTTCAAATACCAAACCATAATTAACCCTAGACCTCCAAACGGTCTTGGTTGACCTCCAAACAGTGTTGATACGGTTTGGATGACTCCCAAACGGTTTTGAAACCATTTGGGTCAATCAACCCAAAACATCATCTCAATCAATTGCAAAACCAGCACTTAGCCGATTAGGGTTTCTATTTATGGAATCATTCACAATTGAAACCTTCAAGATCAAACCAATTGAAACCATTGGACCAATATCCAAGTATCACAGGATATTTCCTCAAACGGTCAACCATCTCAAACAGTTTGGAAACTGTTTGGTCACCAAAGGTGAAACTGTTTGGACTCAAACATTGAAACTGTTTTCCCTAGATATTTGGGGAGGTGTGTGCTTATGATGATGTCATCATCATAAAGCTACAAACCCACGAATTTTATATGATTTCCATGGTGTTTGCATCCCTCAACAAAAATAAATTTTAGAAATGAAGAAAACATCAACAAATGATAAGTAATTGATTGCAATAATTATTAAGGGTTCAAGTTATAAAACCCACCTCCATTTGAGCTCCAAAGCTCCAATCTCACTCCAAAAATGGTGGATTAAGCTTTTTAAACTCCCCCTAGGCTCGTCCTCAAGCTTTTTGTTGAAAAGATTGGCTAGGGTTGAAGGTGGAGTGAAGAAATGAAGAAATCAAGCATTGTTTTATGATTTCCACCATGAAATAAAGAAGAACGAAGGTCAAGACTGACCAACAGGTTGGGGGCGTCCATATCCTATTCCCCATCTCCCTAGTGGTCGGCCAAGGCAAGAAGGGAAAAGAAATTCCAAGAAAGGTCCTTAAGTGGGTTGGAAATGGGATATGTATAAGGAGTTCCCAAGGAAAGAGAAAATGGAATTAACTCCTTTAATTCCCAAAATTATTTCCACCGCTTCCCCCTCAATTCTTGGCCACGAAGAAATCTTCATCCTGTTGTAAAACCTCTTCATTATCCAAGGATTAATGGAAAAGAAATTAAGCACCTTAACCCTTATAATAGTAATATCCATTTTTGAGTGGAAATTCTTTTTCTTATAATAATGCGGAGTGGAGTTTTCACCTCCTTGGGATATTCTGTGGTCCTTGCATAGATCAAGGTCATCCACACAAATCTGAATCCAACCATTTTAATTTTGGTTGAAATCCCTTCAATTAATATATTATTTTTGCACTAAATTGAATTAGAGTTTCACTTAGGCTTAAATCTTGATTATTTTAATATCAAGATTCTCTCTCCTCCAAATTAATTCAAATGAGGCGCCCCTTTCATTTTATTTGCTCTAAATGATGCCAAGAAACATTAGGGACCTTATTGAAGTGTTAATTTGCATATTGAACCCTGGGTTTTGGGTAAATTGCACATTACACCAAAATTAGGTTTTAATGCACAAACATTGCTTTATCAGCTCTTTCTTGGTACTCCGACTACCATAAGCCATACCTCTGCATCATATTCAATCTAATGATGCTTCAACACATGAGGAACATATTATCATGTATTATTTGCAATTTAACCCCTCAACTTCGGTAATTTGCACTTTAGTCCAAATCAAGTAAAACATTATTTCAACATTATTCAAAAAGGACTAAAATTGAAATATAAGTTCCTCTTGAGTCCTAATTACTTTTCACAAGATAATATCAAGCATCTACTCAACCTTATTAGGAAAATCATCTAGGGTTAAGCATAACCCAAGTCAGGGATGCTACATCAAGATAGAGAGAATATCAAGTACATATCATCACCATGCAATACTAGAGAAAAACAACCTTCCCATCATTAGAGTTAGGGTTTCCCTTTTTGTCAATTAGGGTTAGGGTTTCCCCTTTTTATCTGATTAGGGTTTCAAGTTAACATTATCAAAAATCAAAACCCTAATTCACATTATCAAGAATCAAAACTCTAATTCACATTATCAAGAATTAAAACTCTAATACACATTATCAAGAATCAAAATACTAATTCACAGCTCTACCCATATAGGGGTATCAATGTATGTTTATTAAATGATCATAACACAAAGTATGCGTTTCTCTCTCATCCTCAATAGGATATTTATTACATCATACTTATTAAGATGGCTCAATCCTTCTCCCAAGGTGCATTTTCCTACACTTATCAAAATACATTTAACTCTATACATCCTAATGTATCATTTGACATAACACACTTTATGTGTTACTCAATCAAGTATATTGGATTGAGGTGCTTCCACCATATCGAGCAAGAGGTGAGTGCTTGCTTCCATATCACCCAAAAGATGATGCTTTCTTCCATATCGGGCAAGAGGTCTATGTGTCCTTCCATATCGCCCAAGAGGTGTATGTGTGCTTCCATATCACCCAAGAGGTGTATGTGTGCTTCCATATCGCCCAAGAGGTGTATGTGTGCTTTCATATCACCCAAGAGGTGTATGTGTGCTTTCATATCACCCAAGAGGTGTATCCTTGATCACCATATCCTGCATGAGGTGTATCCTTGATCACCATATCATACATGAGATGTATCCTTGATCACCATATAGTGTATAAGGTATAGGTTTATCACCATATCTTGCATGATGTGTATCCTTGATCACCATATCATGCATGAGGTGTATCCTTGATAATCATATCGTGCATGAGGTGTAGCCTTGATCAGCATATCATGCATGAGGTGTATCCTTGATCGCCATATCATGCATGAGGTGTATCCTTCATCACCATATCGTGCATGAGGTGCATCCATGATCACCATATCATGCATGAGGTGTACCCTTTATCACCATATCATGCATGAGGTGCATCCTTTATCACCATATCATGCATCAGGTGTATCCTTGATCACTATATCATGCATCAGGTGTAGGTTTATCATCATATCATGCATGAGGTGTATCTTTGATCACCATATCATGCATGAGGTGTACCCTTGATCACCATATCATGCATGAGGTATATCCTTGATCACCATATCATGCATGAGGTGTATACTTGATAATTATATCGTGCACGAGGTGTACCCTTGATTAGCATATCATGCATGAGGTGTCTCCTTGATCACCATATCATGCATGAGGTGTATCCTTCATCACCATATCGTGCATGAGGTGCATCCATGATCACCATATCGTGCATGAGGTGTACCCTTTATCACCATATGATGCATGAGGTGTATCCTTGATCACCATATCATGCATCAGGTGTATCCTTGATCATTATATCATGCATCAAGTGTAGGTTTATCATCATATCATGCATGAGGTGTATACTTGATCACCATATCATGCATGAGGTGTACCCTTGATCACCATATCATGCATGAGGTATATCCTTGATCACCATATCATGCATGAGGTGTATCCTTGATCACCATGCTGTGCATGATGTGGATCCTTGATCACCATATCTTGCATTAGGTATATCCTTGATCACCATATCATGCATGAGGTGTGTGTGTGTCACTCATATCGGGTTGCTCAAAGTTAGGGTTTTGTATGTCGAGTTAGACCCTTATGCTCATAACTCTTCAAACCTCCATGGTGTTGGCCTACCCTTCACCATATGTTAAGTGGTAGCCTAGACAACTAGTTTGTCTCAACCAACCCAAGAGTAAAAATTTATAGGGGTGTGGGGTTCCAAGGTATATCTGCTATCATGTCACCATATTGGGTTTCATCACCATATCGAGTTAGAGGTGCCTCAACCTGATATCAGTTTGTGCCATGATGATGCAATCATTATAAAGCTCTAGAATTCGTTCCTTACTATCCTAGTTCATGGAAAACATGTCTATGAAACTATTAGAACTCATGAATTCATCAAATATTAAAAAAAAACTCTAAATTGAAAGTAGATCATAAAATATGGCAAGATTGAAGGTGAACAATAAAATGGCCGGGTTCAAGTTATATAACCCACCTCAAGAACAACTTCAAAGCTCTCATATATAGATCTTCACATTCCCAAGGTTGAAGATGAACTTATCACTGATCCAAGACTCGTTCACAACTCCTCTATATGCAAGGAATCACCATAGTTAAGAACTTGGTGAAGAAGAAAAGAAAAGAAGAATCACAACCCGAGATTCATGCTTCAACCAAGGTTGAAGATGACCATGGCTTCACCTTAAGCTCAAGTGTCGAGATCCTCCTTGCTCCACAACTCTATGAATGATATATAAGAGAAATAGAGTGATAAAGTTTGAAGATTCACTAGCAGGTGAAAAGAGTGGTATATATAATTGAGGTTGATGGGAGAGAGTGTATAAGAGGGGTCATCACTTTAGACAACTAGGTTCCATGTGTCCATGCATGGTTGACACATTTCCATGCATGAATATTTATCTTGACATTAAAAAGTCTTGAAGATAATCTATAGATAAAATTCTGGCCATTAGTTATCTTGTTGAGCAAGATATTTCAACTCAACATCACTTTATTCACAAATTGATACACTTTTTCTAAGGAAAGTTGTAAAGCAATATCCATTACCTACTTGAGGTGTTTAACCCATCATGGCAAAGTCCAAGAGTTGATAAAATGATACGGGACCTCTACTATGGCTCTTTGGCTGATAGACACTCCCATATAAGCTCTGTAACTCGATATAATTCAATAAGGGTATCAATCAACAACTCTTCTTGGTCTTTTCATCACCAAGAATACCATCACTCAAAAATGGTTCAAACATGGTGCCTCTTTCTTTATGTCTCCTATAGATGATTCTAAGATATAGTAGGGACACTCTAGAAGTGATGTTTTTCTTTTCAACTCTACATTTTGGGTAAATTGTAAATTGCACCAAAATTGGTACACAAGGCACATGCATTATTCAAACAAGTTCCAACTTGGAGCTTAGGCTTTCCACAAGCCACCCCTTAGAACCATTATCTCTCTTATGATGATAATGCACTTGAAGCATGTTTAAAATGTGACATATTGCAATATAACTCCTCACTTTGTGTGAATTGCAAATTACACCCAAACTATCATATAATGCACAAATAGTTTGCAAATATGCTCGAACTTGAAAATTAAACTCAAGGAGAGTCTTAATTACTTTGAAAAGATTGAAATAAGTTTATGAATAACTTACTTAAGATAAGTTAGGGATGTTACACTACCCTTCCCTCATTTTCTCTTAAACAAAAGGCAACAAACATGGATGTCATAGTCTATTGAGATGTCCATCCAAAGAAGAATTAGATGGACTTTTCTAAAAGTATGTCGTGATATATCTTGGTACCTATCTTTCCCCTCCAACAATGCCACATACCTTGGTCCCTATCAAATATTATTCATACCTATTGACTATGCTACCTATACATATAATTAGTTAAATCCAACAACCTACATATTCTCTGAGCTACCCATTCTTCTATTTGGCCATTTACTATTTATCCTCAAGTGACTTCTCCACATCCCCACCAATAGTCCCTTCAGCTACCTTGGCCATGGTTCCCATTATAGAGCTCATTGCTATTCTTCTTTATTTGATCGGGTTTCTTTGCCCATTTAATATTAGGCTAATTCTATGGTTGATAATGGTATCCCAACTTGTCCATACATTCATGAGAGATGGCTTCATATGAATGAAATCATATTAGTATGTTCTTGGAATGCTAGTTAAATCTAGATTCCTTAGCTTGTAAAATAGCTCCATTATTGTCATAATATAGCTCAATTGCATCATAGATGTTCAAAACCACCCCATGTCTGAAATGAAATTTTTGATCAAAGAGCATCCTTTGCTTCATTGGATGCAACATTATACTCAGAATCTGTTGTAGAATCAACAACTGCATCTTTCTTGGAACTCTTCCAGCTCACAAATCCATTGTTGAGGCAAAAGACAGATCCTGATTACGATTGATAATCATCCTTGTTAGTTTGGAATCTTGCATAGTCGTAACCCTTTAGACCCAATTCTTCCTCATCGCCATTAACAAGTAACTAATCCTTATTTCTTCTCAAGTACTTAAGGATGTTCTCATAGTGGTACAATGAGGTTCATTGGAATCTTACAAATATCTTATCGCCATGCTCAAGGGATATGAGACATTAGGATGAGTGTGTAAAATTGCATACGTGGTAGATCCAATTGTAGAAGCACATGGAATCTTACTCATGTGGTCCCGTTCTTCACAAGAACTAGGACATTGGGATTTAGAGAGGCTAATTCCAAGAGTTCTGGGTAAATTCCCTCTCTTTGAGTCTTGCGTGCTGAACCACTTCAATAGTTTTTCAATGTATATACTTTAGCTTAGACCAAGAATCCTTAGATCTATCTCTATTGATCATGGATTCCTAAAATATAGGATGATTCACCTAAATTCTTAATAGAGAAGGTGTTTCCCAGCCAGTTCTTTACCATATGTAATGTAGCAATGGCATTCCCCATCAATAGTATGTCATCTACATACAATATCAATGAATATAATTGTTCTCCCACTAACCTTCATGTACGCACAAGGTTTATCTTCATTTTGACTATAGCTAAACTCTTTGACTGTCTCGTAAAAATGGAGATTCCAACTTTGAGATGCTTGTTTCAATCTATAGATTGATCATTTTATCTTATAGAAATTATTTGCATCCTTTAGATTTATAAAACCCTCAGGTTGTTTCAGGTACACATCCTCAAGAATATTCCCATTAAGGAATGTAGTTTTAACATACATCCGCCAAATATCATAGTCATAATAAGCTACAATGGCAAGCATGATCCTAATGGACATCATCATGGCAACTAAAGATTTTTTTATCATAGTCAACACCTTGAACTTGTTTGAAACCTTTTGTAACCAATCTGCCCTTATAGGTTTGTATAATACCGTCCATGTCCATCTTTTTATTGAAGACCTATTTGCATCCTATGGGTTTTACCCCTTTAGGTGGATCCACCAAGGTCCATACCTTGTTGGTGTACATAGATTACATCTCAGATGTCATGGCCTCAAGCCATTTCTCAGACTGGTCCCTTAGTATTGTCTAGGTAGGTTCTTGGCACATCGACTATGATGGACTCACCGCCTTCTTAAATCACAAGATAACAAAATCTATCAAGCTCAAGGCATGTTCTACTACATCTACAAGATTCATATGTTATATGAGGAATTTGAGATTATACAATGTTCCTCGTGTACCTCTAAAAGTTCAATGGTTTCTTGTTGGTCTTGAACCTCTTTGAGTTTTACTTTTCTCCATTGGTTCCTATAGAAATAAATTCCTTATCAAGGATTGCACCAGTCTTGGAAACAAACACCTTGTTGTCAAATGGACAATAAAAGTAGTATCCCCTTGTTTCTTTGGGATATCCAACAAAATAACATTTATCTAATTTGGTTCCAAGCTTTTTAGGAAACATTTTCTTGATAAAAGCTTCACATCATCAAATCTTCATAAAAGACACATCAGGATGTTTTTCATACCATTTCTCATATGGTGTCATTTGAATCGACTTAGATGGTATGTAGTTAAGCGTAACGTTGTGGTTTGTAGATCATGTCCCCAAAAGGAAGTCAAAAGATCACAAAAAACTCATCACTGATTGCACCATATCTAGTAATGTGTGATTCCTTGTTTCTAATACACCGTTTTTCTATGGTTTTCTAGGTGGATTCTATTGTGATTTGATACCACATGCCCACAAAAAGTCATCATACTCTAGGATTAAGTATTCTCCACCCCGATCATAAATAAGCACCTTAATACTTTTTTCATGTTGGTTATGTAGTACATTCATGAAATCCTTGTAATTTTCAAGAATTTTTGAAGTATGTTTCATCCAGTAAACATAACCATACATATTAAAATCATCAATAAAGGTAATGTCGTATTAATAACTACCTCTAGGATTTGTTCTAAAAACACTACATACATTAGTATGTATGTCCTAATATATCACTAGCCCTCTCATTGTTACTAGTGAAATGAGTCTTGTTCATCTAGCCCAACAAATATGATTCACATGTCTCTATTGATTTAAAATGAAAGGAGTCTAGATAACCATCTTTATGGATTCTCATTTATGTGCTCTAGACGACAATAGCAAAGGTATGTTTAGTTTGAGTTATCGAATATTTTCTTTTTGGTGTTGATGTTATATGCTCTTGTCTGCATATTTATCAAGTATATGCAATAAGATATTCAAGCTTTTCCACAAAAGATCCCATATTTACTAATACAATAATGACCATTCTTTATAAGAAATTTGAATCTGTTCTTGTCCAAACAAGATACATATATGACCTTCCTATTAATGGAAGGTACACAATAGAAGTTCTCCTACTCTATTACAAGACCACTTAGCAGAGATAACTCATAAGTTTTAATTGCACTGATAGCAACTCTTGATACATTAGCAACACAGTTCAACCTCACCCTCCTTCAAAGGTCTACTTCTTTTTCAGATCCTTCACATTTTAGCAAATGTGTGATCCACAACCGATATTAAGTCTCAAGATGAAGAAGTACATAAATTAATCTCAATTATATATATACCAGAAGTAGATATCTCTATCCCCTTGCTTCACTTTCATAGGTTTCTTAACTCCTCTCCTTATTATAAGTGTAGAAGATGTGGACTTTAGCTTAGCATCAAAACACTTCTTGGCCTTGTCTTTGTCCTTGGACTCTATTTCGTTGATCACCTAAAGAGTTTTACATTCTTCATTTGTGATTTGACATTTATCAACGTGCCAAGCAACCCAAACGGTCTAGCTATATTACTCAAGTTATAATACTCAATAAGCTAGCTATATGATTTAGAAAATGACTGTAGAATCATATTCATGACCAACTTTTGACCTAAGGGGAATCCCTTTATTTCTATAAGTTCCACATACCCATTCATATTGAACACATGGGACTCTACTGGATCTCCCTTTGTCAATTTGCATTCAAACAATGACTTAGAGACATTATACCTTTCTTGATTTACATATTGTTTATGAAACTCATAGTTCATACATCCCAACATAAGGTTTTTGATGTATACGACATCATTTGCATGCTTCAAGTAACCTAATGACGTCACTGAAAATCACCTAAAAATATATGGCGATCAATAAGGTGAGAGCCATGTCCCAGTGAGACATATAACTATCCACAATGATTATTGATCACAACAGGTTATTCAATTAAGTAGATTAAATAGATAGAACATATTAAGCAAATTGGTGTTACAATTGTCATGTTAACATAATATTTAAGGAACAGATAAAACTATCACCATTTATACAATTGACTCTTCTAACAAAATTATACATCAACTAAACATAATAAACAGTAAGGCAAGGGTTAATATCCAATGTGAAGCACATTTAACCCAAGAAGATATACTACATGATTGGGTTACATCTTTTATTAAGCCCTGGGGAGTCTGAGGTATAACACTTAGACTCCAAATGAATACTATAAAGTTCTATTTAGTTATGTAAAAGATCTAGGAGAGCCATAACACTAAGATCTCTTCCTCCCTCACTCAATATGAGTCCACACCAGTTACACATATGGTCAAGCTGCAAATAGCCTAGTCCTCCCTTGGTATCAAGGTAATGACACTAGTAACTAGGGTATACAAAACCCCATCATCTGAGGCACGACCACAATTTTCCTCGACCACATCACATATACAAGAATCCTAGACACAACCTCTCCTCTCTCAATCTAAGGCATGACCACAACCATCTTCCAAAATCTTGGGATCAAGATGATAAGGATGTACTCTCCCTACACCTGTACATACTCAATAGTATGTGACTTCAGGATTCCCTTCTAGAATACATGTTTCACCATCCACCAAGTTTTGAAATCGGAATGGCTCTACAAAACATGGCACTACATGACTAGGGTTTCACTTTTTTAATTAATGCCAATTAGATGAGTTAAGGATGCATCAATCAAGTCACACACAAACCCTAAAAGAGTTCTACAAAGACATGGGTGTTTAACAACTCCAAAAGATATAAAACGTATGACACATATTCCTTATCACACCATTACATGATACAAATACTTGTCACATCATCAAGGGATACCAAACCTTGTCACATAATAAAGAGGATTACTCCACCAATAGGGCTCAAGACATGCCCAAAGGTCATTACGATCGTCACATAATTCCCTATAAGATCATCATTTTCTTTCTATATTTTGAAGAAGGTTCAACATTCATCATCATACTTGTTGTACATAGGTGTAGCATAAGAAATCATCAATTATAAGGGCTTATGTTATTCACCAAGTAAAATATTAGGGTTAAAACTAAATAGAAATATCCTTCCACCATAATGACATACAAGGAAAGTAGATTTTCTTAACCATCATCATTTAATGAATTAATTTAAGTCAACGCGATAGATGGAAAGGACGTAACAAGTCATCACTTGACTAGAACTTAGGTTCATACACTTACTTAGGTCAAGGCACAAACTTCGCACATAGCACACCATCGGATCATAGATGAACACAAGATACAACATTATCATCAAATCCCATACTATACTCAAGTATGGACTCATACATAAAAATATGTAAAACCATCATATTTTAGCATCAAACCCAAAACCATCGTAACTTATGTCTCAACAAACCATCAATATTCAATAAGGAAAAATCCTTATATCAACAACTACACAAACCATCATTTGATAAGTCTAGAATAACCATCAAATCACACACACAGAAGAGACATCAAAGTATCAGCCTAGTGAGGACATTGGATCGTGACCAAGGAGGGTCGTCTGATCTTGACCTAGGTAGGCCATCATTTGTGAACAACTAGGTGAACCGTCAAATATTGATATCAGTGAGGACAAAAGTTATGAAACATCGACCTTACCAATGAATCCATCAAATTGACACTCATAAAAACCATCAAATCAAGATCTATTGATACCATTGAATCATGATCCAAAGGGATAATGATTTATCATCACTAGGTGGAAAACATATCCAAAACATCAAATAAAACCATTGATTGATAGAGTGATGAAAACCATCATTTGAATCCACTTAAAGAGAGAACTAAGACCATTTAATTTTTGGTGAAGTATACCCTTTGATTTTAAGAACAAGAGAAAGTCCAAAAAAATAACTAAGCCAACAGTTGACACAATAAGTGAAATCTTCAGATGGTAAAACAAGTTAGTAAATAGTCCTTAATACATAAGGAAAGCCATCAATTGAGAGGACCAAAAGCATCAATTCCAACATGCATGCAAGGTGTAGATCTCACACTTGCATGGAAGAAATGTGTACATTGCCTAGAAGTACATCAAGGAAAGTTATCTACTCAAGATCCATCATTTAAGCCCAATCCTAGTCAAAGGTAGCATCTTTCTATATGGAATTACATTTTAAAGAAATATTTATCCATTCAAGTTGAGAGTAAGTAATAAACGTGAATAAAGTTATATAACTCACCTAAAAATGATGATGAAGGTCCAAGTAGCAAGTTATCTTGAAAAGAGAGATAAAGACAGGAAAAGAGAGAGAGGAGAAACCCCATCCTGAGCACTCCACACATCTAAGCTAGCTTCTTTCTCCAAGAATAACAAAACCCTAGATCAAGGAAGAAACAAAGAAGGTGTTTCTCAACATATAAAACATGCTCCACTAGGAACATCATGGGTTCGACCAAGAACGTAGAGAGAAGAAGGTAGGGTATCAAGGAAAACAAAGGAAAGAAGGATATCTTACTTTCTTAGGTCAAGAAACAAAGCTAGGAAGATCCACACAACTAAGAAGAGGGTAGATTCAAACCCTGGGAGCACATGCAAGCAAGATCAACCAAGATTCTTATCCTTCAACTCCTTCCTCACCACTAAGAAAGAGGGAAAATCTCCAAGAATCAAGAATAAGAGAGGAGTGAATAAAGAGCTTGTTTGCATGGATGGAGGGATACATATAAACCTTGGGTTGAGAAATAAAATTAAGGTAAGATGCCAAGCCAAACATGCCACACGTCCAAGGTTAAAAAAAGTCATCCATGCAAAACTAAGTGAACCATCATTTCTTAACACTAAAGGGACCATTGGTTGTAAACCCCATATAAGCCATCGACCTCCAACATAGGTGGTGCTTGGGTTGATGCCATCACATAGCCAAAAAGAAAAACTAGGTCATCCATCAGTTGTAACACCTCACATGGGGAACCATCAACCCTAGGCAACCCTAAATAAAAACATAGACCTTCAAGATACTCAAGAGGACCATAGGGATCCACCACCAGAATGGGAGTATAAAATCACAAAATCCAAAGGTAAACCATTGAGTTAGGGCAACTAGGGTTGATTACAAGGTGTTTCAAAGAATTCAGTGTGGTATCTAGACAAAAGATTTCTGTTGACAAAACCCGTATTTTTTATCTAGAAGTGTCCATGGCAGACTGTGTAGAGCGGTGTGAAGAATTAGTAAGTTTGTGGAAATGCTGGATTTGGGCAAATACTTGGGGGTACCTCTGCTGCATAAACGAGTTGATAAGCACACTTATAGTGAGGTGATGAAAAAAGTCTCAAATCGCATAAACTCTTGGTCTGCTAAATGTCTGTCCTTTGCAGGTAGAGTATGTCTAGACAAGACGACTCTAACAGCGATGTCGAAATACCTTATGCAAATTGATGTATTGCCACTTGGTCTATGTGATCAGATTGATGGAACTATTGGAAGATTCCTCTAGGGAGGATGCAGTAATAAAAGGCCGATATCTCTCATTGCGTGGAATAAAGTGGTAAGCAATAAAAAAATGGTGGCTTGGGCATCAAGATGATGAGGGATTGGAACAAGGATCTTATTACAATGAATTATTGGGATGTAGCTTCTAGAAGACCAACTATATGGAGTAATTTAATGCGGAGGAAGTTCACTGTACATACAGGTCATGGAGGAGCCAATATGTCTCAGCTGGGGAAAGCAACAGTGGAAGGACAATCCATTATTTCAAATAACTCTTACGTTAAATTAGGCTCTGGCAAAGACACCAACTTCTGGGATGCAGAGTGGGTGAAGGGGCGAGGATGTCTTAGAAATGAAGCTACTAAACCTATTCCTACTGATATTCTAGACCTGAAGGTTGACTGTGTGATCCGCATCAACGCAGTTTGGGACACACACTTTCTACGGGACTGGCTACCAGAACCCATAGTAGCTCAAATCTTGAAGATACAACCCCTGAGAACGAATGATGGGGAGGATATCATAGTCTTGAAGCATACCAACAAAGGCCAATTCTCGACTAATACGACTTACATAGCCATCATAAGTGGAAGGGACTACAATAGGCAGGGAGAGTGCAAAACTATCTGGGAAGCGCCTGTATCCTCCCGGGTGTAGGTCTTCATGTGGACTCTCTCTCACAACGCCATCCTTACGAACAAGAGGAGAGCCGATAGAAAGACGATGACGAGTAGCATTTGTAGCAGATGCAACACAGCAGAAGAGGATAGTCTCCATGCTATAACAGATTGTACGTCCGCAAAATAAAGCTGGACTCAAATCTTTGGTAGCACATCCCCGCAACAGTTCTTCAATGAACAAAACCAAGATGCCTGGTTGCGCACTAATCTGAGAAGCAAGGAGATCAGGTCGACATTCATGTATGGATGTTGGCACATTTGGAAGAGTCGAAACCTTCAGGTTATGGAAGGCAAGAAGTCAATCCCAATTCAGACTGCTATGAGGACCAAGAAGGATGTCAAACTGAGTATTAAAGCTTGGGAGCGCGGAAGCCGTACCGATCCAGAGGGTCACCAGCAGCACTGGATGAAACCAAGAGAAGGATATATTAAAATGAACGTCGACAATCCTTTCAAAGTGGGAAGGGGCACCTACGCCTATGTGGCCCGTGATTGGAATGGCAGCTGGTTATTTGGGAAAGGTAAAGTGATATCAGCCGGAGATGCTCTGGAATCGGAAGTGAAAGCAATCCTGCTAGCGATTGAAGATGTTGATTTCATTGGCCTTGAGAAGGTCATTATCGAATTAGATAGCAAGTTGGCTGTTCAAATGCTTCAGAATGACCTGGGGAATGCACCTAGATTCACCATTGATATTAGGCATGCGAAGAGGTTGATGAAGGAGGAATGGAAGATTTTGCATGTGAAGAGAGAAAGAAACAGCTTAGCTGATGCTTTGGCCAAGCACCATCAAAACCAAACCAGGGACAAGGCTCATTATGTCCGTCCACCAAAGATTCTTGCTAAAGTAGTCAATAAGGAATGTAATGGCAATAGTATTGCCATGTTTATTTCTAGTATTGCTTCCATTATTTGTAATAATCCTTTCCATAATCTCGTAAGAGGAGGGTGAGATGAATAATATGGCCTCCTGACTTCCCCCCCAAAAAAGGGTGAGAAACCCTAAGTATCAAACCTTCTCAACCCTAAGGTAAGATCACCACTAAATTGATGGTTCACCAAAAATCCCCAAGGTACAAATATATCAAACATGATATGAAAACTTAACATCAAGCATGTAAAAAAGTACAAGAAAAAATCTTGATATGGAGAAATTTCATAAAGGCCCTCATAAACTCATATATAGCAAAACTTGCTCATAAAGTGTCCTAACTGAATCAAACCTGAAATATAACATCGTCAAATGATGTCAAGGGCCATATTAGGGTTTCATTAAGGTTTTCAGCACCTAAATATGCTAATCAAGTGATATTGACGATATATCTGGTTGAGGGGGTCTTAAAACCATAAACCCCTAATAGGAATTTTGCCATGAAATCCTACACAAACAATGATGGGTACTTCCTACATATCTCATCCTCTTACTCCCACATGACTTTCTCCATGTCGTGGTCAATCCAAAAAACCTTCACCACGGTTATATTGTTCCACCTCAACTTCTTCACATGCCTATTCGATCGACATACAACTCTCAACATAAGATAATCCTCCTCAAATTCCACCTCCAATGGTTGTATTGTCTTCTCTACATCTAGGTGTCATTTCTCCACATATAGACATGTAAGACATTGCGCAATCTATGCAACTCTAGGAATAACTCCAACTTGTATGTCACTTTTCCAACACATGCCACAATAAGGTATGGTCCCATAAACCTAGGAGCCAAGTTACCCTTCTTACAAAACCACAACACACCATTCTTGTGACGTCTGTTTTGAGGAAACAAGATTAACTAATGCAGAAGTGTTCACTAAGCAGTGGATTACCAAAAATCACTAAAAATTAAAACCTTTTTGTGAAGAAAACTTTAAGTGGTAAAGCTTTTTCATAAAGCAACATGATAAGTTATTTACAACTGATCCAACAGTATCCCAGTAAGGCAAGATACAAAATCTCTAAGGACAGGACCAAAAACTCGAAAGCACTAACTATTACTCCGAGGACCTGAGAGTACAGAGATGACACATAGGACTCTAACTCCATCTACACATGACATAGCAGCCAGTGTCTCCACCTGAAACTTCACTGCTGTCCCTGGTACTGCTGATGCTGCCCTGCACCTATTGAAGGATTTCTACCTCCTCACCCACGTCCACCAAAAAGTTGAAATCTACCGGGTGAGACAATTATAAAAATTGTCCTAGCGAGAGATATAACTCTTCGCCAGAAACATAATTATTGCATCTTAAGAGAATAAATGTACACTAAGAAGTTATATATATTTGGGAGTAGTTAAAGCAGTGTTTAACAGATTAAACTATTCTTCTTATTAAAAGCAATGCATCTATAAATTGATAAACCACATGTCACTTATCTTTTAAGAAATAAAAGAACATGTATAACATCTATTTATTTATAACACCATTATCACATCACTAACTCTCTTCAGACTTAGATCATATATCCATTGCCTGGCATTATTACTGGGGAAAACATGTCCTGTAGCCATACTCTTTCTCACAAAGTGTTAGGATTTCAACTCCACAACATATCTGCATGATTTGTACACATGATTCTATACCTAACAATACTTATGTGTTACAAGTGTTAATTTCATTCATAACCCATTAGTATGCAGTTATGCCTTCCATATGATTATCCTGTAATAGAATTTCACTTAGTAACACTCTGTTATTAAAATCACATCTCATATTATAATTTTGGGATATCAATCACTAACCATCTTATCATTATGATTCAGGAATATGGGATTTCAAACCCCTAAACCAATCATACACATTTGTCACCAAGTAACATATCATTTTATCTGGTCATCTTAATAATATGACCTTTGATTATCAACAATGCATATTACTCATGGCTCATTCAACCTATCAAGCTCATATGTAAACACTTACCAAATAACATAACATATAGTTATACATGAAGTATAGATATAAAGTGTTTTTAATGTAAATAGCATTACAATCCTTACCTGGATCTGCTCACCTCTTAATGAAAACCTGTCAAGCTTAACTCTCATCATTTATTGGATGGATATTAATTCTTAATCATCTTATCAGTATGATTCAAGAACATGGGTAGTCACACCCTTAGATCATCATGATACTTGTTATCAAGTGATGTATAAAAGAATCAAGTCATCTAATACATGACCTTCATTGAAAATAAAATATATGTATCCTTCACATATCATAAATGATTTCAAGGAATATGACATCATAATACATGTTCTCAAACATTAATCATTAGCATAGAAGCTATGAAAATAGAATACTAAATGTAACAAGTCTAACTCACATCAATTATCATTTCATAATCATCTCATCACAAGTCATCTAATTAGCATGACCTTGATGATACTCATGGCTCTCACAACCTATCAATCTCATGAGATGCCACTTACTAGGCAAGAGGATATGTCACTATTCATAAAGCTAATAACATGCTTTCAATGAATATGGTATCATAATCCTTACCTGGATATGATCATCCTCATATAAGAACCTACATGGTTAATTTAGCTAATAATAATAAACAATTCATTTTAAGAGATGTACCTTCATACTCTTACAAGAGTTAGATTCCCTGATTTTCATCAATTAGGGTTTACTATTCACATTACATGTTATTATCCTAGAATTAGGGTTTACCATTCACTTCATGATGAATTGAACTCATAACATCATCATGTATTAGAAACATCACCATTGATGCCTTCAGATTAGATTAAGATTCATCAATTATGATAATTAGGGTTTCCATGATCTCACATAAGTGGATCATACCCTAATCATGCACACTCATATACATTGAAGGTACTTTACTTGAGTTTCAACCATAAATGGTACTTTCTCTCTCCTCTTACTAATAGATGGTGATTACATCACTCTAAATTAGGTTGGGTCAAGTGCTCATTGGTTAACATAAGCCAAATTACCACTATCATGTCATTAGGGTTTGATTAAAACAAGGTATCGTTTAGTTGAACCCTTCAATGGTATTTTGGTAAAGTACACCATTGATCACCATCATGGGTCAATCCATTAGTCACTTAGTCCTCTAATGTCCTAGGGTACCATTAGGGTTTAGATTAGACTACCATTGGACCAATTACACCTTCAAACGATTAAGCAAAAACAACCCTAAAAGTCTCCAAACGATTTCAACCTTCAACCTGCAAATGGTCTTGAGACCGTTTGGGGGCGTTGACCGTTTGGATAGTTTGACCTTCAAGACCGCATGGATCACCAAGACCACATGGGTCACCAAGACCGCATGGGTGCGTTGACCATTTGAGAAAAGTTGACCTCCAAACCGTTTGAAGCTAAGCGACTTGAAACCGTTTGATCTTAAACGATCTTGAGATCGATTGGACCAAACGAACTTGAGATTGTTTGAGCCCAAGCGGTCTTGAGACCATTTGGCCCCAAATGGTCTTGAGACCATTTGGATCCAAACGGTCTTGAGACCGTTTGGTCCAAATGGGCTCAAAACCGCATGGACCTCAAAGGTGAATCAAAGGTTATGATTGTTTATGGTTATCTATGTTGAAGCCTACAATTGGCCATAACCTTGTTAACCACTTGTAAATTGAGTCAATTAGGGTTAGCCTTAATCACTTGGACACCAAAATGACCCTCAATTGAAAGCCAATTAGGGTTGAATCCAACTCAATTAGGGTTTTCAATCGGCTAATTATCAATGTTCAACAATGTGAATCAAATTAGGGTTGAACCCATCAATTGACATCCAATTGGGCCCAAACATGGCCCAAACGGTCTTGATATCGTTTGGACATACTCCAAACGGTCTTGAGACCGTTTGCCCAAAGTTTCATCAAAAGCTATGTCGATTGGATAAGGATTGAACCCTAATGTGGTCTAAAATCAGCACTTTTATCAATTCATCAACTTATTGTGATTGGACCCTCAAACCATCAAATTTCCTTAACCCTAGACCTCCAAACGGTCTTGAGACCGTTTGGGCCCTTCAACCCAAAGTTCACCAAAAACTATCCTTGAAATCAGCAATTCAACCCGATTAGGGTTTAGGGGGTTGAAGTGCCTTCCACTTGTGATTGGTTTGCAATTAGGTTACAATTCATTGTAGATGTTTAATTCAACATGTGTAAAACATACCTCCAAACGTTCTTCCCTTGGTCAACCCCACCAAACGGTCCTGAGACCGTTTGGCCCCAAACGGTCTGGAGACTGTTTGGATCCAAACAGTCTTGAGACCGTTTGGTCCAAATGGTCCAAGGTCGTTTGATAAAGTTACCTAGGAATTCACGCCCATCATATTCAACCTTAGAACAGGTCAGTTACTCCATGGTTTTTCTTGCAAGAAGCAAAGAAAGATGGGAAAGAAGAAGAACAAGCTAGTATATGCAAGAAAAAAGATATACTTAACAAAGGAAAAGGTTTAGAGTTATAAAACCCGCCTTAAGGTTGTTCCTAGAGCTCCAAGCTTCCAAGCTTCAAGCCTTTAATGGCTTCTTGAGCTCCACAGGTCGACTAAGGGTGTTTCTCCAAGGAAAGGTTGGGAAAGATCGGCTAGAAAGAAAGAACTAAGTAAGATAACCATGAAACCAACCTTGTAATCCATTTTCCTCCATGAATTCGAGCAAGAAGATGACCCAACCTTACCTATCTCCTCCTTGTTAGGATCAATATCACATTTCTAGATGCCATCAAGAAAATTCCAACTTATGTAGAAGTCTTGAAAGATTTATGTACCATAAAGAGAAGGACCACAGTAAGAACACCAAGGTGAGTTAAGCTCACTAAGAAAGTGAGCTCCATTTTGCAACATAATGTACCAAAGAAGCGGAAATATCTTGATGCACCCATCACTACTTGAATCATTGGAGAACTCTGCATAGACCAAGCTCTTATTGACTTAGTTTCTAATGTGAGTCGAATTCTATATGATGGGTATCTTGAATTTTAAATGGGACAATTGGGACCGGATAACAACACCTTGCAATTGGCTGACCATTCTATGAAGACACCTCAAGGGTCAGTTGATGGTATGTTGGTAAGCCTTTACGATGACACTTATGTATTCATTCCTACTAATTTTACTATGCCATATGGAAAAAGACTCAAAGAATGTGGCTATTATCTTGGGGACACCCTTCCTAGATACAATTAATGTAGTGATTCATTTGAGAATCAAAACCATGTATGTAATATCCATGCACATGAGGATCCGTTTGACCATCTTCAAATATTATGCTAAAGCCTAATGTAGGTGCTATGGAAGAAGATTGTTATCTTATTGACTTCCTTGAGTAGATTGTTGAATAATTCCTACCTACACGGATTTACACTATCATCCATGGTAGAGCTATAGAGCCCATTGTGCAGTTTCCCAATGATGAGCGTTAAATGTGGGTCCATGAATGGAGTCATGTCTAGGTTATTGGACTTTTGAAATTTATTATACCTGAATGTTTAAGACACCTGCAACTACCAAAAGGTCGAAGTAGTTCGGGGTTGAACGAGGGATAGGAGGAATGATGCTTCAGATCTTTAGTTTCGTTTGTCTAAGAACAACAAAAGGGGTGTAGGAAAAAGGGTGTTGTAACATTAAAGACACACAAGGAAACAAACAAAGACCCTATCTCCAAAGGGAGTTACAAGAGAAATTTCAATTTTTGGGTTTAGAGATTTTTATAGGTGTTTTGTATAATAGAATCTGTGGAGTTAAAACTGTCGTTAGGGTAAAGCACGAAGGCAGAAAACTTAATAATGACAAGAAGCTATAAAAAACATCCTACAGCCTCTTCTCTCAAAGAGGATACCTCTAATCTTGCACCATTTCCCTCTTTCAAGGTCTGTGGGATTAGATTAGAGTGGAAAGATAAGCCGAAGCAGCCCTAATCCTGGGTACTCTTGTACTCCTGGATCAGACCAAACTCTAGAGTTACGACATCCCTCTCCCAAGGGATTCGAATGGGAAACACGATTGTATAGTTAGTCAAAACATGATCCATACATAAAAGACTAGAGTTTAGATGCTATAAAGAAATCATCCAACAAAAATGAACCAAACACAAAACAATAGGTATTAAATCCATTAATTCCATAAGCATAAATGTGTAAAGAGGTTTGAGTTATAATGCATAAGTAATGGAAGTTAAAGGATGTAAAAAGGGAAGACATGTATCATTTTCCTTGATTTAGGAAGTGGACATACATCAGCGGACCCCTGAGGGACTGCTAACCCAATACTGGGCTAGAGCTCTGCCTGATACACCAGTGTCAGGCAGCCAACCCTGTCAGGCAGCATGTCGGGATGTCCATGGCACATCGGGATAGGACTCACCCGATATGGTCGTGTCGGGCTGCCAACCCTGTCGGGCGACATCCTTGACGGTTGGTCTGTAATGGGTTAGGCATCATGCGGGTTAGGAGTCACTTAGGTTCTTAGGTTCCTCATATCAGGTGTAAAGGAGCGAGCCGTCTCGAGTTGATGTCCATCCAACAACCTAGCAGGGGTGGCCTTCCTGGTCATATCATGTTGTTGCGGCTATCAAGATGGGTTCTAAGTGAACCACTCCCACCCCTCTCAGGTTGGGGGTGTGCTCAACTAGTATTGCCTGGCACACCTTGTCACACGACATACTAGCTCCTAAAGTCTTTCCGAAGTTAGCTCTCATGAGTTTTCGACCCATCCCACCGAAGTCCAGTAGCTGATATTTATAGGCAGCAAATTGTAGAGGTTGTGGTTGTTATGGGGCCACGTGTCCTTCATCAGCTCCATTTACATGGCTTCGGGGATGGTCGACATATACTTATCATCTGGTACAGAAGGCGTTGCGTGCCGAGTTGCGAGCAATCTGTGCTTGACTGTATCGGTGAGCCTGGCAGGCTGCTACTCCTGATGAGTGACTTGCATCATGCGACACATCCGTATCGGGCTACTAATTTATGGCGGGAAAAGCTCCCTATCGGGTAGATAGTGTACCGCTCATCGGGGTCCTTGCGCGACACGCCCGTATCGGGTTGTTACCGTGTCGGGCAGTGACCACAATGGGTAATGGGTTTGTCGGGCGACCAATAAGAGGGCTGATGCAGGTGCTCGTTGTAGATGGGCCTAGACATGCCTTTTTACGACCTTTGGGTGAAAATTGAGGGAAATCTCTTCAAAAAAAAGAGAGAAAAGAGTTGGGAGCATAGGGTGGGTTATTTCTATGTGATAATAGGATAAAATGGGAGTAATAAATTGGGTTTTGGGGTAGGCTTAAGGCTTTTTGGGTTTTTCTTATTTTCCATCGGTCCATCCAAGTACGGGTCCATTAACGGGCAAGTGGTCCCTGTAGTCCAAGCCAGTTGGCTTTAGAGTAGTGATTTCACATACTACGTACCACTGCCCCGGACCTGCCATGCCTACAGGTGGGTACTTTTGGAGAGACAAGTGCATTTTTTCATTTTTTTTCCAGCACAACGCTCATGCTTTTATTCACTCTCATGAGGCTTTTCTTTCTTTTAAGGATTTTTGATGGATATGGGAAAAGACGAGTTTGTTGTTTGGGAAACTTTTTCCTTCACATGCACATCTCTTAGCTGTTGTGAGATTATTTTTCAAAATTGGCGTAGAAAGGTTGTAGCCTTTGTCATTTGAGACTACGTTTTCGAAAAGAAACTAACAAAAATGTGCACCACTTTAGACACAAAGAGAACAATATGGAAGTTGTATCTGATATTTACTATAGAGTGTACTTGTATAATGGTTAAGAGGCAAGCAATTGTATATGTACTATTTTGTATTGGACATGTATGTATTATTTACACGAGATATGGGAAAATGAAAAAGAAAGATAAGAAGTGGAGAAAGTTTTAGGTACCTCCATCACTGATATGATACGCCCCCAAAACTTACTTCACACTCTGTCCCAGAGTTGTGAGATAGGTAAGGAAGGGCGAAGATAGATCAGTGAGGGTTAGCCGGTGATTGCGCCTATATCTGATAGAAGCTCCATCCCATATTCTTTGTGTTTGATGTGATAGTCGATGTGGTGGAACTTGTCAGGTGTTTGTTGTAGTGTCATCAAAGTAGAGATCCATTCAAGCACATAGATGCCACAGTCATTTGATTGTGTAGTTTGTTGCGGACTGCTGTGGCAGAATTGAAGCTCATGTCATTTGTTTGCCGTGTTCTCCAGGAATGGCTGGATCAATGTTGCCAGCGTGATGTAGTACTTCCTTGCTAAGCGCTTGAGTGGTGTCAACGTAGTTGATGTACACTGCACTAGATGATCTTTGTCGCTGTCGGAGCTATTATAGAAAATTGCTGCTCATGGGCGAGTGTACACTGTCAGGAGCGTACAATGATTGTAGTGCAATATTAGAAGGAAAATGATATGCGGTATTCTACTTTATATCTCTGTCAGAAATTGTTGTCTCGCTCCTTACTCATCAACTAGGAAGATGTCATTGAACACCATAGGGTGGGTGATATTGACGTGTTCAAACTTCTTCTATAGGATCTGGATGTAGGCTGCCGCCACTGATATCACCATACATCCGCCTGCCTTCACTAAGTCCTGTAGATCATCAACTGAGACTATGACGTTGTCTGTCTCGTAGATGACGTATGTAGGGGTAGAATCAAATAATTTGAGGAGAATGTCATTGACCTATTCTTGAGTTAGTGTAGCACACATAGAAAAGTCAAAGTTACTGATCATCATTTATGAAACATCAGGCGAAGGGGGTCTTCATTTGTGAGTATTTCTTGTAGAATGTATATCCTCTTTCCTGCCTCATAGATGTCTGTGGCTATCTCAGACTCTTCTCCTGGAAGGTTACAAGTCGGGGAAGATTCAACTTCTTGATCACTGTCCAACAACTTCTCTGGGATTCCTACGTCTTGGAAATAGCATCTATCCTTGATCAGCAACAATGCATAGGTGCTCGTGGGCTAATAGAAGTTCTGGCCTTGGAGTTGCCTTATGTATCTGAAGATGTGGAGCATCTCCATGGCGTGAAGGACTATGAAGGCGTTGTTTCCACTTCCCACTTCTTCTTGGACGGGGAAGTCTCTGAGGTTGAAGAAATTCCAAATGCCGTTGTGGCATTGGATTCCATACTTGATCGTGTTGAGAAGACGTAGTAGGAGAAGCCTAAGATGGTTGTCTTCTGGGATTATAAATATATGTCCTGATCTTGGGACCTCCTCGTTACAGTAGCTGAGAAGCTGGACGTCAGGGTTTCAGACATCTGCCATGCAAATAAACCAATTTCTTCGGTGCTTGTAGGGGGGCATCATGAAGTTCGGGTTGTGTTCTTCGATGTGACGCAACATGTTGGCCACCAAGATGGAGTCGTATGCCCCTCTCATAAGTCTTCTTGCCAAGGTTGTGGTGGCGATGTAGATTGGTTGTCGGCCTGTCCTGATGCCTAGGTTCTCTATCATTGCACTCTCTAGGACGTAGAAGAGGACCTTCCCTATGACGTTTGGGGAGAGGAGCATATTCTTCAATGCTTCCTTTCGTACGGTGAAGTAATTGGCACTCCATACGACGTCCTCTCTATCTACCCGCGATCTCAGGACCTTGTTCAATAGCTTTTGGTCTCCGATTGTCAGGTACTTGATGGCTCGTCGGTCGAAGTCTGCTATCTCAAAGGATGGGATTTCTGACTGCACATAAAATGCATCTACTGTCAAACTCCTTCCTCTAGGGGGTGTTTGTGGTTGGCAGTGTATATGTTCCCCCCTTTTGCCTCTAATTCTTCAAAAGAGCCCTCCTCTATGTTGATTTATATATCTACGTCTTTAGCATCTTCTAGGGAGGGCGAGGGAGCAGCCATGTCGACGTTGCGGGTGCTCTCATGTCCTACTGGAGCCCCATTGGTGGTCTTGTTCATCGTTTCTTCCTCAGGCATTGTGGAGGTCCCGCTGGAGGTAGAAGAAGATGATGTTCCTGAAGAGGACGCAGAAGATGAGGGCTGAGAGTCTGGGCCGAGAGGCAATGGGAACCTCCTTGGCTGTCTTGAGAGGGGGTGGTCGTCCCTCCAGTTCATCCTCTCTTCAATGGTGTCAAGGAATTGGAGTGTCAACCGCATTGTGTTGTTCATTGCCTCTAGTTGGTCGGGAAGGCCAACTAGAGTTAGCAGTTGTCACTCCTGCCCGTTCAACATCTTCTGGGAAACACTAAACATACAGGTTAGGGAAGCGAAAGTAACCGAGTTGTTGCTCGTTACCTCCCGCAAGTGACCAAACTCTTAACCGAGGACCTTCCCCAATGATGGACGGGTTGTGGATGATCGACCTCTTGTCCTCGTAACACTCCTCGTGCGGGAAGTTCAGCCTAAAGAGCATGCATCTTCAAGCGGGTCCAAATCCATCTCCATTGTCCGTGAGGGCATTGCTTAAGGGCGGGGTGTGGGCGTCTTTATGGGTGCGTGGGGAAGGAGAATTTTGTTCCACCATCTGACTATCGGCTACCTCCTCTGCAGCCACCACCGATCACGTTGGCGACAACGTCAGTGTGAGCTCCACCTTGAGAAGCTCAACGAACGCTTCATTGTTGGCATCCAGTTGTACCACTTCTTTCTCCATTAAAGGCACAATTAAAGCTTCAGGAGCTACGACCGTCTCTTCCACGACAACTTCCTCTGGGGCTATCATCGTCATTTCAGCCCCGGTTGTGTTGATAACCTCCACGGTCGCCATTACTTCTTCTATAGTCGTGACGATTGTTGTTGTGGCAGCCGCGGATGGTACATGAGCAACAATGATGTCTTTAGTAGCATCTACCACTGGTTGCGTGGTTGCAGTGGACGGATCAACTCTTGAAGCTACTATCCCTTATTGGAAGCTTATGCTGCCAGCGCATGCAGCCTCTGCCATCTGGTCCGACAGAGCCTCGATCTTTACTGGCATGAATACTAGTTTCTCTACATCATAGTTGGTGCATAGCATGAGTTGAAGGAGAGTAGTCAATCTTGCAAATCTGTAGAAGTAGCGGCGACCCTCCTTTTTTTTTATTATGTTGGCTCGTTGCAAGAGCTTCATATCTATCATGTCGTCACCTTGAGTCCTCGATAGGTTGTGTGGCTCCCTTGGGCCCAACCCTGCCGCGATCAGGTTGACTATGCCTCCCATGCAGTACTCCTTGGTGGCATCCTTTATTGGGTGGATTCGACTCAGCAAGAAGCACCCCAAGTTGATCACCTTTCCCTCCATCACATACCAAATGAGATGGAGTTCTTCGGTGTAGAGGTTTCTCATTTTGTATTTGATGAACAGGAGGCACGCCACTATCTTGTGGACAATCATCCAGAAGTAGGAGTGGATGGTTGCCACCTTACTCCCCAGCTTGAACGATGATTCTCCAGTTAGCTTTCTCCATAGGTCGACCGGGTTGATTCTGTCACCTTAGGTGATCCTGGCACCGTTATTCATCATCTCCTTCTCAGTTTCAGTGGAGGAGAAGATCTCGTTGAGAAGCTTTTGTAAAATATCATGCTCAACATTGTCTAGTCGCCCCTGTTGTCTATCTGCCCCACCAAATCTTTTGACCTCTTCTGGCTTATTCTGCACCCAGTGGAGGGAGGACATGAACTCCTTGGTGAGTTCAGTGTACGAGACAGTGTGGCTGAAGCATATGTTTCTCAGCCTGACAACTTCTAATACAGTGTTGAGCCTGTTGAAGATGCCGAGCTGGTGGAAAGAAGGCTGGTGGTAGAACCAGGTTGGTCGGTAGATTTCGGTCGCCATCTCTGTGTACTGCTGCTGATGTTCTTCATCTCAGGGCACCAACCGACCAGGAGAGTGGGCTAGTGGTTCTATCAATGTTGATGGGGCTACCGTTGATTCTATCCTGGGCCACTTCTCAGCCTCATATGGCCTCGTCGTATCAGGGTTGGGAACTTTTGCCCTGCAATGGTTGCTTCGATTGTGGTCTCAAGATTGATCCTTTATCCTTGCTCGTCAACCTGGACGAATGTCTGCTTGGTGTGAGCCATGTCTGTAATGTTTAAACAAAAGTGGGTAAGTAATATGGTTTGGACTGATTCACCTTACCTGATATTGGGTGGTAGACTAAGAAAGTTGGGTCGGCCGATACCAGATAGGTGAATTTTTGAAAAATTGATAACGGGTCAAAGGATAAGGTAATCTTGACTCAAAAATATCCGATACAAGCAAGTCAGTATCGGGCGGGGGTAAATGCGTCTTGATTCCTGATAGAGCAGGCCAATATCGTGTCACGTTAACAAACGAGGCTTGCTCGATAAGGTGCCCGATATGGGTGTCGCACGATACTTGTGTTGCCCGACAAAGAATCGGAAGCCGATACCATTTCAAATCGGTTATTCAATCATATCATGCAATAAATTTAGAAAAGATATTGCTGGATACAAGTCTCGTCTGACATGAGGTGTCGTGTGATATGAGTGAGGCGCAATAAATACATATTCCTGATATCAACTATATCTTTGGTTAAACCTGATTAAGACAAGATCATATCACAGATGAGTTCCTTCCCCACTTCTGGTGCTGCTCCCTTGTAGTGTATAGGTTAATGAAGGAAGAGGACGTTGGAGTTAGAGCTTGGGGAATGGAGAGGCTCGAGGATGTGCCGTTAGAGATCTTCTCCATAGCGACCGCTTGGGAAAAAGTGAATGGGAGATCATGCACAAAGAGATGGCAGTTGAATCAAGAAAGGAGGAATCAACATCGTTGGGCCTAAGGGGACGACGGCATCATCTGTTCCATTAGATCGTTCAAGCATGCCAGGTCATGATTAGGTAGTGTAGTGGAGGTATACTGCCACTACAAGAAGATGAGGATCGCCAGGTGAAGATGAACAGAGCGGTGTCGATCTCTCACCAGACCAATCGGTGATGGAGGCCAAAGTGCAGCCCATGGATGGACTCATGTGGATCCCCAATCCATGAAGACTGAGGAGGCCGTTTTACATGAGGATCGAGTCTCACGTCACCGAGGGCAACACGGTAGATGTCAACGCCGGTGCAGTGATGTTGAGAACTTAGAAAACACACATGGGCGTAGTGAGGAAAGATCGGACGACACTGAGAGAGATAGCCATAGTTTTCTCATGTACGTAAACTGTAGCCGTCACCGTCCTTAGGAGAGAAAGGAGAGAAATGCGCTGCTAGCACGCTGCCACATAGACATGACTCCTTCCCGCCGACTTAGGAAGCGCGACGTGGAGTTACAGTCCATCCTCATGGATGAAGTAGATACGCAGACGTTGAGATGCCTACGTTCAGAGGACAGCAACGGTCATCCGTGCACGTTACGAGCGACACACATCATTGCACGAAAGGAGCACCGCTGGATCTTCCTGTGACAGCGAACGGGAGAGAAGTTTTGTCCGTGTAGACAAGCGTCATTGCACACCTTTGTGCAGCGGGACATCACCGGACTTACTCCGCGATAAGGTATATCCTGCAAACACTCATTCCGAATACACTGTCGTCGACGAGATCCTAATTTGGGTTGAGTGAAATTTTTTTTGTTGCTTCTGTCGCGTGTTTTCTCCACAAAACCCAACAATTACTTCCCCTAGCAATATGTTATTTTTATGCATAAATAATTATATTTGTAACATCTATAGTAAATATACCGTTACATATTTTTTGTGTGTATTTCATCCAGTTTTACTTTTTTATCAATATAGTTACTTTATTATCAACATAGTTACCTTTTATCCAGAGAGTTACTTTTCAGACCATATTATTACCTATTGGGATGCAAGGGTAGTAAAAATCTAGGCTACCCGTTATATGTATGTATGTGTATATATGGCTAAATATAAAAATGAAAGGGATGTCCATAATGATGTTTGCCAGAAGATCTGTTACAACCTCAATTTTACATGTGTTTTGCATTATTGAAATGTAATAACTTTATGAATATGGACTTGAATTAAGAAGGTTGTATGCTTTGCTTTAAAGAATGCATTTCTTTGCAAATCTCCCCTTTGATATGAATTTCATAATATCTACTATTTTGTTAATCCGATAATGGATATAAAAGAGAAGAAAAGAGGAAAAGCCCAAATAATAGAAAGATACAAGATAATGGATATTAAGCAATGTATTTATGAGAAATACATGGAAATCTCTAGAAAGTGGCATTAATGGCCACCATTGAGTAAATTTTGTTTACATGTGATTTCTAATAGAAAGAGTATTAAAAATAAAAGAAAAGGAAAATGAATTTATTTGAATATTATAGGAATAAATAAGAAAAGGGATAAAAGATAAGGAAAAAGCTAAAGAAATATTCCCAAGATGGGATTTCAAGCCATTAAGGTTCCTTGAGGTTCAAGGCATCCAAGATGATAAGATAATGGCTGAAGAAAGAGGAAATATCAATTAATTTGGTTTTATTAATGAATAACTTGCATATTAATGAAACACCATTTTCCTTTGGAATTTGGGTTTCAAATTTATTATACGAGTAGATAACGCTAAATAGAGTTTCCTCTAAAATTTGAGTGAAAAAAAATAATGGAGGAGAGAGATAGGATTTTTCACAAGATTTCATTGTTTAATAACCTTTTCCCTCGTTTTTAAGAAATTAGAAATGAGGGAGCGATGACAACCGTTGGATGTCCCCCATGGTCCAGAGGATCATAGATGCAACAGTGGATGTCAATCACCCACCTCGAGTCATAGTAGGAAAGGGAGAGGGAAATCGAGATTTCCCAATGTGATTTCCTCGCATTTCTTCCCACCTCCCATGAATCCAAGACCAAGAGGGTCTCTAGGATGTGATTCTGTGCACAACCAACCCTATTATTAGGGTGTTACGAAGAGTCTAGAGGAAACACCCAATAGGGATAAGGGACAGTCAGCGGCGGGAGTTGGGGAACTCTAAAGGATCCCTCATACACTATACATAGTACCCCCCTCTCAATTCCTCACATCATCACGAACCCAAACAACCACCTCTCGAGTTCCAGATCTCTCTCTACCTCTATATCGAGTTCTCTCTAGTGAGAGATTTGCCTCGACGCCGCCGCGGCTCGAGCGTCAGGAAAGGAAGAAGATGAGGAGCAGACGACGTCTGATCGAGGTCCACTCTGGCCTCGCAAAGAGATCCAACGATCCCAGGCCCGACCGTCTATTTTACCTCGTGAGTGGAGGTGTGTGATGTTGAGCATCAGATCCAAAGGGCGGACCAACGGACTACTAATCGAGCGGCCCCAGATTTTTGGTAAATCACCCTCTCTGCTCCAATATTCTAAAAAATATGTTGTCCTTGTGAAATTCATAGAAATTGATAGGAATCTCAGATTAATAAAATTTATATATGAAAGTTGATCAAAAAAATACGAGGAACAAGAGAAAAATGGTTTAGTAACCTAATTCTGTCTCGTTTTGCAAAAGTATATTAACTTGATCGAAATTGTAATAAAAGATAATTAGAAACTGTAATTGAGTATAAAGGATAAATATTTGAGGTTTAATAGGTTTTAAGAAGTATTAACCTGTTGAATATTAAAGTAGAGTTTCAATATAGTTTACATGAAAAGTTGACTAATTTAGGGTTTTAATCTATGTATAAAGGATAACACATTTAGAAGCCCTAATTTACGGTAAAAGGGGAAAACCATGTTTATTTCGGATTATGGAAATATATTATTAAATAATGATCCTATGCCTATGTTGGCTTTTAGGCTAACGAGTTTCAATCAAACTAATGATCTTTTACCCGGTTAAACCAACTCCGCAAGTATACGGAGGTGATGTAGTCAGGATCGAACTCAAGGAGCTTAAGCAAATTAATTGAACGCAACAGTCCTAGCTTTCATCAATCTAGATCAGTTTTTAAAAGAGTTGACTGTTTAATGTCTAAAACAGGAAAAGTTAAGAATAAACTTTACACAAGTTTAGGCGGATTAACAAGGTTTTAGTCAAATGCTAAAGGATCTTGGACATTGGGGGTTCATTCGCATACCATAGCAATTAGGTACACTTGGCAATCTAAACATATCTAAACTCTTATCTCAAAAGGTCGATGTGTTGCATTTTTATCTCTAGATGCAAATGCAACGATCGCAACATCAAACAACATTCTCATGTTAATTTTCGTTTTTGATCACAAACAACCTTTCAACTATTTCTAGCTACTCGACTAGAAAGAGTTGTTATAAAAGATACCATCCATACATTCATGTTTATCTTCTCAAATCAAACATAAATGCAGAAAACATGCACACAACATGGCCAATATCATATGCAAGAAGAGAAGAACCGGTATTTTTATAAAGAAAGACAAGAAACATAGACATTTAGTACGAGATTACGTAGTTTTACACATGCTATGACATGGGAACTACTTTCCCATGCCCAGGAAAAAGGAAATTACTCGTCCATAGCTATGTACAGCAGAATTTCTACAGAATTCTCAATGCTAGATATGGTTTTGGAAAGAAAAGATAAGAAGAACCAAAGATGTAACCACAAGGAGTAAGAAAGACGGATTTATGACGAGATTCCCTTCCTTTAGCTGCTCTAAAACGGACTGACTCCTCTCCCGAGAAGCTGCACGGAGTTGGGGAAGCTTGGCTTCACTTTGGGGAAGACAATGGAGAAGTAAAGAAGAAGAAATGGCTTCTTTTCTCAAGAAACCACCTTAGTTCCTCCCAATTCATCCTCCTCTGCTCTCCTCTGCCTTTGGGACGAGAGAAAACTTCCAAATGGTCGAACCTAACTGTCCTATTCCTTCCCTCTTTCTTTTCAAATCATATTCTGCATTTTCGAAATTCTGAAACTGTCAGGTGCACGCCGTGCACTTTGGGGTGCACGTCGTGGACCTGCAGTGCAGTTGTAAACAGAGCTGCAGTTGACATCGAACTGGTACATGCACGGCGTGCACTTTTGAGATTGCACGCCGTGCGTCTCTTTAGAGCCTCTTTCAAAAATTCACGTTCCAGGTGCACGACGTGTCTTCTGGATGTACACGCCGTGCATCTTCGTGGTTGAGCAGAACAGAATTCCCCTGTGATGTTGCACGCCGTGCAATTTGAAAGTGCACGTCGTGCATTTTACTATTTCGGCAAATAAATCTTCTCTGGAACGGTGCACGCCGTGCATCTGAGTTTGCACAACGTGCACTTTACTGTTTCTGTAGAAAAATGTTTGAAATTAGTCATTTTTGTGAAAAACTTGCAATACAAGTTATTGGACACATAGAACAACTAAAAGATGGCAAAACTACTATGAAAGAGACTGAATTACACTAGAAAGAACCAAATTTGTGTGTGATAACATGTGAAAAGATGATATACAAATCACACAACAAATCCCCCTAAGCTTAAACCATTGCTTGTCCTCAAGCAAAAAGAGCATGGAAATACAATTGAAGAATTGTGAAGAACATGAATAAATCAAATGAAATGAAAGATGTGTATTAAACCAAACCAACCATGCTCAACATGTTTATGCTCATAGCCATCAATTCAACTCAAACACCCAAGAAAAAGATTGTATTTCAACAGGGGTGGCATCAATTTCAATGAAACAATCAATTAAACAACACTAGGTAGAATTTGGATGACCAAGCCAAACAATCAGTAGATGTACAACTCCAACTCTCAATTATTAAGGATAACAAAAGATGAAATCTTAGTTAAAAAATTGACAATTTTTGTTGAACTCTCTTTTTCCCAGAAAAGATTTAACAAATGATTAAGGGCTCCGACACTCGGCTGCTAATGTAGGCTTATGCACACGAGGAGTGTCGGTTGGGGTATTTTACCCTCTTTTAAGGCATACCACCTAACCATCATGGCCAGATCGTACTTACACTAGGCTAGCATGATATGTGGTCAGATTAGCCATCTTTAATGGGGTATAGAGTTATTTAAAAATTTCCAAAACTTTGGAGAGTCAACTGAAATGCAACATTAACTAGATTTCTTCATCTGTTTTGAAAATTTTTCATTGAAAGAAAGTTTGCATATGAACTAGGAGCTTGACAAAGTCATCCCGTATTCTAAATGATGTTGTACAGTTGATTTATTCACAAAAATTGAAACCATTACATGTTTTTAAACAATCAGGGATGTGAAAGATGAAATTTTCAGGCTAGAAGCATAAACTTGAGTTAAACACATGTTTGTGGTCCAAAAGTTTCATTTGATTTACACATGATTTTTACAATTTCTTCAATTGAAATTTCTCATAAAAGGAGGACGAACAGTTAAGCATATAGGGGTGAGTCTCATATCATATTAGATTTGCCATCAGAAAAAGAAGAACTAAAACAACAACTAAAAGAGAGAACAAAACAAAAGTACAAAAGCAAATGACATGAAGCAAATAACATGGAAAATAAAAGCTAAAGATACTAGGATACCAAATACCATCTGGTTGCTCCCCCCTAAGCTTAAAATCAGCAGTGTCCTCACTGCTTCATTCAAACTTTTGGAGTTTACAACCGGATACCTGCCATGAACAATATCAGAAGAAAGATCCCCCGCCTCCCTGGGGGAAGAATTGACTGACGATGTCGGGGATATCCATCGGTGTTGCGGCTGATGAACCAGGTTGCTGCTGGGCTTCTGGAAACTCGTGGTGCGGAGCGTCTGGAGCTGTGGTCTGCTGGCGAGATGGAGACTGGAAGGACTGTGGTGTTGGGTAGTGGCCTTGCGATATGTGCCACGCATCCATCCTGTTTGCCATGTCGTACACAGTTGAGTATTGTGCACTCAATTGGTCAAACCTGGAGTCATGTTGCGCGCCCATCTGATCAAGGCGGGTCTCCAAATGATCAAAACGCCGCTCCATGTAGGTATAGAGATGCTGAAAATCTGGCATTGACCAGCTGTACTCGGTTTGAGTACTCGTGGACAGTGGCAGAGGGGTGGCTGCTCCTGGGGTAGGTCCTGGTGTAGAGCTTCTGGCACCCCTGGCGGGTGTTCCGTCATCATTCTCTGGCTGAAGCTCTACTTTCCAGGTTGCCTTGTCCTTGATATTATTACGGCTCACATCAGGGATTGTGATGAATTGTGTCTTTGTGATATAAACTTTGAACTTTGACTCGCTGTTGCCATATTTTGAGATTAGACCGCAGGAGATAAGATAGCTTATATCCATTAGATTTTTCCCTGGTGCAGGTTCTAAGCTACCTACATCCAACCCCAATTGCATAGACAGGATGCTAATTACTCCGCCACACATGATGTCGCCAGCTTTCCTTTTCTTTTGTTTCTTTGTTTCAAGCAGCTTGTGCACAATGTAATAACTTGAACTGATGCGCTCATTTTTTACCACACACCACAAAAAGAAAAGATCAATCTTGCCTACAACACCCTGCGTTTCATTCTTTGCAAATGGTCCCGTGCTAAGAAGGTGATGAAGGATTCGGAAAACAAGGTTATGGATGCTAGAAGCCCATGCATTCCGTGCCTTATGTACTGTATCAGAAGTGATTTCGGACCAAAATAGATCACTGTTGAAAGCCAGAGGGTAATCAGTATAACCGCCAAAATTGCATTTGAGTAAAGTGCTAAACTGCTCGAGATTCATGCAAAACGGTTTATCCAAGAGACGGAAACTGATTTTCTGAAAAGGGATTTGAAAACGATCACCTTCGGCCTTAAAGGTAGTAAGAAACTCGTATACCAGACGGGGGTAGGTTTTAGCAACCCGAGTGTAGAGAAAGTGTAGCCCCAAGAATTTTAAGTGGTTTACTACCTCATCCTTGAAGCCTAGTTTGGCTACTGCTTTTTCACACATGTATCTGGAAGGGAGAACACGCCTTGTAATGACAAACTGATAATCGGCGTCTTCTTCAGGTTTGACCATGAACTGTGTGGATGGTATAAAGGACTGTGGTTGAGGTGCGGAGGAGGAACCTGCTTCAGGTGTAACTTGATAGCCTGGACGGCTGCTGGCTTTCCTCTTGATTGGCGCCATCAGATGAATGCATGAATCGACCGGAATCTATCTCAGGCAGATAATTGCACGACATGCGATCTGCAGTGCACGACGTGCACCTGCGGATTTTGGGAGAAATTGAAAATCTGCAAAACGTACTCCGATATTTTTTTTGGGCCGGTTGTTCGTCTGCTGTGCAGCGGCGTGGACGACTCTGCTTTGCGGAAACTTTGCGGTGATGGGATGGAGTGATGGCGGCTGCTGCTGCTAGGACGAGCTGTAGATAGCATCGGCGGCGCTTGGCAGTGCTGCTATGCTGCTGGAGTTGCGGAGAAGAAAGGAAGGTGATGGCGGCTTGAAAGGCGGCTAGAACTGCTGGAGTCGCGGAGAAGATGCACGGCTGTTGCTTCGTGCACGGCTGCTGCAGATCGGGCGTGCTCGGCGGAGATCGGAGCAACGGCGGCGCGAGGTGCTGCGCACGGCTGCTAGATCTGGAGTTGTTGGGCGCGGCAGTGTGGAGTGGAGCCGGAGGTGCTAGGAGGTGCTGCTGTGCACGGCTGGAGAAGAACGGCACACAACTGTTGACGGTAGAGCTGTGCACGTCGGCTGCTAATATTTGGGGTCGGGGTGCACGGTTTAGGGTTAGAGTGTTAGGTCGTGCACTCCGACCCTTTTGTTCATATTTCACTTAAAAGTGCACATCGTGCATTTTTTGGATGCACGCCGTGCACCTTTCCAGGTCTTTTGTAGATCTTTAAACGCCCAGGTGCATGGCGTGCGTGTCTGAGGTGCACGCCATGTGTGTTTCGAGATGCTTAATATCAAACTCGAACATCGGGTGCACGCCGTGCCTTTTTGAAATGCATGTCGTGCATGTTTCCTGTAAGCTGTCGGGTCACCAAATCTCCAGCTGCACGGCGTGCATTTTTGAGGTGCACAGCGTGCATGATTCCAGAACATTCTTTACTACATTTCGTAATGAAGTGCACGTCGTGCATTTTGAAGTGCACGTCGTGCATTTTGTGATTTCTACAGAAAATTGCATTTTGTTAGCAGAAAATTATGACGGATCGAATAGAGATCAAGTCTAAATTATTACATTCATCCATGACAGGCTTAATAACAAAATTAAAGAGTGTTTTTTATTTGAAAAATCTTAAAAGAGATCTATCCTAATGTGGGGTCAACTCCCACGAGTTCCTCCATTCAGTGTCCGGAGTAAGACTCTTAAATCATTCATGCGTCATGGAGGGAGCAAGAGGCTCCCTTGTCTAAAATCTCAGAAGATGAATACAACTTGCATCTTTGTCCATTCACTTTGAAACTCCCATCTTTTCCTTGTAATTCCACATCTCCATATGGAAAGATCTTCAATACAAGAAAGGGGTCAGACCACTTTTACTTTAGCTTTCCTGGAACTAACTTCAGCCTTGAATTGAACAATAAAACTTGGTCTCCTTCTTGAATATCTTTCTTGTGGATTCTTTTGTCATGCCATGCCTTTGTTCTTTCCTTGTACAGCTTTGCATTTTCATAAGCATCGAGGCACAACTCTTCAAGTTCTTGCAATTGAAGAAGGCGTTTCTCTCCAGCTTTCTTCATATCAAAATTTAAGAATTTGATAGCCCACAATGCGCGGTGCTCAAGTTCAAGTGGAAGATGACAAGACTTCCCATAGATAAGCTTTAAAGGAGTGGTTCCTATGATGGTCTTGTAGGCTGTGCGGTATGCCCAAAGTGCATCATCAATCTTCAAAGCCCAATCTTTTCTTGAACTAGAGACGGTCTTCTCAAGAATATTTTTCAGCTACCTATTAGAAACCTCCACTTGCCCGGATGTTTGAGGATGATAGGGCGTAGAGATCTTGTGAGTGACACCATACTTGGAGAGAAGGTTGTTGAATTGTTTTTCAGCAAAGTGTGTCCCTCCATCAGAGATGACAGCACGTGGAACACCAAACCTAGGAAAGATGATCTTCTGCAAGAGATTGATTACTGATTTGGCATCGGGTGATTGGGTTGGAATGGCCTCAACCCATTTATACACGTAATCAACAGCAACAAGAATGAAATGATACCCGCATGAGGATGGGAATGGTCCCATGTAGTCAACACCCATACGTCAAACACCTTAACCTCTAGGATAGAGTTGAGTGGCATGTCATCACAGTGGGATATACCTCCAGTTCTTTGGCATTTGTCATAGGATTTAACAAAAAGATTTACATCCTTGAAGAGCGTAGGCCAATAGAAACCGGCTTGGAGTATTTTTGCGGCAGTCTTTTCTCCTCCAAAATGGCCTCCATAAGAAGAAGCATGGCATTCAGCAATGATGGTGGGAATTTCTTCTTCAATCACACAGTGGCGTATTAACCCATCACTCCCATGTTTGAATAGGAAAGGATCATCCCAATAATAGAACTTTACATCATGAAAGAATTTCTTCTTTTGTTGATATGTCAAGCCAGGTGGAAGCTTCCCTGTAGCAAGAAAATTTGCAATGTCGGCAAACCATGGTGCTTGAACGGATGATAGAGCATAGAGTCTTTCAATGGGAAGATGATCTTCAATAGGTAATGAGTCTCCCGCTGTAGTGGATAATCTAGAAAGATGGTCAACAACACTATTTTCAATTCCTTTCTTGTCCCAAATCTCTAGATCATATTCTTGTAGAAGCAGCACCCAACGAATAAGGTGTGGCTTTGCATCCTTTTTGCTCAAAAGATATTTGATTGCAGCGTAAGTATAGACTATCACTTTGGAACCCACAAGATATTTTCGGAATTTATCAAAGGCATACACAATAGCAAGCATCTCCTTCTCTGTAGTTGTGTAGTTGATTTGCGCATCATTGAGGGTCTTGCTTGCATAATGAATGGCATGGAGTTTCTTGTCTTTCCGCTGTCCTAGAACAGCTCCTACCGCATAATCACTTGCATCGCACATTAACTCAAAGGGAGCATCCCAATCCGGAGGTTGAATGATGGGGGCTGAAATGAGAGCTTCCTTGAGTGTAGTAAAGGCTTTATAGCATTCTTCATCAAAGACAAAATCTGCATCTTTTACAAGGAGAGAACACAACGGTTTTGCAATCTTTGAAAAGTCCTTTATGAATCTTCTATAGAACCCTGCATGTCCTAAGAAGCTTCTTATGTCCTTGACTGAAGATGGGGTGGACATTTTCTCAATAGCTTCCACCTTTTCCCTGTCAACTTCAATGCCCTTGTTAGAAATCACAGGTCCTAGTACTACACCGGATTGTACCATAAAATGGCACTTCTCCCAGTTTAGCACTAGGTTAACCTCTTTACATCTGGCTAAGACTAAGGACAAATTATACAAGCATTGATCAAATGAATCGCCGTAAACACTAAAATCATCCATGAAAACTTCCATAATATTTTCAATGAAATTCGAGAAAATGGCCATCATGCACCGCTGAAAAGTGGTGGGTGCATTACAAAGACCAAAGGGCATGCGGCGATAAGCATATGTGCCATATGTGCAAGTGAACGTGGTTTTTTCTTGATCGGGCGGGTAGATAGGAATCTGGTAATACCCGGAATATCCATACAAATAACAAAAATAAGAGTGTTTAGCAAGGTGTTCCAACATTAAATCAATGAAGGGTAAAGGGAAATGGTCCTTGCGAGTTGCTTTGTTTAGATGCCGGTAGTCAATACACATACGCCAGCCTGTGACCATGTGTGTCTGTATCAACTCATAATTGTCTCCCTTTATGACAGTTGCACCCCCCTTCTTAGGACTACATGAATAGCACTAACCCAGGGGCTGTCACTAATGGGATAAATAATTCCGGTATCCATTAGTTTTAAAATCTTTTTCTTTACCACATCAACCGTGTTTTGATTTAAACGTCTTGGTGGTTCAACGATTGGTTTTGCATCATCCTCCGTGTTTATTCTATGCATGCAGATTTTAGGATGAATGCCTTTCAAGTCATCAATGGAATAACCAATCACATCTTTATACAAGCGCAATTCAGCAAGTAATTTATTTTCTTGTTCCTTGGTTAATTCATCATTTATTATAATAGGAGATGAAGAATTTGGGTCTAGAAACACATACCTTAGCCCCGGTGGAAGGGCTTTAAGTTCTACCTTTTTCTTTAAAGCTTCTTCATCAACCTTTTCTTCATCACGTGGAGCTTCTTCTTGATTTGCTTGAGCTTTATAAATAGGAATAGCTCCAGAATTTTCAGAATTATCATTTTCAGCAATGACATCATCACAATAGTTTATCATGAAATCTATCATATCATCAACATAATCATCCATTGGATCAGCAGTATCAAATAAACAAATCTCCTTTACTTGTGTGGGTGCTTTCATGGCATCGGAAATAGAGAATTCAATTTCTTCTTCTCCCACACGTAGGGTCAACTTTCCTTCCCGAACGTCAATTAGACAACCAGCAGTCCTCAAGAAAGGTCTCCCAAAAAGAACTGGATTGCAAGGGGTCTCTACCATGTCAAGCACTACAAAATCACATGGTATATAGAATTTGCCAATTTGTACAAGCACATCTTCTAATACACCTTTAGGGTGTTTAAGAGAATGATCAGCTAGTTCAATAACCATCTTTGTTGGCTTTAGATCCCCAAGATCTAGATCTTGCCATAATGTGGTTGGAATGAGGCTAATGCTAGCCCCAAATCCACTAAGCCTTTTTCAAAAGTGACATCATTGATCTTGCACGGCAATGTGAAAGGTCCCATATCATCCAGCTTTTCCAGTATAGAAGGAATGCAATTTTGAATAATGGAGCTCACATGTTCAGAAAGTTTGACTGTTTCTACTTGATCAACTCTTCTCCTTCTAGATAAGATGTCTTTTAAGAACTTGGCATAAGAAGGAATCTCAGCAATAACATCAGTAAAAGGAAGATTAACTTGCAACTTGCTAAGAATGTCCATAAATTTCTTGAACTTGACGTCATCTTTATTGTTGACAAGCCTATGAGGGAAAGGTGTGGTAGCTTTGAAAGAAGGCAGATTTTTAGATTTACCTTGCTCTTTGTTGCAATTAGGAATGTGAGATTCTTCCTCATTAAGTACCTCCATGTCCTTCTCCTTAGGTGGCGAAGGTCTTTCAATTTCAGCTCCACTCCATAGAATAATGGCATTGGCTTGCTGTCTTGGATTCACTTCTGGCACACTAGGGAGAGAACTGGATTGATGTCCTTGTTGAGAAAGAGCTTGTTGAGCTATTTGATTCTCCAGCATCTTTGTATGGGTGGATATGTTGTCTACCTTGGCTGAAAGTTGAAGAATAGCATCCTTAAGTAGCTTATCATTCCCCCTAAGCTCTTCATTTTGCTGCGTTTGTGTGTTAATGAATTTCTCCATCATAGCCTCAAGAGAAGATCCTTGGGGCTGTTGTTGCTGCCCTTGATAACCCCTGTTGTTGTAACCTTGCAGATTACCTTGGCGGTTAAATTGTGATTGATGAGGCGGTTGTTGTTGTCCTTGCTGAAAATTGCGAGCATTGCTAGTATTCTTGTAAGAAAAGTTGGGATGATCCCTCCATCCTGGATTGTATTGATTAGAATAAGGGTTATATTGCTTGTTCCTCTACATCTCAATAGCATTAACCTATTCAAGATCTCCCTCCATAGTGTTGGGAGCAAAACATTGAGAAGAAGTATGCCCCGGATTTCCACAAGCTTCACATGTGGCTTCTGCAGATTGAACCGACAATGTAGTCAACTTCTCAAATTTTTGAGTGAGAACATCAAGCTTTGCAGCAATAAGATCAACGGCGTCAACAGTGTATTTTCCTCCCGGCTTTGCACTAGAAGAACTTGCATTTGATGATGAATTGGCTCCTCTATCACCTCCCCATTGGCAATGGTTGAGTGATATTTCTTCAATGATGTCATAGGCTTCTCTATAAGATTTGGTCATAAGAGCACCACCGACTGCAGCATCAAGCGTCATTCGGGTGTTATAGAATAGCCCGTTGTAGAAAGTCTGAAGAAGTAGCCAATTAGTAAGACCGTGGTGAGGGCAAAGACGTTGAAGGTCTTTGAACCTCTCCCAAGTATCATAAAGAGTTTCACCATCATTTTGAGAAAAGTTAGTGAGCTGATTTCTCAAATGAGCAGTCTTGCTTGGAGGAAAATATTTGGCAAGAAAAACATTAAGTAGCTGGTCCCAAGTTTTATAGACTTCTTCGGAAGAGACAAAAGCCAAGTTTTGGCCTTATCCCTTAGAGTGAAAGGGAAAAGCATCAGTCGTACTCCATCTACAGATACGCCATTAATTTTGAAAGTGTATAAGTATTCCAGAAATTCTGCAATGTGAAGACTTGGGTCTTCATTAGCGATACCCCCAAAGCGGTTTTGTTGGATCATTTGCATCATAGAAGGAGCAATGGAGAAATTGTTCGCTTCTATGGATGGTAGGTCGATGGCTCCACATATGTTTGTGGCCACCGGCATAGCAAAGTCCTTGAGCGGGCGGTCGTCTTCCATGATTGGATGGTACCCAATTACTCCGCCACCATCACCATCTCCATCATCATCCACACCGTCTTTTTCATCCGTTGAGGAATTTTCACCAAGCCTTCCAATCATGGAAGATGACCGCCCGCTCAAGGACTTTGCTATGCCGGTGGCCACAAACATATGTGGAGCCATCGACCTACCAGCCATAAAAGAGAACAATTTCTCCATTGCTCCTTCTATGATGCAGATGATCCAACAAAACCGCTTTGGGGGTACCGCTAATGAAGACCCAAGTCTTCACATTGCAGAATTTCTGGAATACTTAAACACTTTCAAAATTAATGGCGTATCTATAGATGGAGTGCGGCTGATGCTTTTCCCTTTCACTCTAAGGGATAAGGCCAAAACTTGGCTTTTGTCTCATCCGAAGAAGTCTATAAAAACTTGGGACCAGCTACTTAATGTCTTTCTTGCCAAATATTTTCCTCCAAGCAAGACTGCTCATTTGAGAAATCAGCTCACTAACTTTTCTCAAAATGATGGTGAAACTCTTTATGATACTTGGGAGAGGTTCAAAGACCTTCAACGTCTTTGCCCTCACCACGGTCTTACTAATTGGCTACTTCTTCAGACTTTCTACAACGGGCTGTTCTATAACACCCGAATGACGCTTGTTGCTGCAGCCGGTGGTGCTCTTATGACCAAATCTTATAGAGAAGCCTATGACATCATTGAAGATATATCACTCAACCATTGCCAATGGGGAGGTGATAGAGGAGCCAATTCATCATCAAATGCAAGTTCTTCTAGTGCAAAGCCGGGAGGAAAATACACCGTTGATGCCGTTGATCTTATTGCTGCAAAGCTTGATGTTCTCACTCAAAAATTTGAGAAGTTGACTACATTGCCGGTTCAATCTGCAGAAGCCACATGTGAAGCTTGTGGAAATCTAGGGCATACTTCTTCTCAATGTTTTGCTCCCAACACTATGGAGGGAGATCTTGAACAGGTTAATGTTATTGAGATGCAGAGGAACAAGCAATATAACCCTTATTCTAATCAATACAATCTAGGATGGAGGGATCATCCCAACTTTTCTTTTTTTTATTATTTTATTATTTTTATTCTTTTTTTTCCTTTTTTTCTTTTTCTTTTTTTTTCTTTAATTTTTTTTCTTTAATTTTTTTTCTTTTTTTTTCTTCTATTTTTTTGTGGAAGTTCTCTTGTCCTAGAGCAAGCCTAGAGCATAGGAGGGCGATTTGGAGGGGAAAGGAGGTGGTTTCTTGCCAAAGAACCCTCATTCTTCCTCTCTTGTTCTCCAAGCTTCTTCTCCAAGGTGTAGTAGAGGTTCTTCACTCCACAAAGCTTCTCGGGAGGGAAGTTTGTCCGGTTTGGAGTAGTTGTAGAAGTGGGATTTCAACCTCAAGTCGGAATTCTACCTTCCTTTGGTTACACCTTGGGATTGCTTAGATTTTCCTTCTCTAAACCATGCTAAACTCAGAAATTTCTGCACATTTTTTGTTGTACATCATTATGGATGAGTAGACTCTTTTTCTTGGGCATGAGAGAGTAACTCCCATGTCATAGCTTGTATGAACATATGAATTTCGTACTAAATGTTAGTTTCTTGCATGTTCCAAGAGTTGTTTCAGATCTGAAATGCTTGTTTGTGTGATTGGCCATCATACTTGCATGTTTTATGCTTTCTTTCATAATCTGAGAAGATGTGTTTTAGAGTATGGAGTTACTCTTTTGGTAACTTGTCCTTGACCGCGAGAGTGGCTGGGATTATGTTGAGGAGCAAGGTTTGTGATTTGAAATGAAATACATACACGAGAGTGATGTTTGGAGTTAAAATCGTCATCACTTCATCGAGACATTGGGGATTCATTCACATACCATAGCAATTAGGTAAACTTGGCAATCTAAACATATCTAAACTCTTATCTCAAAAGGTTGATGTGTTGCATTTTTATCTCTTGATGCAAATGCAACGATCGCAACATCAAACAACATTCTCATGTTAATTTTCATTTTTGATCACAAACAACCTTTCAACTATTTCTAGCTACTCTCATAGACTAGAAAGAGTTGTTATAAAAGATACCATCCATACATTCATGTTTATCTTCTCAAATCAAACATAAATGCAGAAAACATGCACACAACATGGCCAATATCAAATGCAAGAAGAGAAGAACCGGTATTTTTATAAAGAGAGACAAGAAACATAGACATTTAGTACGAGATTATGTAGTTTTACACATGCTATGACATGGGAACTACTTTCCCATGCCCAGGAAAAAGGAAATTACTCATCCATAGCTATGTACAGCAGAATTTCTACAGAATTCTCAATGCTAGACATGGTTTTGGGAAGAAAAGACAAGAAGAACCAAAGATGTAACCACAAGGAGTAAGAAATCCAGTTTTATGACGAGATTCCCTTCCTTTAGCTGCTCTAAAACAGACTGAATCCTCTCCCGAGAAGTTGCACGGAGTTGGGGAAGCTTGGCTGCACTTTGGGGAAGACAATGCAGAAGTGGAGAAGAAGAAATGGCTTCTTTTCTCAAGAAACCACCTTAGTTCCTCCCAATTCGCCCTCCTCTGCTCTCCTATGCCTTTTGGATGAGAGAAAACTTCCAAATGGTCGAACGTAACTATCCCATTCCTTCCCTCTTTCTTTTAAAATCGTATTCTGCATTTTTGAAATTCTGAAACTTCCAGGTGCACGTCGTGCACTTTGGGGTGCACACCGTGCACCTGCAATGCAGTTGTAAATAGAGTTGCAGTTGACATCGAACTGGTACGTGCACGGCGTGCACTTTTGAGATTGCACGCCGTGCGTCTCTTCAGAGCCTCTTTCAACAATTCATGTTCCAGGTGCACGCTGTGTCTTCTGGATGTGCACACCGTGCATCTTCGTGGTTGAGCAGAACGAAATTCCCCTGTGATGTTGCACGCCGTGCAATTTGAAAGTGCACGCCGTGCATTTTACTGTTTCGGCAAATAAATCTTCTCTGGAACGGTGCACGTCGTGCATCTGAGTTTGCACGCCGTGCACTTTACTGTTTCTGTAGAAAAACGTTTGAAATTAGTCATTTTTGTGAAAAACTTGCAATACAAGTTATTGGACACGTAGAACAACTAAAAGATGGCAAAACTACAATAAAAGAGACTGAATTACACTAGAAAGAACCAAATTTGTGTGTGATAACATGTGAAAAGATGATATACAAATCACACAACAGCCTATTAGGAGTGATAAGATAAGAAATTTAAGGTTTTTATGTAGTTTTGTTGAATTAGGGTTTATAATACTAAAAGGGAGGTAAAACCCAAAATTGTAAAGGAAACCCTAAAATTGGAATAGAAATCTTAAGAAACAAGATGGGTTTGGATAAATCTTTATAAAAGGAAATATATTTATTTTAGGATTTATGTGCATACTACTTGCTTGTTTGGATTTTCTTTACTTGATTGATTCTGTCTCAAAATCTAAAATGCAGGTATGTGGTTATGCTTATGAATATCTCGAACTAGTTTTCTGAGGATTCCCAAAGTTTCCATTGGTCGCTTGAATTAAGTTGTTGGATGAATTTAATTCATGCATACTATAATGTAGATATTACTATCACCTAAGATATATGCCTACTAGCTCAGATCCTAGTCCGCTTTGTAGCTTGATCGGTTGACCTAGTACATGGCTACCTTTGGGTTAGGTCCATCAGGTGATTGGATGACTTAGTACATGACTACCTATGGGGTAGGTCCATGAAGTCACCATGAGTCAGAGATTTAGCTACCTTTGTGTAGGGCCATGCCACTCCACAACCATAATTAAGTAATCGCTACCAGTGAGGTAGGACAATGGGGGTAAGGATCTACCATATGAGAAAGGTGGTATTCAAGTCCATTGTAGGGACAACACAGAGATAAGGGGATAGGTATGGATTGAGTAGTATTGTTTAAAACGTAACCTTGATTGTTAATTGATATTTGATTGCTTACGTTGTCACCATAGTTGCACAATTTTTGTATTCCCCCACATACCATTATAATTTGCTATACTGACCGACGTTTTGTTTGTCGGCGTGTTTGGTACAAGTTGAAAAGGACAAATAGTAAAGTGATACATTGTGAATACATGAATTAAAGTACATGGAGGATTAGTTAGATTAGTTTCAGTTGGGGTAGAAGTTTAGAAATCCATGTTTTAAAAAGGTATGCAAACTTTTTTTTTATTACAACTTTTCAGTATAGTCTGGTAGAATTTAGTAATTATTACTGATTATTTGTCGAACCTTTGATCTGAAAATTGGGATAATAGCTCTGACCTCTTGGTCTCCCTTAATTGGGGGTTACCGAGAGTTGGGGTCGTTACATTTGGAATTAGATCATTGGTTCCTCATTTAATCTTTAGTAATTATTGAATTTTACAAACTTTGTAGAACCCAAGGGAGTTATTAGAGGATTTCTGAAAGACCGAGGTGTCAAGAAATGGATCACGTCTGGGGGTTGGTAATATTTTCCTCTGCACCACTAGTCGGAATACTAGGACTCCCAGATCTGTGTTACTACCTGGACAACGTCTTAAGATATGACTCAAAATAAGATACCTTTAGGACTCTCTCATATATATTCATCCCTTCTCAACCCTAATTCTGTTAAGATTCTAAGGTTTAGGGTTTTCTATCTCTCTTCCTCACCCTCTTGAGGATAGGGTATGTACGATAATGTTAAGGAATCCTCCACCAAATTTAATGAAAAGCATGTAAACAAGATGACATGGATATAAGCTTATTAGTTTAAGCGTAAACTAAAGATTAGTTGCATGCTTAGGTTGCATGGAATGTGTTGCCGTGCCCTTAGGAGAGACCTGAGGTTAGACCTTCTTGTCAGGAGGATGAGTAGAGAGTTGGTCTTGGAGGAAGAGACCTCCATTAAAGGTAGAGACCTGGCACATCCTCTGAGGATGATGCTAACCCTAACCCTAAGTGAAGGTTTGAGTGAGAGAGATGGAATGATGAGATGGATGTCATGGTCAACCATGTGTGTAGGAGACATGCTTTTAGTTTTAGATACCTAGGATGGTATGAACCATGTGAGGTTGTCTGACTTAGTACCTTTAGCGATCCAACCCTGTAAAGGGTTGTGCACGTTAGGGTGAAGGATAACTCCTTCATTGATGAGACTAGAGAAGAACCTATAGAACCCATATGGGATTATATGAGCATGGAATAGTATGCACCCAGAGTATGTTAGTAATGCTGGTAGTAGGATAAAACCCAGGCCAGAAGGGAATGTTGATAACTTATGATATAAGCATGAAGAGCTATGGGTAATCTTGAGTGAATGTAGGTTTCACCCATGTAGGTACATATATATGAGCTTGATCCACCTTAGAGAGAGAACCTCTAGTAGTAAGGTTGTTTGTAGGGTTAGCTCTAGAGAGGGAGGGGAAGACCCGAGCAAGAAGGATGGAAGCTTAGACTCCGGGATATGAGGAACCCTGAGAAGTTGAGTATATTACGACCTAAGAGGATGGTTGTGGTTGCCTCGTGCATGGTCCTTGTGGTTTCTTGGTTGCCTTTAGAGGAACTAAACCCTATACGAAGGATGAGGCTGCTGGTACCTATGTGCAGATGACATAGGCGCTTACATTATAAGGATAGGAAGAAGAGTTCCTTAGACCTTGAGGAGTTTTAGTAACAACTTGTGAGTCCTTATACCTAGTTGGTGGTCCTTGAGGGGGACTCAACTCTAAGGTGTTGCTTGAGTAGAAGGATAATAGGAAGAGAATTCCATACCTTGTACATGCTTTGTTCGTGGTTAGAATGTTGAGCATGAAGCTAGATAGCTCTTACAGAAAAGTGAACCTAGGGTTCCTAGACCTAAGAGGGGAAGTAGTAGTACCCGGTGCACCTGATGCTCATGACGAGATTTGAGATTTGAGCATGGCACTCATGTTTAGAGGAATGGGAACCCCTTGGTTTAAGGTATATGTTTGATAAACCCCCCTACTTATAGGTTGGTGACATATGTATGTATTTTTGATGGTCCAATGTTGAGGAATAAACAAGTATGACCTACTGTGAAGACCTAGCATGGTTTAGTAGGTGGTCAGTTGGTTAGCTACGTGCCTTAGTAGCTAGACTGGGTTAAGCATGCTCATGTTGATGTAAACCCTAGACATAAGGACGTTTGTGACCTTTATTGTTATCAAGAGATAGTTTCCTCACATCCTGGTAGAGAACCCTTTTGTAGGGTATGAATCAGCTTTTGTTGGGGTTTGAGGTTAGCTTAAGAGGTCCCATAGAATCCTGAGAAGCTAAGTGGAGAGTACATAGTATAAGAATGAACCTGTAGATTCATAGATAACCATCTTTAAGTGCATGTGGATGTGTTACTGTGGAGGTAACCCGTATGGGGCCTGACCGAGGTAGATAGGTTGACATGATCCATATGAAAGGATGTAAGTCAGACCACGAATGCCGAGAGATATGATGGAGACTTGCATAAGGTTTCACACTGGATGTGTACTATGTTAGAATCCTAAGTCCATCCTAGGGATAAGACCGATGAGAGTAGGAGTTGCCTAATTCCCTAGTTGCACATGACCATAGGGTCGGGAGGTAACAACTATCATTGTCTAAGGGCCATGGGTTAGGAGATTGACCACCTTCATGAACTCATGGGACCCAAAGGGCAAATGAGGAGGGCACCCTCTGGTGCATAAGGGAAGAGGGATGACCCCAAAAGTGTCGTCATCCGACATACCTAGAGGAGATGATTAAGGATGGTATGATGACCCGAGTGGGTTCGAGATCAATTTTTCATGGAAGTAACTTTGATATCGAGATAATCATGATGTAGAGACATATGTTGCACATTTCAACTTAAATATGGAGGTGCACTGGAAATGTGGGATGTACCATCTCTACCCTTGGAACAGGAAGAACTTTGTGTTTGGATGGACGCCAAATGCTTATTTCCTTGTGTTATGGGGGTGAGAGATAAGACAATATGCATGCCATAAACTAAGGATAAAGATGATGTGAGTGGAAACGTTGCTATGAGGTATGAGGGTAGAGGTAATAATGTACCCTTGTGGAGTGTATGATATGTGGATGGTTTAAAAACATCAATAGAACTAAGGTAGTCATCTTATGAGGATGTTTTTATCATGAGCTATGTGGAATATATGAGTTATACAAGTTTGAGTTCGATAACCAAGAGGATGAGCTCAGAATTTTCTTGATGAAGATAGACTTAGATATCGAGATGAGATAATAAGTGGAATACATGTAGGTGTATCTCTTTAACATTACCTAATTCATAAGGTTATGGGGTGGTAATGGATGCTCCAGTTGAGATGCAGTTGCCTAGTTTAGCTAGAGGCTAGAAGAGGTTGTTAGGTTAGCCATAAGTTTGGAAAAGGAGATATGTTAGTCTAACACTCAGATGCAACGAGATCCGGTGATCGAGCTAGTGGTTGATTGTTTAGCCAGCCTAGGGCTTATTGTGATAGAAGGATGGTTGTAGAACCTCAGATGCACTTCTCTGGAAAATAAGGTGATGAAACCCCGACTAGAGTGTTTTAGGATTTTTGAGGAATTAACCTTGAGGAATCATGACATATAGGAGATCATGATTTTAAGTTCACCATACACCGTGGTACTACTAAGATAATAAGTGGTAGTAGTACTTTCGATGCCTAAGAAGTGTATAGAGTCACATGTGGATTGTCGCCATGCATGTCAGGAGGTGAAGGATGAACACCAATAACCCATTGAGTTGATCTAGAGGATAAAAGTCCCTGAGAGGGAATGGAAGTTCATCACTATGGATGTCATGGTAAGTCTCCCATGGACCAAGAAGGTCAGCGTGCAATGTGGGTTATGGTAGATCGCCTTACCTAGATGACATAGTCTAAGAGAAAGAGTGAGTACTGTCAGGGGATAGATCCAGTTGAACTACATGTAAGACAAATGGTACAACTACACCATGATGCGAGTTCAAAGGTTCTTGAGTATGACCTAAAGATTCAATTCCATGAGGTGGAGGTAGATACACGAAGAATTCGATGTTAGTCCAAATTAGCACCCCTAATTAATGTTAGCATTATCCATACTAGAGGGTCTGATGAGAGCATGTGTGCTCATTCAGGGTGATACATGGAGACAGTTCTTGTCCTATGTAAGATGTGATGATAGCCACCATATCCAATATCAGTATGTAAAGAAGCTCTATAAGGGAGGTTGTGTCGGACACCACTTCACTAAGATGATGTTGGTGAAGGGATCTCATGAAGGCCAAAAAAGGACACAGTGTGTGCAAATGAAGTCTCTTTGATCATGCGATAGCGGAAAGAGAGCCCAGGGATGACATGAGTCGTGAGCTGATGCAAAGTAGACTAACATGCAACTCACTATGGGAGAATATGTGATATGAAAATCCGACCCCTATGAGATATAGGCGAGAAAGCTGAGTCCCCCATACATGGGTCCATTTGAGATGGATTGGTGGATTTATTTATGTTTGACCTTACCCATCAGGATAATGTGATGTGTGATGAGTTCCATGTGTCCAATTTAGAGCACTATGTGAGGTACCTGAGCCATGTGTTGAGCAATGAACCTAGTGAGCCCCAAGGGAGGATGAAATGTCCTGAGTCACCTATGAGTTTATAGATGCCAAGGTGAAAAAACCCATAGAAAAGAATATGTGATGATAAAGGTTCTTTGGAAGCGCCATGAATAGGGTAAAGCCACATAGGGGCCGGTGATGGACATGGAAAAGTCTTATCCTGTTTGTTTGTATGTTTTATGGAATTTCGGGAGTAAAATTCCTATAAGAGGGGAAGGATGTTACAACCTCAATTTTACATGTGTTTTCAGACTTGAATTAAGAAGGTTGTATGCTTTCTTCAAATAATGGTTTTCTTTGCAAATATCACCTTTGATATGAATTTTGTAATATGTACTATTTTGTTAATCCAATAATGTTATATAAAAGAGAAGAAAAGAGGAAAAACCCAAATAATAGAAAGATACAAGATAATGGATATTAAGCAATGTATTTATGAGAAATACATGGAAATCTCTAGAAAGTGGCATTAATGGCCACAATTGAGTAAATTTCATTTACATGTGATTTCTAATAGAAAGAGTAGTCAAAATAAAAGAAAAGGAAAAGGAATTTATTTGAATATAGGAATAAATAAGAAAAGGGATAAAAGATAAGGAAAATGCTAACGAAATATTCCCAAGATGGGATTTCAAGCTATTAAGGTTCCTTGGGGTCCAAGGAATCCAAGATTATAAGATAATGGCAAAATAAAGAGGAAGTATCAATTATTTGGTTTTATTAATGAATAAATTTCATATGATGGAAACACCATTTTCCTTTAAAATTTGGGTTTCAAATTTAATGTACTAGTAGATAATGCCAAAACAGAGTTTCCTCTAAAATTTGAGTGAAAAATAATAAACGAGGAGAGAGATATGATTTTTCACAAGATTTCATTGTTTAATACCCTTTTCCCTCATTTTTAAGAAAGTATAAATGAGGTAGAAATGACAATCGTTGGATGCCCACGTGGTCCAGAGGATCATAGATCCAATGGTGGTTGTCCATCTCCCACCTCGAATCAGAGTAGGAAAGGGAGAGGGAAACCCATATTTCCCAATGTGATTTCCTCACATTTCTTCCCACATGCCACGAATCTAAGACCACGAGGGTCTCTGGGATGTGATTCCGCACACGACCAACTCTATTCTTAGGGTGTTGCAAAGAGTCTAGAGGAAATGCCCAATAGGGCTAAGGGACAGGCAGTCGCGAGAGTTGGGGAACCCTAAAGGATCCCTCATACACAATAAATACACCCCCTCTCGATTCCTCACATCATCACGAACCCAAACGGCTTCCTCTCGAGTTCCAAATCTATCTCTACCTATATATCGAGTTCTCTCCTACGAGAGCTCCGCCTCGACACCGCCGCAGCTCAAGCATCAGGAATAGACGAAGACGTGGAGTATACGACGTCCGATCGAGGTCCACCATTGTAACGCCTGGGCCCACTGCGCTAGGCTCTACTAGAGTTTCAGGAATGACGACTGGACCCACAAACCACCACTAGCCTTAACTGTACACTTTGTCCACACTGACGCGCAAGCCAGGATCAACTTCCCGACTGGTCACCCATCCTAGTACTACTCCAAGTTGAGCACGCTTAACTATGGAGTTCTTTAGTGATGGGCTCCCGGAAAAGGAGATGCACCTTGGTGATATGGGTAGTCCAATCATTCCTTTTAAGATCATGTTATCCGAGGCCTCAAATCATGGAATATTACAATCTCCCCCACTTAGACTCTTGACGTCCTTGTCAAGGCTTAACTATATGGCCTCATAATCTGACCACGTTTCAGTGTAGACCCACAATGGCCCATGGACACACAGCTCCCGTCCACGGCTACCAACGCAAGGGCGACTCCATCTCATCTCTACGGATATCCCTTTCCAACTTGCTTGGACCGCACGGCTCAAGACTGGCATGCCACATGCCCATGTGGGCCCCACCTACTAGAGGGGTTATGGCTCTGATACCATTTGTAACGCTCGGGCCCACTGCCCTAGGATCTAGTAGAGTTTCAGGAATGACGATTGGCCCCACAAACCACCACTAGCCTTAACTGCACACTTTGTCCACACTGACGCGCAAGCCAGGATCAACTTCCCGACTGGTCACCCATCCTAGTACTACTACAAGATGAGCATGCTTAACTGCGGAGTTCTGATGGGATCCGGTGCATTAGTGCTGGTATGATCGCACCTTGGTGATATGGGTAGTCCAATCATTCCTTTTAAGATCATGTTGTCCGAGGCCTCAAATCCTGGGATGTTACAACCATGGTCTCGTGAAGAGATCCAACGGTCCCAAGGACAACCGGTTATTTTACCTCATGAGTGGAGGTGTGCGACATGGAGCATCAGATCCAAAGGGCAGACCATCAGACTACTGATCGAGCGGCCCCGGAGTTTTGGTAAATCACCCTCTCTGCTCAAATATTCGAGAAAATATGTTTTCCTTGTGAAATTTATAGAAATTTCTAGGAATCTCAGATTAATAAGCTTTATATATGAAAGTTGATTACAAAAATACGAGGAACAAGATAAAAATGGTTTGGTAACTTAATTCTATCTCGTTTTGCAAAAGTATATCAACTTGATAGAAAATGTATTAAAAGATAATTAGAAACCCTAATTGAGTATAAAGGAAGAATCTTTGAGGTTTAATAGGTTAATTTGAGAAGTATTAACCTATTGAATATTAAATTATAGTTTCAATCTATTTTACATGAAAAGTTGACTAATTTAGGGTTTTAATCTATGTATGAAGGATAATACATTTAGATACCCTAAGTTAGGGTAAAAAGGGGAAAACCATGTTTATTTTGGATTATGGAAATATATTATTAAATAATGATCCTAAGCCTGTTAGGAGCGATAAGATAAGAAATTTAAGGTTTTTATGTAGTTTTGTTGAATTAGGGTTTATAATACTAAAAGTGGAGAAAAAACCCTAAATTTCAAGGGAAACCCTAAAATTGGAACAAAAATCCTAAGAAGCAAGATGGGTTTGGATAAATCTTGATAAAAGGAAATTTGTATATTTACTTTAGGATTTTTGTGCATACTTTCTTTCTTGGTTGGGTTTTCTCTACTTGATTAATTATGTCTCAAAATCTGCAATCATAGGTATGTGGTTACGCTTATGAATATCTCAAACTAGTTTTTTGAGGATTCCCAAAGTTTGCATCGGTGTCTTGAATTAAACTATTGGATGAATTTAATTCATGCATACTATAATGCAGATATGACTATCACCTAAGATATATGCCTACTAGCTCAGATCTTAGTCCCCTCTGTAGCTTGATAGGTTGACCTGGTACATGTCTACCTATGAGGTAGGTCCATCAGATCATTAGATGACTTAGTACATGGCTACCTATGGGGTAGGTCCATCAAGTCACCATGAGTTATAGATTGGAATACCTTTGGGTAGGGCCATGTGACTCCACAACCCTAAATAATGGATACCTGTGAGGTAGGACCATGGGAGTAAGGATCTACCATGTGAGAAAGGTAGTATCCAAGTCCACTGTAGGGACAACACAGAGATAAGGGGATAGGTATGGATTGAGTAGTATTGTTTAAAATGTAACCTTGATTGTTAAATGATATTTGGTTGCTTACATTGTTACCATAGTTGCATAATTTTTGTATTCCCCCACGTACCAGTATAATTTGTTATACTATATGACATTTTGTTTGTCGGCGTTTTAGGTACAAGTTGAAAAGGACAAACAGTAAAGTGATGCATTGTGAATACATGAATTAAAGTACAAGGAGGATTCGTTAGATTAGTTTCAGTTGTGGATATAAGTTTAGAAATCCAAGTTTTAAAAAGGTATGCAAAATTTTATCTTATTACAGCTTTTCAATATAGTCTGGTAGAATTTAGTAATTATTACTGATTATTTGTCGAACCTTTGATCCGGAAATCGGAATAACAGCTCTGACCTCTTGGTCTCCCTTAACTTGGGGTTACTGAGATGTAGGGCCATTACAAGACCACTACATGATGGTTGTAATGGAGGAGTGCAACTAGAGTATTCTGGGATGAGATGATCCATCTTAGACTAAAAAGCCAGTTTTATAGAACTCCTATTTGGCCAACCATGCACTATGATAATGAATGTTGGACGTTGAAGAAATAAGGTTTCAATAAGATGAATGTGGCTGATGTGTTTATGTTGAGTTGGACACGTGGGAAGATAAGAAAAGATCGCTTGAGAAATGACTATATCAGAATTAAAGTGGAAGTGGTGAGTATTGAAGGAAAGTGGTACAAAGGTGACTCAGATGGTATGGGCATGTGCAATGCATGACGACTAATGGGCCTAAAAAAAGAAATTCTAGTAAAATTAATAGAAGAAGAGGAGTGCCTAAATTAATATGAAAATATCTTATAAAGAGAGATTTTAAATGTCTAAATCTCGAATAGGATACAAACCATGATAGAACTGACGGGAAACAAAAGATCCATGTAGTCGACCCCAAAATAGTTGAGAATAAGACTTAGATGATGATGTATATATGGATAAATGTACAATTTTAATTTTTGATGATTTTTAAAATTTTACTGAATAATCCGACCTTATGGATGTGATGCACACTCTTTAGACAATAGGTGTATCAAAATTCATGACAATATGATATTCAAAAATTATCTGATTAAAGAATATATGTATATTCTAACCAATGTTATGTTGTAACAATTGCAGATATTGTTGAATGATATATTTCTATATCTAATAGTTTATATAAAACTTGAATATTAGTTTCCAAACACATATAATCTATATAGTGTTGAATCAATCCATGCGTCTAAATTTTATTAATATTCTCAGGTGTGTCATTTTAATGATCGATATAAGTATATTATATGCATCGACAAATATACAATCTGTAACCTCTCTCTCACTTTATATCATTCATATATATATATATATATATATATATATATATATATATATTGTGACAGACTGGGTTCCCGACTTAATTCGGAGGACATAATTTCTTTTAAGGTGTGTAGGATGTGATGGAGTGGACTTTTAGAATCCTAAATGTACAATGACACAAGTGAAGTCACACATGTTGAGTTGTTTTGAGAATCCCATATGTTTTAATAAAATTGGAGTGTTGTTGAGGTTTATACAATGTTTGGATCCATATTTTATGTCTTCTTGAGGAATTTCATTGAATGGTCTAGTAGATGATTTTGGGTCACCAAATTTTTGTACAAAGTAGCTTGAGTTGTGAGGAAGCTATGATTAAAATTTGGTGGCATTTGGATGCTCCTAGAGGGAGTTATTTAGGTTTGAATATTGTGAAATGATGTGCATTATTGGTGGTTGATCAATCAAAGTTTAACATAAACCAGGGTACATGATGTGTCACACACAACTTTGATTAGGTAGTGCAACCTGTAGCATCGGTGATCCACATATCGTTTTGGTATGGGACCTTTGTCAGCCCTTGGATGTGAGCTTTGAACTGTTGTGCCATTATCTTCAAGTTTCCCCCCTCTCGGAGTCACGGGGTCGTATGTCGTGCGAGGATTTACCTCACCACGATCTATGAACGTGGGATCATAGCAAAGGGTATGCCGGAAGTTATCCTCATGTCAGCCAGAGGAGTTAAAAGACCACTCTTTTACTCGATTGGAGTAGAGATCCACTTCCCTGTCCAGTGCTTCTCCACCGTGAGGAGCAGGTGATGACCGAAGGTGCAGCATGGAGAAACATGGCTCGTTGGGGGAACCAAAGCAAGGAAAATGACGAGGAAGAATGGACGATAAGCCCTAGGCGTTCCTGATCTCCTACAGGTTGGGTTCCATGGCTGACGAGCTGGACCTTGCTAGAGTTACAGTTAGACGAGCGGGTTTGCTTGGAGCCCGATGGAGTTGAGGGCAGTTCGTTTGGATGCACTGCTGTGAGTTTCTAGATGTCGTTTCCCCCCTCCAACCCACTGTAGTGGAGTCTGCGCCAGCGAGCTTCCTGAGGAGGAGTTCCGAAGCTGCTAGCTCCAAGATTGGCATCTGAAACCCCAAGGGAAGAGGTCAGAGGCGGCGGCAGCATAGATCCTGTCACACAGGGGGGATCGACCGTGCAGCTGCGGCGGCTGGTGCCGGGAGGCGCTCGCAAGCATCGGCGTGCGGGAGCTCATGCGAGAAGGAGCCTGGCAGGTCTGCAGCCCTGGCGGCGGCCTCATCTAGATGGGGATCTGGAGCAGAATTGGAGGAGAAAAGGGACCGGCAGCATGGAGTTAGGTATCAAGAAGCTTGCGGTGGCAGTGGACGTCGACAAAGAGGAGGCATCGGCCGATTGCTCGTCAGAGCAGAACCAGCCGCGGCGACGCGCACTACGCATGAGAGCAAGGGACACCACAGGTGTCGTGCGAGGGAACGACGGAGGAAAGAAGGAAGACCAAGTCTGTAGCCTTGAACTGGACCTAGACCATACATGAACCACCGACCCAACCAAGCAAAGGAGCCGCTACCCTAGTGTCCACATGGCGGGATCTCTTTGGCCCAAAAAGGTTAGGAATCTAAATTATTTTCAGTAAATGAGCATATCTTCAATAATTCTTAGAAAATTGTTTGATTATCAGAAAAATGCAATTAAGGTACCTAAATTCTCAGAAAATTGTATAGAACAAGATGGGACAATAATATCAGAGTTTTTATGCATTTATATCAGCAATATCATGTAAGATGTGTAATTCTTGTTTAATGGATAATAAATAGCAAATGATGGCATAAAATTATGGAAAAATGTTAGTAACTCCATAATAATGTTTATAACGCATGTGATGTCAGATATGACCATGGTGATGTATGAAATCATGTAATTTGCTTAATATAGCTAATTAGGGCTAAAAACCCTTAATAAAATGCAATAAATACATGCATGCTCAATAAATCATGGTAATTACAGAATACCTTCATATCAGTAATGTGAGGCTAATATGTAACTCATATATTAGTTAGATGCATGGAACTCATGTTATATGAAGATGACCCTTAATATATGAGATGAAATCCTAATTTGTACAATACATGTAACCTAGGTTTAATATGTATAAAGAATGATACAAAACATGATATTCAGATTATGTATCCTAATCTAGAATATAATATTAGTAACGTAATTACAAGAAGATAAGACAAGTAATGATGAGAATATCCTAATAAGTTAAGTAAACCCTAATGGATACGATTAGGGTTAAGATGAGATGTATGATGATGAGAACCTGATGATAGTATGTGATCTTGTCTTGATCAGGGTTGACCAAGGATGTAGTTGACATCAGGAGTATATGTGATGATTAGGTTTGTTCTTGATCAAGGTATGCCATTACCTCTTACTTGGCTTATTATACAATATGCTTGTGCTATATGCATAGTAAAATACTTGGCATATGATATTGGATGAAATGATTGTTCTTGTATGATATCTTGCTTGATTTTCCATACTTATGGCTATGAACACTTGAAACATAATATATCTGTTCCATTATATGAAAGCACTATATCTCTTTGGTAAGCGTAGTGCTTAAAGGTGATCTATCTCTTTGGTAAGAGGATCACCATATGAAATGATCTATCTCTTTGGTAAGCGGATCATGAGGCCATAAAGCATCTATCCCATTGGTAGGCGGATGCATGAGTATATAATGGAAAAATGAGCTTAAAATATGTGTTCTCTTTTGTTAATGAATATCTTTGTGCAAGTATACGCTTTTCTTATATTCTTCTGTTACTGCCAAGTACATTAGTTTTATCTTATTGCCAAGATATGATGAGAGGTAAATAAAAGACACGTAGGCGTACTCAGTACAATATTCATGAAATATTGTGCTGACGTGTACCGCATGTAATCTTTTGTTTAGGTTGTGGTTATGCTCTTGAAGATCCAGGATAGTGAGAGTTGTACGGCGAGTTGATGTACAGGTGGACCTGTTGTCTTAAGATCCTGTTGTATTAGTTGTAGCTCATGTATATGTATAGTTTGTTGTTCAATATGTAATATCAAATGTCATAACAATTCATGCTGTAATTATATGTTGAATGGTGAACATGTGTTGTGGTTTGTTTATTGTTCATGTGCATGTGCTACTGATGTATGTTTCCTTTTGACTTCCTCTGATTTTCTTCTTCTTAGCCTAGTATGGGGTGTTTAAATTGGGATTCTCGCTGAGATGAGGGTTTCAATTTGGACGTCGCACATCAGATTAAGTTTTAGAAAATCCGGGGACGTCACATATATATACAAATATTATATATGTATATATATGTACACATATATATACATATGTATATATATGGGATTAAAAGAGAAAGATTTCTCCCCCCTCTCCCATAACCCGTGACGGAGGCCGAACGCCTGGGATGATGATAAATTAAAAGATGCTTCTCCGTGTGGTCTGTGTATATATGTATGTATGTATGTATGTATGTATATATGTGTGTGTGTGTATACACACAGACACACACACACACACACACACACACACATATATATATATATATATATATATATACATATATATACATATATACATATATATACATATATATACATATATATATATATACATATGCCAAATATTTACCAATATATATATATATACATATATATATATATATCTATATATATAGAACACTTTTGCAAAAATATTTACCAATATAGCACACTTTGCATAATATTTCCTAAAGTGGCAAACTTTTGTCTGAAAATGCCACTTTGTGTGGAGCTTTTTGTAACTAGGACTGAAAAGCGCCATAATAATTGGCGTGTATATTTATAAATTAAAAAATAAAATAAAAAATAAAAAAATTGAAAAATGCCACATGAAGTAGCACTTTCAACTTACACTCGATATTGAGGGCAAATATAAAGCACCACTTAATGTGGCTGTTACATCCTCAATTTTACATATGTTTTCATAATTAAAATATAATGATTTTGTGAATTTCGACTTAATTGAAAAGGTTGTATGCTTTGCTTCAAAAGATGGATTTCTTTGCAAATCTTCCTTTATATAGGAATTTTGTGATTTCTATTATTAGATTAATCCAATAAAGGATATAAAAGAAAAGAAAAGAAGAAAAGTCCAAATAAAAGGAAAAGATACAAGATAATGGATATTAAGCAAAGTAATTATGAGAAATACATAGAACACTCTAGAAAGTGGAATTAATGGCCACAATAAAATAAATTTCGTTTCTATGTGATTTCTAATGAAGGAAATATGAAAAGAGAAAAGGAAATAAAAGATACATAGAAATCCTCAAAAAGAGATATTTTAATAAAGAAATAAGAAAGATAATGGGAAATAATAGATGTAGATGCATCTAGAAGGATAATAAGTATCCTTACAAAGGAATTTCGAAATATTAGGATTTCTTGGGATCCAAGGAGTCCCAATAGAGAAGAAGAAAGATAAAATGCAAAATAATACAAAATAAGAGGATAATGTGATACATAATTAATGAATTTTGTGGTATTGTTAAAAAGAGGTATTTTCTACTATAAAAAGTATAATTTCATGTCAATGGACTAAAAGTCACGCATAAAGAGAATAAGAGAGATGATTTTTGAACTCCTAAATATCCAATGAATATGTTTATTAAGAAGATAATTAAGAGAGAGAAGATTGCTTCTCAATGAAGGAATAGGTTTCCGTTTGGGATATGGACTTGTTTCCTCATGGATGAACATCTTAGGGCGTTGATATCCTCCCCTATATAAGGGGTAGAACCTTTGGTTCGAGTTCAAGAGAATTCTACACATCCCTCTCTCTCTTCTCCTTCTTCTTTGCATGCAAACCCTAGCGAAGAGGGTAGTTCGAACCCTGGAGCAACGAGGGGCTATAGAGGAGGTGTGATGGAGGCATGCTACTCCAACAACACCAAAGGGTTGCTCGGTGGTGATCCCTTCACCCTAGCCTATGCCCAGCTGTAGCCACATGGCTACAACGACAACCGCATGTTGCAGGCCCTTCGTGCTCGAACTGACCAACTAGGTCGTGAGTTGAGTGGTGCCCAAGTGCGAAAGAGGACGACAGAGTTAGGGTGGTCCTTGGCGGCAGTCCTCGAGCCCTAGAAAGGAGGGGGCAGACCGTGGGACGGCTGCATTCAGTGGCCAGGTCGGGCGTCGAAGGTTGAAGTCAACCTAGGTGTCGTTGGACCGTTTTGCCCCTCTACAGGTTGAAGAACCAACAACTTACACAAGGGCAATATCATAACTTGGTTATGTTCTAGGCTAGGTGACGTGTTGCATGGGATTGCTGACGTGTCAGCATCCCATTGGTCCTAGTAAGTAAAATCTTGAAAAATTCATATCTAATTATTGGTAGATCAGAATGGTGCGTATAATATATCAATTTTTCTCTAAAAAGCGAGGAATCCATTAAAAATAGATTTATAAGCCAATTCCTATTGGAATTAAAAAAGTAGTGGAAGTTATCAACATTAATTCATCAATATTAAGAAACCCTAATTTGAGATGATTAATGTATTGAGAAATATTATATAGATGATTAAAGTTGATATTAACCTGTTAATTATAAAAAGACACATTAAGATCTAAAAGGATGAACTTTACACGTAATTGGATTAATTTAGGGTTCCATGTACATGAATATGCTTTAATGGGCCTTAAAACCCTATTGTTAATAATTCAGACTCGTAATGGCTTTAGTTGTTCATATTCATGAATAAAGCTGAGATATGATGATTCTAAGCTATTTTGAGTATAAAAGTTCCTAATTTGAAAAGGGTTTTCTAATGGATAAACGTAGCATTAGTGATAAATAGAGTTCATATGTGAATTAGAAAGATAAGTTGCTAATTTGAAAGGAACCAAAGATGATAATTGGGCCTAATGATCATGTCATGGCCTAAAAGGATAAAAATTGTAGTTTTAATGTAAAAGAGGCATAATAGACGTAATTGACTTTTAATTGTGCCTATGATGTTGAAATTAGGGTTTGTGGACTAAAATGAGCATTAAAAGTGATGAATTATTAATGAAGGCTAAAACCCTAATAAAACCCTAAAGCTGGCCTAGAAACCATAAGGTGGAATCCAAGTCAATATTGAGAATGTTTTGAATAAAATAATGACATTTGGATGTTATGCATTATATTTTGGATATTGTTGATTGCTTGTTTCATTGTATTGAATATTAATTCTTGGACATCAAGTTGCTCTGGACTAGGTATGTGGTTAATTATGATTAATTGCATTAATTTCCCGAAGGTTTTCTGGGTGATTAATCGCATTGAATGCAACCTATCAGTTTGGTTGTTCATACTTGCAAATTACAAAGTCACTATGATTATCACAATTATAATCTAGTGTGTATTCTTGCACCTACATGCCACCCTGATGGATGATGCAAAAAGGTCAAGCCCAGGAGGGAAGACCCATGGGCACCATGAGAGGTGACCCCAGACACCATGCTCGAGATTCAGAAGGTGGTCTTTATTGCATGACTAATGGGCACCATGAGAGGTGACCCCAAACACCACGCTCAGGATTGAGAAGGTGGCCTTAAGTCATTGGCAAAAGAGAAACCCTAAGGTGGGTATGCCAGGGTTAGGACAAAAGCGGTGGAGAATGTCACATTGAAAGTGTAAATTGGTTTGTTAATTAACTTGATTGTGATACTTAGATTGTTAGTCATATGTGTGAAATTTTGGTTGTCTCCGCATACTAGCATATTCATTTATGCTGGCCGACGTTTTGTTTGTCGGCATTTTAGGTACAAATTGAAAAGGACAAAAAGTAAGTGGCATATTGTGAAATTTAAAAATAAAGTGCAAGGAGTATTATTTAGAATAGTGTCTAGATGTGGATAGAAGTTAGATATCCAACTCTTTGAAAAAGATATGTAAAGTTTTATTTTATACCAGATTTTAGTTTAGTTTGGTAGAATTTCATCATTATTACTAATTATTTGTTGAACCTTTGATCATGTTTATTGGGATAACGACTCTGACCTTTTGGTCTCCCTTAATTGGGGGTTACCGGGAGCCGGGGTCATTACATTTGGTATCATAGAATTAGTTCCTCATTTAATCTTTAGTAATTATTAAATTTTACAAACTCTGTAGAACCCAAGGGAGTTATTAGAGGATTTTTCCAAAGACTGAGGTGTCTAGAAAAGGATCACGTTTGGGGGCTGGCAAGATTTTCCTCCACACCGCTAGTCAGAATACGAGGACTCGTAGATCTGTGTGACTGCTTGGCCAATGTCTTAGGATCCGACTCAAAATAAGATACCTTTAGGACTCTCTCATCTATTTTCATCCCTTGTTAACCCTAATTCTATTCATATTATAAGGTTTAGGGTTTTCTCTCTCCTCCTCACCCTCTTGAGGTATGGGTAAAGTTGATAAGGTTTAAGCAATCCTCCACCAAATTAATGAAAAGCCTGTAAATAAGATGTCATGGACATAATCTTAATAGTTTAAGCGTAAACTAAAGAATAGTTGCATGCTTAGGTCATATGACATATGTGTTAAGTTTTAAGGGGAGGCAGAGAAGGCAACATAAACAAAAAAAATTCTCTCCCCGAAACCAATATAAAGGAATCACGTCAATATCTATACAATAGGAAGAATGGTTTGTAGAGACATACCTTGTCCCGAGGCTTGCTCGGAGTCGTTACCTCACAGCTTGCGTGGTCTTCACCTTTAGTCTTGAACGGTGTCTGTGCAGCTCCCAGTCTCACCGGGACTGTCAGGATTGAAAACTGCCCTCTGAGCGGCAGAAATCTCTCGCCTCTGTACTAGTCCACACAGACCACCTGGAACTCCAATCACCTTGTTTCACAAGGAACCAGAAGGAGTTGTACCTTGTTGTCAGTGTACTAGTCACTGACACACTCTCTTGCAACTAGTCACCTTTCTGTAGTTGTCTTTCTCTCGATGTGCCTCCCAAATTGGGTAGCACCTGCTCGGGCTCTCCTGGTTACCGCAACTAGAGAGAACGACAACTTTACAGAGCAACTAGTGTTCTGAGTTGTCTTTGAGAAGCTCCAATACCCTTATATATAGAAGGGTCATGGTGTAGGGTTCTCTACCCCGGGCAATGCGGGATTAAAGAAGGAGAAGAAGGGTCTGGAAGTTCCACAAAATCTGACACACTGTGGCAGTTGAACCGATCGGTTCACCCCTTGAATATATCGTTTGGGGCCCTGAGCCAATCAGTTCATGCTTGAGTCGATCGGTTCGTGGTACTTGTCCAACTCAAATTGACTTTCCATGTTCGTTTCCAACTAAACAAATTTTAGTCCTTGTTCAAATCAAATTTGTACAAGTGAAATAAATATGTATTTGCAAAAGGAGTCTTTTGACTTTCCAAATGATATCGGTTGGTCACACGAATCGACCGGTTCAACAATTGATTCGATCGTTTCATTAACACATGACCCGATCGACTCACCACTTTGAGTTGATCAGTTCACCAACCTGAGTCAATTGGTTCATCCCTATGAGCCGATCAGTTGGGGCAGCAGACTGTGCAAATCAATCAATTGCAGTTGCAATCAATCTGATACTCTTAATCATCTGGTCCAACATCTTGAACACAATGATTTTGATCTATCAATTAATTGAGTGTTTTATTGAACTACTAAACTACTTTAGTAATTAATCTAAACATTATTTGTGGATAAACTCCTCTTCCAGGTTAAATCCTATGTGTGTGACCATGCATGCTCATTTCATGTTGGCAGCAAAAGTCCATAACACTTATGACTTCACAAGCAAAGAGTGGTGCCTAGTCGCACATCATTGCTACCCAAGTGAAAAGGAAAGTTGGAGAAAAACCTTCAATCCTACAAACTGTGAATGGTGTTACAAAAAATGTATAATTCCTTTGTCACTGATATCCCAAATGAACTCAAGGCATGGAACAGTCATCCTGTCAACATTCATTCACTTTCTTGATCTCATAGTAGACTAGAGGAGATATGTATGACATCAATATCACATACTGATTTACACATGCATGCACATGCCTATCTCAATCAAACTCCTCAAGTGGCCATGATTATCAAACTCCCTCAGGAGGGACAAATCCCATATCTATCACTCACCCCTCAAAAGCCCCATGTGTCAAAGCCTCCCGATCATCACTTTTATAACAACCCATGTTTCAGGACTGTGTTTGATGATGTCAAAGTGTACCCAACAACATGTGTTGAGTGTAGTGATTTTAGGTCAAAATTATCACACTCACCACCATCACTGTGAGAGCTGACTGTGACTACCAAATCATGGTTCCATGTGTCACTCTCATGGTGGGTCTGTCCGGTACACTTGTTCTCTAACAAGTACCTATGTGTTTGGTTTGATATCTCCATATCATGACTAATGAGATTCTATCATCAACCAACACCACAATTTAGTCTTGTGTGTCATTGTTGTCTATCTACCTTCCATAATGACATACGACTAGGGACATAATAAGAATGTACAAACTCTTAGCATCCATATGATCTTATCATTCAGGTCCTCAACCTGAAAGCATACGTCTTTGAGTACTCTCATTCTCTAGACATTCAATCTAATCTATCATTATCTCATATGAATGAACTAGAAAGAATTGGAAGCTTGTCTTTGATGTTTATCAAATCAATCTTAATGTATCCCACTAATGATCCCAAGATTGGATCTCAGGGCATACATACCAACAGACTCCGACATGCACTGCGAGCCAATCTCCCATGAATCATATTCTTAGTGATCTTCAAACATGTCCCACATGTTACTGTTCTCTAGTGCTAACCCAGTGAGTTATGGCAACACCTTTCCAAAGTCGGTATTAACTGCATGTCTATCATCTCTTCGTTGTACGTCACAAGTATGAGATGGAGTTTTCGTAATATGTGATCTAGTATTACTTTGCTAACCTTTAGCCACATTGCATGACCAAGCACACCTTATTTGTGATCAATGACTGGAATATCTATAAGTTCATCTCTATGAACTTCCAGATCCATATAGTATCCACTAATGTTCTCTAACACATGGATGCTCAACTTTTCCTTTTAAATGACTTTATTGCAACGTTTCCATTTATCAACAAATATTCACTTTTATATATCCCATATATATTTTGTGATTAGTTTTCTATCCCTTTTTGGAAGTTCGCATCAGTGTAACTCTTTACAGTGAATCCTTCCTTATTTCCATAGAACTAGTACTTCTCAAGTACTTATCAAGTTCTTATGGTATTCCAGTAATCCTTACTGGAACTAGACAGACATCCACTCATCATGTCCCACATACGAGTTATGAGCATATCATATTGTCATGTCCTACATACTAGATGATAAATGCATTTTGTTCTTTCCATGTCCAAACATGCAAGATGATGTGATGATTACATACATGATAGATCCATATCTATTCTTAGTGTTACCATTCTTCATAAGAATTGGACACTTGGCCTTGGGATACTAACTCCATGTAACACAGACAAGTTCTCTCCCACTGAATCTGTGCACACTGAACCCTTCAGTATAGATTGCCAATGTATGCTCTCTCTTTTTAGGTCAAGAGTTTTTTGAGAACTATCTCTATAGATCTCTATCCCTATCATATAGGAAACGTCTCTATCTTACCTAAAGATAACTTCCACTTTGGATTTCCATTCTAGAACATTTCCATTTCACATCAACATGTGGAATGTGAATATGCTCCCACTAAATCATAGATCCCTTCTTTATCTTTGACATATAGTCAAACCCTTTGACTATATCATCAAAGTAAAGATCCAGCTCTGAGTGGCTTGTACTAAATCAATCACATTGATTAGTCCATTGTAACTTATAGCCTTCATTTGCATTAATGGATTCATAAACCTTATAGGTTGTGTCACGTACACATCCTTGTTTTATTCCTCATAGGAATGCAGGTTTGGTATTTGTATGCCAAATATCTTAGTCATTAAGTTGCAATCAACAAGCATCATCCTTCTCAAAATGTTATCCATGTGTCTTAACTCTTAAGACTCATTCGCACTTATGGATTTCATCCCAATGGGTGCTACCATCAAGGTCATACCTTATGGTTCACATGGAAGTCATTTAGGATGTAATGGTCATAAACCATAACTCAAAATCTGATTTCTCAAATTCATCTAGATAGTTGATTCATCACATGCCCAACTCATCACATAGATAATCGAGGTGTATCTATCAAGGATATAAGAATTCACAACTCCTTGTGATTCTTAATGTCCTATATTAGTTCGGGGTGTTCTTTATTTAAGAAGAATTTAATTATTTAATAATCATCCTCTAACTCCTTAGAGTATGACTCCTTGTTGATTTAAACATCACTATGCCTTAATCATGAGTTCACTATGATACACTATCATAATCACTCGTAAGGATCTCAAACATTTGGTCCAAGTATTTCATTTATTGATCTCATCAAGAATTAACACTTTACCAAATTCATACTTCATCTATGTTATATTTTAACACTTCAAGAAATTCATGTTGGTATTTCTTGAAACACCATTTGAAGTACTAGCATTAGCTCCAATAGGTATGTAAATACATCATATGTATTATACCTAATTGGATAATCATTCTCCCACTACCACTAGTGAAGATTGATTAATCATGTCCAAGAGATTCATGTCTCTTACTGGTTCTCTAACCAAAAGAGCCTAGCTTATCCATCAATATGGAAACTAGAGATGAATATCTCATGATAATGCTAATTTGATTGTTTGAGTTATCAGTAAATTTTAGTTATCATTTTATATTATGCATACCAAGTACCACAAGACAAACAAGGCATTGCCACAAAGATCATATCTTTGAAACATCAACTATATTGATAGCCATTTTGTCACTACAAGTTGCAACAATAAAGTGTTTCTATTCGAAAATTGAAACAACAGTTCTCAACTCTATTTCGTTCCCTTTAGGCTGAAATTTACTGAAGGATACTCCTATCTATGGCAGCAAAACTTGCTACAATAATGAGTACTCCTTTCTTGGTCCTTTCAGAAAGGCCATCACTTCTTTGTGGATCTTGTATATCATATATGACAGATCTTCATCTTGGTATCACATACGTCAGATAAAGAAGGGTTTATTTCATAATACCTATGGTGGAGATCTCTATCCCCTCCTTTCATCTTCTTTTATTCTTCCGGATATAGAGGGCAATTCCCTCGTTCACCCACCCATGTGCCTTGAGGCTAAAGATGACTTGGGCTACTAGCTAGCATCAGAACCCTTCTTAGCTTTTCCCTTGGACCTACCTTTCTTTTTGTTGTTCAGCATCACATACTTAGGCTTGTCCTTCTTCATCTGTGCCTCTACTATCCTCAAAATGTCCAACAACTCTGTCAACGATTGTCAAAGTTTTTCATGTTACAGTTCATCATGAACTATATTATTCTCACAACATTTGCAATATCATGCTAGTAGCCAACTCTTGGCTCAGAGGAAATCCCAGTCCAGTTAGGTTTTCCACATATCCAATCTCATTGAGTGTGTGAGTACCTACTAGATCTTCTTCTGTGATGACATACTAGGACAGTGTCTTGGAGACATAATATGTCTCATGTTGTCTCAGCAACTCATAGTTCAAAGATTACAACATTCAAGCACTACACATAATTGGCAGCCTTGGCATGCTTCCATAAGCATCCTTTAAGATGTTGGTGTGGTGGGATCGAGTTCATCTTGTTACGACCCCACGTCCCGATAACCCCCAATTAAGAAAGATCAAGAGGTTGAGCCGCACCCATTAATCCCGGATCAAAGGTTCGACATATAACCATAAACAATTATCAAATTCTAACAGACTATACTGAAAATGGTAATAAAATTTTTCTTTACATACCTTTTGAAAACTTGGATCTCTAAACTTTTATCCACATCGATACTAATCTATTTAATCCTCCTTTGTACTTTAATTCCCTTTTAGTATCACATGTGCCACTTTACTGTTTGTTCTTTTCATTGTACCTAAAACGCCGACAAACAAAACGTCGTTCAGCCGAAGCTGGTATGTGGGGGAAACAGATAATCATGCAACTATGATAACCATGTAATCATTCAATTAATTATTTAACAACCAAGATTACGTTTTAAGCCAAACTACTCAATCCATCTTTTCACAACTCTGTGTTGTCCCTTTAGGACTTACATGGTACCTCTATAAGGTGACTTGATGGACCTGCCCTCTAGGCAGCCAAAGTCATTCATGACCCTACCCTCTAGGCAGTTAAAGTCATTCATGACCCTACCCTCTAGGTAGTCAAAGTCATTCATGACCCTACCCTCTAGGCAGTTAAAGTCATTCATGACCTGATGTACCAACCCTCTAGGTAGTCTTTTATCAGGTCCGCCATTACGACACAGAGGGAGTCAAGGATTGAGCTAGATGGCATATACATTAAGTGATAGTCATAGTCACTTTATACTTTGCATGGCAGAAATAAACATCCAAACTGTTTAGTTGCATTCAACGCGATTAAACATTCAGAAAACGTCGGGAAACCTAAACGGTTAACCATAAGTAACCACATACCTTATTCCTTGCGGAAACCATGCCGAACATCATAGACTTTATGAGTGCATCCAAACATCCAAGTAACCAAGCATATAATCAACAATATCTGAAACATGTATACTACATATGTGTCACCATGTATTCACATTACATTACTCAGATCTAGATGTGCTCCTAAACTAGGGTCTAGGATTATTTCTTGTTTGGACTAAGGATTAGGGCTACGAACCCTAATTCCATCATATTATGATTTATAAGATTACAATCTCACTTTTGCATACTAGGTTAAACGCCTAATTATCTTCTTAAGCATATTAGACTACTCATTACACATTATCAACATTAAGATCTTTGGTACTCAATTTATCTTCGAATCGTCATAATTCTATTTTATTCGTCAATTTGTACAATTAAAACCATTAGAATTCATATCAACATAAATTAGGGTTTCTAATCCCATTAAGGCATATTCATGTACATAGAACCCTAAATTAAACCAACTATATAAAATGATCATCTTTTTAGATCCTATCCTTACCTTTATTAACATCAGGTTAAATTCAACTTGAATTATATAAATAATGTCATTAAGACTATTTACCATCCAATCCAAGGGTTTTCCCTTAATTAACACCCTAAAGATGATAACTTTATGTTCTTTTCCAATTTCAAGTATATAAACTCTAAATTAGACTAATCACGTGAAAAGTTCTTCATTTTTAACTCAATGTCCCTTTTTACATTTAACAGGTTAATATCAACTCTATTGATCCATTAAACCCTATTAATCACTTTAATCATATCAAAGTAGGGTTTCTTTACCATTAATACATTAAAGTTCATACATTACACTACTTTTCGAATTTCAAGAGGAATTAGCTTCTGAACATATTTTTATTGAATTCCCCTCGTTCTGAGGATGAAAATTCATATATAACTTATTCTAATCCGAGTTACGATTCAAGAGCTATGATTTTTGCAAAATCAACTTACCCGGACCAATCGGAGGATGCCACGTCATCAGGCTCATGCAACGTTGGCGCGGCTCTCTCTTTGGGAAACATTTCGAAATGTCTCTTTTGCCCTCAGTTAAGTCGACCCGTCTCTTTATCCCGCGGGGGTAGAAACGTCCAACGTTCTCCCTTCATCTTCAAGCTCTAGCTGCCGTCGAGCGCAGCCCTAGGCGCGCCCTGGGCTGCCTGTTCTCTCCTTCAGGGTCCATGAAAGATGTCGCCCGACCCTGCCCTAGCTCCGCAGCCTTCAGCCGCACCTGGGGCGCCACCCAACGCATGGCCGAGGTGGCTAGACCAAGAGCAACCCACCCACGACGCAGAAGGTGAAGCAGCTGTTCGTCTGCTGCTGCGCTCAGGTTGAGGTGCGGCCCCAGTTGCAACGTAGCTTGAGGGCTTCGTGTAGCATCCAGGGATCTTCTCAACCTACAGTGGTCGTCTCTTATCTACACAAACCCGTTGCTCATCTTTGCTAGGGTTTACGGTCAAAACAAGAGGAGGAAGAGGAAGAAAGGGGTGTTCGTGGGGTCTCCTCCTCCTGGACCCTGCCCAAAGCTTTCTCTCCTTTTATAGAGAGTGAAACGAAGACTTAAGATGGCTATTCTCGATTTTCCAAGTCCTTTTCCTATTAGGGAGTTATATTCCTTCAAGGATAAGAAAACCCTCTCTCTCTCTTCTTAATCATTTTTATAAACTCTTTCTTTAAATATTAGGAATTCGAACTTCCTCTTAATTAATCTCTTTTACACTTGCCTTTTAATCATAGATCACGAAATTCTATTCTCTTTTATTAGAAATAATTCCCTTTTCACAAAATTCATTAATAAGGTATCATATTATCCTCTTATTTTGCAAATTAGATATTTTATCTTTCTTTCCTTTTTATTGGGACTCCTTGGATCCCAATATACTCCATTATTTCGAAATTACTTTTTTAAGGATACATATTATCCTTCTAGATGCATTTATATGCATTATTTCACATTATCTTGTTTATTTCTCATTAAATTATTTCTTTTTGAGTATTTCTCTTTATTTCCTATTTAATTTCCTTATGGGTATTCCTTTTATCATTAGAAATCTCATGGATACGAATTATCACCAAGAAAACTCATTTATGCCTCTTTCCACTCATTTTCCAACATTTTCACATTATTTCCAATTTCTTTCTCTAATAAAGAAATATATAATTAATCTTTTCTTTTTCTTATTGCTTTTCTTTGCAACTTTAGACTCCTTGGAACCCAAGGAATCCAAGAGGCACGAAATCCTCTTTGGATTTGCCTTCTAGAGGTTTCTACATATTTCTTTTCTTAAAATTCAATTATCCATTTACTAATTGAATTTCCTTTGTTATTTTCCTTATTATTATTATTTCTTGGTTTTGAGTTCCTTGAACTCCAAGATATCCATAATCTCGAATTCTTATCTTTTAGGGAAATATATCATATTCTTTTCCTTATTTTATGGAATTCTTTATGTATTCTTCAATCACATCAATTTGGGCTTCAATTAAAACAAGGCCCATTAAGCAACACACAAATAATCAATCATGGAATCCATTCCAAACCACATCACATCAATCATGGAATTCATCATGTCATTATTTGTTCAATTAGCTTTAATATGAGAAATTTCATTTCTCATTAATTAAACCCAAAAATTGGGGTTATAACATCCTTCCCCTCTTATAGGAATTTTGTCCTCAAAATTCAAACAAGTAAACAATCAACAATTCAGGATAAGACTTTTCCCATGTCCATCATTGGCCCCTATGTGGCTTTACCGTACTCATGGCACTTCCAAAGAACCTTTATCATCACTTATTCTTTTCTCTGAGTTCTTTCATCCTGGCATCTATAAACTACACAGGTGACTCAGGCCATTTCAGCCTCCCTTGGGGCTCACTAGGTTCATTGCTCAGCACATGGTCGGGGTACCTCACATAGTGATCTAAATTGGACACATGGAATTCATCTCACATTACTCTATCCTGATGGGTAGGGTCAAACCTAACCTTCTCCACCCATCCATCTCTAATGGACCCATGTATCGGGGACTCAGCTCTCTTAGATATACTTAGAGGGGTCGGATTTTCATGTCATATTTTCTCCCACAGTAACTTGTATGTGAGTCTACTTTGCATCTGCTTACGACTCTTATCATCTCTAGGCTCCTTTCAGCCCTTGCACAATCAAAGTGACTTCATCTACTCGTACTGTGGTCCTTTTCTAACCATCATGTGGTCCTTTCACCAACATCACCTTACTGAAGTGGTGACCGACACAACCTCCCTTACCGAGCTTCATATAAAACCTGATACTGGTTATGAGGGTCATTGTCACATCTTTCATAGGACAAAACTGTCTCTAGATATCACCCTGAACGAGCACACATGCCCTCATCAGACCCTTTAGTCTGGATCATACTAACCATAGTTAGGGGTGATAACATTGAGTTCTTCATGTACCTACTTCCACTTTATCGAAGTGAACCTTTAGGTAAAACTCAAGAACCTTCGAACTCACTTCATGGTGTAGTTGAACCATTTCTCTCATGGGTAGTTCAACAAAACTCTTTCTTTTCCCATGTCCTCTAGGTAAGGCGACCTACCATAACCCATATTGTATTCCAACCTTTCCTTGGTCCAAGGGAGACCCATCACCACATCCATAGTATTGATCTCCCATTCCCTCTCAAGGACTCTTTTGTCCTCTATATCGATACACTGGGTTACTGGGGTTCGTCCTTTACCTCCTGGCTTGCATGGCCATAAACCACATGCAACCTCATCTTAAGCATCCAAGTGCTATTTCTATTTATCATGACGTATAGTGATCTTCAATCATGATTTCCGATATGTCATGATTCCTCAAGATTGATTCCTCCAAAACCCTAAACCACTCATGTCGGGGTTTCATCACCTTCTTTTCCAAAGAAGTGTATATGAGGTTCCACCACCATCCTTTTATTGCATCAAAGAGTAGACTGGCTAACCAACCAACCCTTAACTTTTCAACACATCTTATCTTATTTGAGTGTTATCCAAACACCACTCCTTTTCAAACTTAGGGTTAGACAAACAACCTCTTCTAGCTAAACGAGGTAGCCATAACTCAACCAGAGCATCACTTCATATCCATTAAAGACAAACACTTCTCCTTATTTCACTTATCATCTCACCTCCAACTTTGTGTCCATCTTTATTAAGAACACTCTCTGATTTCATCATCCGGGTGATCAAACTCAACCTGGTATAACTTGTAAGTTCCACTTAGCTCAGGATAAACACATCCTCATAAGGTGACTATCTTCCATGTATCATTCTTTTTAGCAGGTTAGGTTATCTTCTCTATCCCCATTTCTCGTGGCAACGTTCCAACCTACATCATCTCTTATCCTTAGTGTATGACATGCGTAATGTACTATCTCTCACTCCCATAACAAGAAGAAATAAGCATTTGGCTGCAGTCCAAATACATAGTTCCTCCTGTTCCAAGAGTAGAGATGGTACATCCCATCTTGCCATTACACCTTTTAAATATAAGTTGAAATGTGCCACATGTGTCTCTACATCACAGACATGATAACAAATTAATCTTGAATCCAATGAGGTTTATATCCCTAGTCAACTCCTCTAGGTCCATAGGGTACCGACTCTTTTGGGGTCATCCCTCTTCCCTCATGCATCAAGGGAGTTCCCTACTCATCTGCCCTTTGGGTCCCATGAGTTCATGAAGGTGATCAATCTCCTAACCCATGGCCCTTAGACAACGATAGCTGTTACCTCCCGACCCTATGGTCATGTCCAACTGGGGAATTAGACAACTCCAACTTTCATCGGTCTTATCCCTACTTGACCCTAGGATAGACTTAGGATTCTCCATTATAGTACATGTTCACTTAGAACCTTACCCAAGTCTTGATCATCTCTCTTTCTGCATTCATGGGCAGACTTTCATCCTTTCATTAGGATCATGGCAACCTGCCTACCTTGGTCGAGCCCCATACTAGTTACCTCCATGGTAACGCATTCACATGCAATAGAGATGGATATCTATGGGTCTGTGGATTCAATCTTATAACATGTACTTTTCACTTAGCTTCTCAAGATCCTAATAGACCTCATTAGGTTACCTTAACCAAAACTGGTATACCCCCTACCTAAGGGGTCCTTCTCCCAGGATGGGAGGAAAACTATCTCTTGATAACAAGGTCACAAAAGCTCTTCGGTCTAGGGTTTACCTCCACATGAGCCTACTTAACCCTAGCAAGCTTTTAAGGCATAAACAGATCACCTACTGAACCATGCTAGGTAATACTTATCCTCTCTCCTCAATGCTGGATCAAGATCATACCTTCCTTTATCATCAACCTAGCTATGAGGGGTTCATTACACATTCCTTAAACTTAAGGGACTTCCCTTTTCCTTTATTCATGAGAATTACCATGCTTGTTTCTATAGGAACTCAATTCTCATCATGAGCATCAGGTATACCACTTCCCCTCTTAGGCCTAGGAACCCTGCATGCTCTATCTCTTAACTACGAACCAAGCACGCAAAATGCATGACATGCACTTCTTATCATCCTTCAACTCGAGCAACACTTAGGGTTGGGTCCCTCTAAAGGCAACCAAGATATCATCAACTTTCATGGATCGATCATGAAGCAACCACTATCATCCATTGTTCAGGGTTTTAGGCTTCCAACTTTCTTGTTGGGTTTCCTTCTCTCTGTAGAGCTAACCCCACATCCAACCTCACCATTAGGGGTCCTTTCTTCATGAAGGATCAACCTCAAAGGCATTCTCTACATGGGTGATGCCTAGGTTCGAACTTATGGTTACTCAAGATCATCCATAATCCTTTGTGCTCCATCGTAATTCCTTATCCAAGGTTTCATCCTATTGTCAGCACTATGACATGCCCTAGGTATCAGCTATACCCTACTTGCACAAGCCCATAGGGTTTCTATGGTCCTTCACTAACATCATCACCTAAGGAGCTATCCTTTACCCTAACATGCACGACCCTTCCCAGGGTTGGGTTGCCAAAGGTGCTAGGTCACCCATGGATCGTATGGCATCCCAAAGGCATGTCCTTTCAAACACCCGGTCCAACTCATCTCTCTCTAACCTTCACTTAGGGTTAGGGTTAGCATCATCCTCAGAGGATGTGCCAGGTCTCTATTTGCAATGGAGATCTCTATCTCCAAAACTAACTTATCGTCATGACAAGAAGGTCTAGCCTCAGGTCTCTTCTGAGGACATGACATCTTATGTCATACGACCTAAGCATGTATCTATCCTTTAATTTGCGCTTACTCTATTAAGCTTATGTCCATGACATCTTATTTACATGCATTTCCTTTAATGTGGTGGAGGATCCCTTAAACCTTATTAACCTTACCCATACCTCAAGAGGGTGAGGAGAAGGAAGAAAACCCTAATCCTTTAGGTCCTTATCAGAATTTTGTGATGAGAAGGGATGAATAAGATGAGAAGTCCTAAAGGTATCTTATTTCGATTCATAACCTAAGACTTTGGCCAGGCGGTCACACGGGTCCGGGAGTCCTCGTATTCCGACTAGCGGTGCGGAGGAAAATCTTGCCAGCCCCCGGTCGTGATCCCTTTCTAGACACCTCCGTCTTTCGGATACTCCTCTAATAACTCCCTCGGGTTCTATGGAGTTTGTAAAATTTAATAATTATTAATGGTTAAATGAGGAACCTACGCTCTGATACCAAATGTTACGACCCCACCTCCCGATAACCCCCAATTAAGGAAGATCAAGAGGTTGAGCTGCACCCATTAATCCCGGATCAAAGGTTCGACATATAACCATAAACAATTATCAAATTCTAACAGACTATACTGAAAATGGTAATAAAATTTTTCTTTACATACCTTTTGAAAACTTGGATCTCTAAACTTTTATCCACATCGATACTAATCTATCTAATCCTCCTTTGTACTTTAATTCCCTTTTAGTATCACATGTGCCACTTTACTGTTTGTTCTTTTCATTGTACCTAAAACGCCGACAAACAAAACGTCGGTCAGCCGAAGCTGGTATGTGGGGGAAACAGATAATCATGCAACTATGATAACCATGTAATCATTCAATTAATTATTTAACAACCAAGATTACGTTTTAAGCCAAACTACTCAATCCATCTTTTTCACAACTCTGTTTTGTCCCTTTAGGACTTACATGGTACCTCTATAAGGTGACTTGATGGACCTGCCCTCTAGGCAGCCAAAGTCATTCATGACCCTACCCTCTAGGCAGTTAAAGTCATTCATGACCCTACCCTCTAGGTAGTCAAAGTCATTCATGACCCTACCCTCTAGGCAGTTTAAGTCATTCATGACCTGATGTACCTACCCTCTAGGTAGTCTTTTATCAGGTCTGCCATTAAGACACAGAGGGAGTCAAGGATTGAGCTAGATGGCATATACATTAAGTGATAGTCATAGTTACTTTATACTTTGCATGGCAGAAATAAACATCCAAACTGTTTAGTTGCATTCAACGCGATTAAACATTCAGAAAACGTCGGGAAACCTAAACGGTTAACCATAAGTAACCACATACCTTATTCCTTGTGGAAACCATGCCGAACATCATAGACTTTATGAGTGCATCCAAACATCCAAGTAACCAAGCATATAATCAACAATATCTGAAACAAGTATACTACATATGTGTCACCATGTATTCACATTACATTACTCAGATCTAGATGTGCTCCTAAACTAGGGTCTAGGATTATTTCTTGTTTGGACTAAGGATTAGGGCTACGAACCCTAATTCCATCATATTATGATTTATAAGATTACAATCTCACTTTTGCATACTAGGTTAAATGCCTAATTATCTTCTTAAGTATATTAGACTACTCATTACACATTATCAACATTAAGATCTTTGGTACTCAATTTATCTTCAAATCGTCATAATTCTATTTTATTCGTCAATTTGTACAATTAAAACCATTAGAATTCATATCAACATAAATTAGGGTTTCTAATCCCATTAAGGCATATTCATGTACATAGAACCCTAAATTAACCCAACTATATAAAATGATCATCTTTTTAGATCCTATCCTTACCTTTATTAACATCAGGTTAAATTCAACTTGAATTATCTAAATAATGTCATTAAGACTATTTACCATCCAATCCAAGGGTTTTCCCTTAATTAACACCCTAAAGATGATAACTTTATGTTCTTTTCCAATTTCAAGCATATAAACTCTAAATTAGACTAATCACGTGAAAAGTTCTTCCTTTTTAACTCAATGTCCCTTTTTACATTTAACAGGTTAATATCAACTCTATTGATCCATTAAACCCTATTAATCACTTTAATCATATCAAAGTAGGGTTTCTTTACCATTAATACATTAAAGTTCATACATTACACTACTTTTCGAATTGCAAGTGGAATTAGCTTCTGAACATATTTTGATTGATTCTGAGGATCAAAATTCATATATAACTTATTCTAATCCGAGTTACGATTCAAGAGCTATGATTTTTGCAAAATCAACTTACCCGGACCAATCGGAGGATGCCACGTCATCAGGCTCATGCAACGTTGGCGCGGCTCTCTCTTTGGGAAACATTTCGAAATGTCTCTTTTGCCCTCGGTTAAGTCGACCCGTCTCTTTAGCCCGCGGGGGTAGAAACGTCCAACGTTCTCCCTTCATCTTCAAGCTCTAGCTGCCGTCGAGCGCAGCCCTAGGCGCGCCCTGGGCTGCCTGTTCTCTCCTTCAGGGTCCATGAAAGATGTCGCCCGACCCTGCCCTAGCTCCACAGCCTTCAGCCGCACCTGGGGCGCCGCCCAGCGCACGACCGAGGTGGCTAGACCAAGAGCAACCCACCCATGACGCAGAAGGTGAAGCAGCTGTTCGTCTACTGCTGCGCTCAGGTTGAGGTGCGGCCCCAGTTGAAACGTAGCTTGAGGGCTTCGTGTAGCATCTAGGGATCTTCTCAACCTACAGTGGTCGTCTCTTATCTACACAAACCTGTTTCTCATCTTTGCTAGGGTTTACGGTCAAAACAAGAGGAGGAAGAGGAAGAAAGGGGTGTTCATGGGGTCTCCTCCTCCTGGACCCTGCCCAAAGCTTTCTCTCCTTTTATAGAGAGTGAAACGAAGACTTAAGATGGCTATTCTCGATTTTCCAAGTCCTTTTCCTATTAGGGAGTTATATTCCTTCAAGGATAAGAAAACCCTCTCTCTCTCTTCTTAATCGTTTTTATAAACTCTTTCTTTAAATATTAGGAATTCGAACTTCCTCTTAATTAATCTCTTTTACACTTGCCTTTTAATCATAGATCACGAAATTCTATTCTCTTTTATTAGAAATAATTCCCTTTTCACAAAATTCATTAATAAGGTATCATATTATCCTCTTATTTTGCAAATTAGATATTTTATCTTTCTTTACTTTTTATTGGGACTCCTTGGATCCCAATATACTCCATTATTTCGAAATTACTTTTTTAAGGATACGTATTATCCTTCTAGATGCATTTATATGCATTATTTCACATTATCTTGTTTATTTCTCATTAAATTATTTCTTTTTGAGGATTTCTCTTTATTTCCCTTTTATTTTCCTTATGGGTATTCCTTTTATCATTAGAAATCTCATGGATACGAATTATCACCAAGAAAACTCATTTATGCCTCTTTCCACTCATTTTCCAACATTTTCACATTATTTCCAATTTCTTTCTCTAATAAAGAAATATATAATTAATCTTTTCTTTTTCTTATTGCTTTTCTTTGCAACTATAGACTCCTTGGAACCCAAGGAATCCAAGAGGCACGAAATACTCTTTGGATTTGCCTTCTAGAGGTTTCTACATATTTCTTTTCTTAAAATTCAACTATCCATTTACTAATTGAATTTCCTTTGTTATTTTCCTTTTTATTATTATTTCTTGGTTTTGAGTTCCTTGAACTCCAAGATATCCATAATCTCGAATTCTTATCTTTTAGGGAAATATATCATATTCTTTTCCTTATTTTATGGAATTCTTTATGTATTCTTCAATCACATCAATTTGGGCTTCAATTAAAACAAGGCCCATTAAGCAACACACAAATAATCAATCATGGAATCCATTCTAAACCACATCACATCAATCATGGAATTCATCATGTCATTATTTGTTCAATTAGCTTTAATATGAGAAATTTCATTTCTCATTAATTAAGCCCAAAAATTGGGGTTATAACACATCTGGTTCTGGTATAACTAGGACTTAGAGCTTTTGCTCTTCGATTGAGAACACTTCTCAACATCCTATCCAGTCGTGGAATTTATTCCCATTAGTTTTTTGGTCCCAAAGATGGATCACAAATAAAGTGATTATTGTTGATTAGCCATTTATTGTACAAAAGCAATATATGCAATTTAGTCCAAAACTAAATTTTGACTTATGTGATTGATTTGAAAAGTTGATGATATAATTAGGACTTAACTTAAGTATTGCTCCCACTATTTTTGTTCAAATTGATAGCCCTCACCATCAATTCGAGAGATTGCAGCGTACAATCTTCAAGTGGGTCAAGACCCTAAAATCCTCTGATTCATTGACCAGCTAGGGCTGTCACCCACAACTTAGATCATCTAGGTAGGAAACTCTTGCTAGTTGCATCATATGCAACTCTTGAAAGATGTCATGCGCAACTCCGTACCATGATCACCTCCATGACTCAAGGTGCTAGATTGTATCTAGGTCACCTTGTTAAGTCTGAACCAAAGACAACACGATGAATATGCAAACTGCTAGGGAAGACCCACATATCCATCCTTCACGCTTCCACGAGATAGACGGTTCACCATGCTAGGGTGTGCCCACACTTGGCTGATCAAGCTTTTCATGTGTGTCGCATTTGGAAGGCATCTAAAATTTTAATATTTAATGAGGGATTTGGTTTTATAGATACATCTACATATCCAATCACCACAATACATAGTATGCATCATATACATGCTATCCCACAAAACATGTGAAATGATAAAAGAGATGATTATGGTCGTCCTAATGTGATTCCTCGAGCCAAGAGGAATCATCTAGGTCCACATCACATACAACCTGTACAAGATGAACTCTGTGCTTCACCTTTCTGGGTTTGGTCAACTCATCTCCATGATTGATCGACTTGCCATCATGCCAGCCGGTTTGGTGCCACCAGCCGATTGATTGGCTCCTCCAATCGATCGGTTTGTTTGGTCATCGTGCATCTCCTCAGGTCACCACCCGCTCATCTCGCTCCAAGAACTGGTCATCTAGAACGCCAAGTGACCGGTTCATGCCTTGAACCGATTGTCTCATCCATCGTCAGGTTGTTCATCGTTCTTTGACTTAATAGGAAACTAAAGTTCTATTCAAATTACATTTGAATTGAGAAACCCTGAGTTACATTCGGGGGGAGTAGAGGAAGGAAAGAAATCTCGAGTTATCTCGAGTTACATCAAGAAAAGGAGGTAGGGAATCAGTTTGCAAACCGAGATGCAAGCAACCACATTCAACCAAGAACACATATATAGGGTTAATTGGCCATAACCACGCTATACATCCACCACAAAACTCATTTAAGGGTAATGTGTATCGAGTGCATTCATATTAAATATAATATATGTATATTGGGATTTGTGGATTTATGATTGGACATGCATGAAGCGAATTTTATTCGCATTGTATGTAATAAATAAAGACGACAAACCAAAATTGATCATATCGGTAATCCTAAAGTATAGAGTACCCGACATGGCTCGAATACCACTGTTGTATTTTAAGGGGAAGGCAACGGAAACAAAAAAAATTTCTCTCCCCGAACCCAGTAAAAAGGAATCGCGTCAACGTCTATATAGTAGGAAGGATGATTTGTATAGACATACCTTGTCCTGAGGCTTGCTCGGTGACTACCTTGCGGCTTGTGCGGTCTTCACCTTCGGTCTTAGATGGTGTTTGTGCAGCTCCTGGTCTCACCGAGATTGTCGGGATTGACAGTTGTCCTCCAAGCGACAGAAATATCCCGCCTCTGTAGTAGTCCACACGGTCCACCTGGAACTCTGATCGCCTTGTCGCACAAGGCACCGAAAGGAGTCGTACCCTCCTGTCAGCGTACTAGTCACCGACACAATCTCTTACAACTAGTCACCTTTCTACAGTTGTCTTTCCCTCATTGTGCCTCCTTAATCAGGTAGCACCTGCTCGGGCTCTCCTGGTTACCACAACAAGAGAGAACGACAAGTTTACAGAGTAATTGGTGTTCTGAGTTGTCTTTGAGAAGCCCCCAATAACCCTATATATAGGAGGGCCATGGGACAGGGTTCTCTACCCCGGGTAATGCGGGATTAAAGAAGGAGTATAAGGGTCTGGAATTTCCACAAAATCTGATACATTGCGGCAGTTGAACCGATCGGTTCGCCCCTTAAACCGATTGTTTGGGGTCCCTGATCCGATCAGTTCATGCTTGAGTCGATCGGTTCGTGACCCTGGTCCAACTCAAATTGACTTTCCATGTTTATTTCCAACTAACCAAATATTAGTCCTTGTTTAAATCAAATTTGTACAAGTGAAACAAATATGTATTTGCAAAAGGAGTCATCTGACTTTTCAAACGATCTCAGTTGGTCACACGAATCGACCGGTTCAACATTTGAGCCGATCGTTTCATTGACACATGAGCCAGTCGACTCACCACTATGATGTGATCGATTCACCAACCTGAGCCAATCGATTCATCCCTATGAACTGATCGGTTGGGGTAGCAGACTGTACAAATCAGTCAATTGCATTTCCAATCAATCTGATACTCTTAATCATCTGGTCCAATACCTTGAACACTATAATTTTGAGCTATCAATTAATTGAGTGTTTAATTGAACTACTAAACTCCTTTAGTAATCAATCTAAAAATCATTTGTGGATAAACTCCTCTTCCAGTTTAAATCCTATGTGTGTGACCCTATAGGCCCATTTAACGTTGGCAACGAAAGTCCATAACACTTATGACTTCACAAGAAAAGAGAGGTGCCTAATCGCACATCAGTTCTACCCAAGTGAAAAAGAAAGATGGAGAACAACCTTGAATCCTACAATCCGTGAATGGTATTACATCGAATGTATAATTCCTTTGTCACTGATATCCCAAATAAACTCAAGGCTTGGAACAATCATCCTGTCAACATTCATTCACTTTCTTGATCTCAGAGTAGATAGGAGGAGATATGTATAACATCAATATCACATACTGATTTACACATGCGTGCGCACTTATATCTCAATCCAACTCATCAAGTGTCCATGGATATCAAACTACCTCAAGAGGGACAAATCCCATATCTATCAATCACCCCTCAAAATCCCCATGTGTCAAAGCCACCCAATCATCACCTCTATAACAACCCATGTTTCAAGACTGCATTTGATGATGTCAAAGTGTACCCAACGACATGTGTTGAGTGTAGTGATTTCAGCTCAAAGAATCACACTCACTACCATCACTGTGAAAGCTGACTGTGACTACCAAATCATGGTTCCATGTGTCACTCTCATGGTGGGTCTGTCTGGTATACTTGTTCTCTAACAAGTACCTATGTGTTTGGTTTGATATCTCCATATCATGACTAATGAGATTATGTCATCAACCAGCACCACAATCTAGTCTTGTGTGTCATTGCTATATATCTACCTTCCATAATGACATCTGACTAGGGACATAATAAGACTGTACAAACTCTTAGCATATGTATGATCTCATCGTTCAGGTCCTCAACCTGAAAGCATGTGTCATTGAGTACTATCATTCTCCAGAAATTCAATTTGTTCTGTCATTATCTCATATGACTGAACCAGAAAGAATTGGAAGCTTGCCTTTGATGTTTATCAAATCAATCTTAATGTATCCCACCAATCATCCCATGATTGGCTCTCAGGGCATACATACCAACGATATGTTGTCATGCCCTTAGGAGAGACCTGAGGCTAGACCTCCTTGTCAGGAGTACACGTAGATAAAGTTAATCTTGGAGGTAGAGACCTCCATTATAAGTAGAGACCTGGCACATCCCCTGAGGATGATGCTAACCCTAACCCTAAGTGGTGTTTGGAGAGAGATGGAATGATGAGTCAGATGCCATGGTCAACCATGGGTGTGGTTGACTTAGTGCCTTTTAGCGGCTCAACTATGGGAAGGATCTTGCAAGTTAGAGTGAAGGATAACTCATTCATTGACGAGGTTAGTGAAGAACCTGTAGAAACCCTATGGGCTTATAGGAGCACGACTTAGTATGCACCCATAGTATGATAATATCATTGGCAGTAGGTTAACACCCATGCCTGATGGGCATGATGGATAGCCTATGAGATAAGCATAAAGAGCTATGGATAATCTGGAGTGAACATAAGATGAGCATAGGCTTCACCCATGTATGGGTATGCTTGTGAGCTTGATCCACCTTCATGGAGAGAGGACCTCTAGTAGTAAGGGTGTTTTTAGGGTTATCTCTAGAGAGAGAGAACAAGACCCAAGAAAGAAGGTTGGAAGCTTAGACTCTGAGATATGAGGATCAGTGGGGAGTTGGGGATGATGCAACCTAGGGGGATGGTTGTGGTTGCCTCATGCATGATCCCTGGAGGCTGATGATATCTTGGTTGCCTTTAGAGGAACCAAAACCTAGAGGGAGGATGGGTTGGTTGTACCTATATGCCTATGGTATAGGTATTTACCTTCTAAGATAGGAAGAAGAGTTCCTTAGACCCTGAAAAGGTTTAGTAACAAGTTGTGAGGCCTTACATCTAGTTGGTTGTCCTTGAGGAGGACTCAACTTTTAGGTGTTACTAGAGTAGAAAGATAATAGGAAGTGCATATCAAACCTTTTACATGCGTGGTTCATGGTTAAAAGGTTGAGCACGCAATTGGACATCTAAAAAGTGAACCTAGGATTCCTAGGCCTAAGAGGGGAAGTGGTATACCTAATGCTCATGATGAGATTTGAGTTTCTGCAGGTTCGAGAATGGCACTCCTCATGTTTAGAGGAAAGGGAAACCCCTTAAGTCTAAGGTATGATTGATGAACCCCTCACAACTAAGTTGGTGACATGGGAAGGTATGATCTTGGTCCAATATTGAGGAATGAGAACAAGTATGACCTGGCATGGTTTAGTAGGTGGTATTCTTGTGCCTTAGTAGCTTGCTAGGGCTAAGAATGCTCATGTGTATGTAAACCCTAGACATAAGGACATTTGTGACCTTTTTTATCGATGTGTAGTTTCCTTCCATCCTGGGATAGGGACCCTTTTGTAGGGTGTATACCAATTTTTGTTGGTTTTGAGGTAACCTAAAGAGGTCCCATAGGATCTTGAGAAGCTAAGTGAAAAGTACATAGTATGATAATGAACTTGTAGACCCATAGATAACCATCTCTAAGTATATGTGGATATGTTACCATGAAGGTAACCGATATGGGGCCTGACCAAGGAAGATAAGTTGCCATGACCCCTATGAAAGGATGAAAGTCAACCCATGTATGCAGAGAGAGATGATGGAGACTTGGGTAAGGTTCTAAGTTGGACATGTACTATATTAGAATCCTAAGTCTATCCTAGGGTCAAGTAGGGATTGACCGATGGAAGTAGGATTTGCCTAATTCCCTAGTTGCACAGGAACATAGGGTCGGGAGGTAACAACTATCATTGTCTAAGGGCCATGGGTTAGGAGATTGATCACCTTCATGGACTCATGGGACCCAAAGGGAAGATGAGGAGGGAACTCTCTGGATGCATAAGGGAAGAGGGATGACCCCAAAAGTACTGGAACCCTACAGGCCTAGACAAGATGACCAAGGATTGTGTGGTGACCCAAGTGGGTTGGAGACCAATTTTCCATGGAAGTAACCTTGATATCGAGATGATCGTGATGTAGAGACATATGTTGCATGGAACAAGAATAACTTTGTATTTGGACTGCAGCCAAATGCTTATTTACTCTTGTTATGGGAGTGAGAGATAGGATAGTGTGCATGCCATACACCAATGATAAAGATGATGTGAGTTGTAACGTTGCTATGAGGTATGAGGATAGAGATGATAACATACCCTTGTGGAATGAATTATGCAGGGATGGTTTACAAGAGAACTAAGGTAGTCATCTTATGAGGATGATCTTATCATGATATATGTGGAATTGATGAGCTATACAAGGTTGAATTCGATAACCAAGAGGATGAGCTCTGAGTTTTCTTGATGAAGATAGACTTAGAGTCTGAGACAAAATAGTAAGTGGAATATATGGAGGTGTATGTCTTCAACATTACCTAACACATAAAGATGAAAGGTGGTAATGGATGCTCTGGTTGAGATGTAGTTGCCTAGTTTAGCTAGAGGCCAGAAGAGGTTGTTAGGTTAGCCCTAAGTTTGAAAAAGGAGATATCACTACAGGAAAAATGCCCATTAATGGCACTTATTCTAGTGGATTTTATAAAAAAGCCAATATTTATTTAATTTACAGGAATTTTTATATAAAATGCCTCTAATCCCCCTATTATTTAGTTTCTCAAAATAGTAAATTTTAAAGGCATTTATATATATTATTTGTGGCATTTAAAAAAATGCCAATTTGATATTTCAATATTTGGCCAATTTGATAGCGCGGGAAGTCCAGTTGCCTGCAGTTAGTCTTCACGCTATTCCCCCCAGAGCTACACTGTGACCTAGCCCTCTACCTCCTTACTACCGTGTGCCCTAGCACGCTTGAGCACCCCGACGTGATCTCAACGACGCGATCTCGGCGGCGTGATCCCCCGTGCGGACCAGGAGGAGACGACATGAGCTGGCGATGAAGCGAGGATGAGGAGGAGATGACGCAAGCTGGCGACTGCATAGAAGCTTGGAGAGAGCACCAGTGGCTAGGAGAGGAGCAACAATGGTTGGGAGAGGAGCACCAGTGCCTAGGATGATTGCCACTAGATCTTCAGTCAAGGTAAGCCTAGTAATCCTTTTAAACACCCATAGTTCTCTAACTGTGAAATGAAAGTTTGGGGATGGGCGTGCCACACTACACCCTAGGGGCGGCGGAGGGTGAGGGATCTCTAACTGGCGGGGGAGTGTGGGCATCTTCAGTGTTCCAAGACTGGGCGGTCATCCTAGATGGTGGGCTTGTGGGCGGATCGTGTTTGTTGGCCCCTTGTGCAACGGCGCGAGACCTGTTGGCGAGAGAGGGGCGTAAGAAGATGGCCTACAGTAGCCTGGCCCTCATCTTGCAAGGTGACCACAACGCGGGGAGGACCAGTGGACTGACTATTTCCTTCTCTCTTAGGATCGGTGTTCATTTCCTCCTCTTCTCCTCTTCTCTTCTTCCCCTTCTCTCCCTTATCTATTTCCTCTGTTGTTCTCTCCTCGATCCTCCTTTGTATCTTCCTTGATCCCGAGTTGCCTAGCCATCTGTCACCCAACCGCCACAGTAGGAGACATAGTAGCCGACAACCTACTACAACAACATTGTCTTCTCACAGCCACACCTCCACATTAGCATGCCTTCTCCTCCCTCTGTGTGCCGCCGCCCATGGTTGTAGCTCGCTGTAGTGTAGAGTCATGGATGGTAATTCACCTACTTACAGGATGTGATTGTAGTGCAATGTTAAGGCCTAATTTATGAGACATAGATAGAGGATATGACCAACACATTTGCAAAATCATAAATCCAATTGAGGATAAATTTTTAGGTGTTATATGTTTGAGTTAATTTGATGACATTCAGAAGAAATAAATTCAGGGCCAAGGATCAGATGTGATACATTTAGGAGATAACCGAGGGAAGCATAAACAATAATGAGTTCATCAAATACAAACTTCTATTGTTAGTGTATTAAGATTTCTATTATCTGAAAACTGTTGGTGGCTCAATGAAGAAAATTGCCATTTGTGGTTATTTTACAGGATTATAATATTGCTCCACAAAATAGAGGAATGAACAATAGCTAGAATCTCACAGCATCTTCTATATACTCATACCACACATTATTCACATCTTCCAACATATATTTATAACATCATCACATTCTCAATATTTATGATAAGGAGGAAGAGCATTCAAACAATCATTCATTTTTCATTAGAGTAGAAGAATCTTAATCATTAGACTATTTTTCTCATAATGCGAACTCATCATTCCAGCCATCACAAGAAATAGAATAAATAGATCTGCAATTCAACAATCTCAAAGTAGCAGTGTGGATATCACTATTTTAATATTTAAAGTAAATGTATACATATACTTTAGAGGTTGTTTTTCAAGACTATTTATATCAAACAAACTTATTTGAGCATATATCCTAGTAAGAAGATTTTGTCCACTCTTTTTCACAAAGAGCCCAAAATATAATGAATAAATCCCCTAATAGTCCTTCAGCATGACAGATAAGTATGGGAATTCCCAATAAACCTTTCTAGGAACAAGATCTATTTATGTTTATCTAGTTCTTTTCTAGTTGTTTAGTTCTTTATCATCACCTGTTCACAGGCTTATTTACAAGTCAGGTAGACATGTTTATCAATTTGCATGAAAAAATGAGATGTTATTTTTAACTAAATGATATTTTATAACATTTTTACATCCTATAAAATATCTTACAAGAATTACAAACTGATATAAGATAAAGATCTGAAGTTGCCAATACATGCCTAAATAACTTCATAAATTAGAGATTGGAAAATAGGTAAAGGAATACAAACTAAACACACATGTAAATTTGCAAATTCTGATATATGTCAACTGATTTCAAAATCTTACTTAGATGAATGAAACTGATTTGGAATTAGGCATATAACAAACATTTCTTATGCATGTGTCTGGCCATATTGCTGCCTTGAGCATCGATTGTATACCTACATGTACCCTCAATTACACAATCTGTTACATGATATTATATGAACTGATTTAGATGTTGTGTATTATGGTGTAAAGTGTAGCTGTTAATACTGTTGGTTGCCATTATTATTGAAGTGTGATGGCCTTAAGGTCACATATGATTGGCTGAAAAGGACTTGGTTGGGATGGATCACATTCTTGTTGGTATGTATGCCCTGAGAGCCAATCATGTGATGATTGATAGGATACATTAAGATTGATTTGATAAACATCAAAGGCAAGCTTCCAATTCATTCTGGTTCAGTCATATGAGATAGTGCTAGAACAGATTGAATGTCTAAAGAATGACAGTACTCAATGACGTATGCTTTCAGGTTGAGGACCTGAACGATGAGATCATACGGATGCTAAGAGTTTGTACATTCTTGTTATGTCCCTAGTCGGATGTCATAGTGGAAGGTAGATAGACAACTATGACACACAAGACTAGATTGTGGTGTTGGTTGATGACAGAATCTCATTAGTCATGATATAGAGATATCAAACCAAACATAGGTACTTGTTAGAGAACAAGGTACCGGACAGACCCACCGTGAGTTTGACACATGGAACCATGAGATGGTAGTCACAGTCAGTACTCACAGTGATGGTGGTGAGTGTGATTCTTAGACCTGAAATCACTGCACTCAACACATGTCGTTGGGCACACTTTGACATCCTCAAACACAGTCCTGAAACATGGGTTGTTATAAAGGTGATGATTGGGTGGCTTTGACACATGGGGCTTTTGAGGGGCGAGTGATAGATATGGGATTTGTCCCTCCTGAGGGAGTTTGATATCCATGGCCACTTGATGAGTAGGATTGAGAAAGGCGTGCACGCATGTGTGAATCAGTATGTGATACTGATGTCATACATATCTCTTCCAATCTGCTCTGAGATCAAGAAAGTGAGTGAACGTTGACATGATGACAGATCCATGCCTCGAGTTCATTCGGGATATCAGTGACAAAGGAATTATACACTCGCTGTAACACCATTCACGGATTGTAGGATGAAAGTTGTTCTCCAACTTTCTACTTTCACTTGGGTAGCACTGATGTGTGACTAGGCACCGCTCTGTGCTTGTGAAGTCATAAGTGTTATGGATTTTAACTGCCAACGTGAAATGGACCTACAGGGTCACACACATAGGATTTAACCTGGAAGAGGAGTTTTTCCACAAGCAATGTTTAGATTGATTACTAAAGGAGTTTAGTAGTTCAATTAAACACTCAATCAGTCGATGGCTCAATATCATATGGTTCAAGGTGTTGGACGCATTGATTGGAGTATCAGATTGATTGAAATCACATTTGACTGATTTTGCACAACCTGCATTCCCAACCGGTCGGTTCATGTGATGAACCGGTCGGCTGAGGTTGTTGAACCGGTCGGCTCAAGGGTTGAGTTGATCGGCTCATGCACAGTGTGAAACAATTGGTTCAAGTGTTGAACCGATCGGTTAAACTGGTGCAATCGAGCAACTTGGGAAAGTAGGATTGGTGCGAATTTTCCTTTCGTTTCGATTTCTAATTTGATTGGAAATAGTATTGGTATTTCGATACCAATTGGGAAAGAAACAAGGAAAGTCAATTTGAGCCGGACTAGGACCATGAACCGATCGGTTCAGGGCACCAACCGATCAGTTGGAGTGCCCCAAACGGTCGGCTCATGTCCAACCGACCGGTTCAGCAATGAACCGATCAGTTCAGGTTGCGAGATGGTTGCTTTTTGTGGAAAATCCCGAACCCTTCTACTCCTGCTTTTAGTCCCGTATTGCCCGGGATGGAGAACCCTGTCCCATGACTCTCCTATATATATAGGGGTACTTGGGGGCTTCTCATAGTACAGCTCAGTGCAACCAGTTGCTCTGTGAGTTGTCGTTCTCTCTGGTTTTGGTAACCGTGAGAGAGCCCGAGCAAGTGCTTCCTGCAAAAGGGAGGTGCAGCAAGGGAAAGACAACTGCAGTTGCAACAGGAGGCAGGAGAGCGTGTAGGAGACTAGTACCTCTACAGGAGGGTGCAACTCCTTCCACTTCCTTGTGGGACAAGGAGTGTGGAGTTCCAGGTGGTCCGTGTGGACTACTACGGAGGCGGGAGGACACTGCCGCTTTGGAGGACAACTGTCATCCGAAAGTCCGGTTCGAGTAGGAGTTGTGAGTCCCGATGCGACCAGGAGCTACACAGACACTGTCGAAGTCCGGAGTTGAAGACCGCGCATTGCGCGAGGTATTGTCTCCGAGCAAGCCTCGGGACAAGGTATGATTCCGCAAACCATCCTTTCCTATTATATAGACGTTGACGCGTTTCCTCAGTATGGGTTGGGGGAGAAATTTTTTTTGTTTCCGCTACCTTCTCTGTCTCCCCTAAAACCCTACAATTCTATGATAGGATGGTAGATGAGAAGGACATGATGGTGATCAACATTCCTGTTCTTAGATGTAATCACGAAAAAAGATAGTCCATCATATTTGCTAAATGTTTTGTCAATTTATTGAGAATTTTAACTTGTCATTGATCTGTGTTTGATGGCATCCTTGCAACAAGAAACATTAGTCTCTAGTTTAAGGGCTCTCATGTTTCAACAGGTGTGGATGTTCTTGGAAGTTTGGCTAACTATAGGCAGAAGTTGATGGGCAAGAGTGGTACGGTAGAGACCGTTGTTTGAAAGTACCATGGATTTTATGGGATAGGCAGCATTTCAGAAGTCATAGATTACAGTGTACTGTCATAGTACCTAGGAGGTGGGGATGGAGCTCATTCTAATCATATCCCATACTTCATGCCTATCCTACACATATGTTGCATGCTATGCTATGAATGTTTGTGATGAAACGTTAAAAAGAGATCACTTAGATAACTGACATCACCAGTAGACAATAGCAAGCTAATGAAACACAATCATATTTCTTTTTACATTCTTATGAAAACATTGAGTCACACACTATTTTGTAAAGCCCAAACTCTTTAATGAAAACAATCAAGTTTATAAATTCAAGAATATAGTTGGAAATATTCATTTCATGTCAGTCCCTTGGTCATCTGGTCAGTAGTAATGAAAGTTTGCACTTTTATTTGTGATGCCAAGGTCTGTTCCAAGTTGGTGAATATCTCAACCCCTTGGGTTTTCATTTGACCTCTTTATGAGATCCTAAAAAAATCTAGTTTTCCTCTTCTTCAAAGTGACTCAATGCTCAGTGGCAAGCATCTTTGAAGCACTAGTGAATGTTTCATGTAACTTTGACCATGTCAACCGTCACATACACACATAATTCCAAAATTGAAACTATCTATAGGCTATCATTACAGAGGTTTAGCCTGATGTTGATCATCTAGAAACCAGATCTAGTATTGTAGGTGTCCATGACTTTGCCATAGAATGAACTATCAATTTAGTTATTGCAGATGAGGTATCCTGCCTCATCTTTTTTGGAAGTTTTCTTTTATTTCCTCTACCACTTTTACATTGAGAGTACATAGTGAGGATTTTTTTGGGTCAAAAATGTGAAATCTATATCTATGCACTCTTGACCTCTTATTCCCATGAGGCATTGGTCCTACATTCCCCTGGGATGATCAACTCCTTTGAAGATTTGGCAATTGTAGAAGCTTCTAACTTCTGTCTCATTTCTGCAGTCTGTGTTTCAGCAGCAACAAGTCTTTGCGAAGCCATAGTTTTAGTCTCATTAGCTGCTTTTATAGGAAGCTCTAGATTATTCTCATCAAGAAAAGACTCAAGTCTTTGAACACGTGCCCATGCTTTGCACTCCAAATATATGCAATTATCACTTGATTCCTTTGATTAACGTTTGTACATTTCCGAAAAGAGTTTCAGTTCTTGGTCTTTTTTTGAACTGGCAAACCACTTCTTACAGGTTTTCAATTTCAATTTTCCTTTCAGGATGATGTCCACTAGTTGGATGGAGTGGAGGTATTTAAGTTTCTAAGGTGAGTATAGATAAAGAATATAGGTAAAGACTTGCAACAAAATATGTTGCTTCAATTGGTTAGAAGTCATGCACAACCTACAGGCTCGTAACCAGTAGGTTTTTCTTGAGACCTCGATGGAAGGGTTTACTGTTGGAGCTGCTATTTGACTTGATGGATCCTTCGAGGATGTAATTTCCTAAAAGGTTTTCTATAATGGAGTTTTTCTTACCAGTTTTCTGCTTGGTTTTAGTTGCTATTTATAGTTGTTGAAATTGTCTATTCTTTTGAAATCACATGCTTTTATCATGTCTCTATACAGGATGATGCGGTGATGGAGTCCTGGTCTAGATGGATTCCTAAGGGTTTCTTTCACGAGGCAAACTCAAGTCAAATGATAACTAGTGCCTATATTCTGATCCAAATGTTATATCTTTCAATGACTTGCATTTCATGAGTGTATTTAGTGCAGTAGATAGGGTTTATTATGTATGGTAGGTATAATAAAATCTAATAAAATTCAATTGGTAGGCTCTAGTGAATGCACCTTTCAATCTTCTATACTTATTTAGTAATCTAACAAAATTCAATTGGTAGGATCTAGTGAATACACCTTCTATATCCAATGCAACTGGAATATGTGATCTTCAACAATTACCTAGTAAAAGATCTTAATAATTAATACCCTCTCCACTATATTGTTCTTTATTTCATATATTATATTATTCTTGTTCTATTTCCGTTTCGTTCATTATGTTCATGTTCCATTTGAATTGCATAAAACTGAGCTTGGTTTTATATACGAATATAGAATCATAGCTACTGTGTTTGCCCATCTTTGCTACAGTCGGCTATAGCTGGGTTTTTATATAAAAAGTTCATGTGTTTGGCTGAACAACTAGTTAGTGGCACGTATCTACCTAGGTTAAAAGAGTTGAAACTCTCTCTTATGCGTTGTGCAAGTATGGTTGAAGACAAGTTCCATTAGAAAGAGACATTTGAAGATGTAGAAGATGTCTTGTAGGCTGCAAGTTTGGTTGAAGACGAGTTCCTTCAATTAGAACCCATGCAAGTTGCTATCTATTATTTTTTCCACAATGGTCTTGAATCTGTTGTTCATGCTAGTCTTCGGGTACAACTACTTATTAAGATTACTTGTTTTATTGCATACATGCTAAATCAAAACAATAAACACCAACTTTCCCTATTACTCATTTTATTGCATACATGCTATAATTGAGGTGCACCTGACATGAGTTTGAATCATTTTTAAGTGATGCAGGTTTTTAACAGCTGAAACAATCCATAATCTTCCAGAAACTTCAATTTCAATTCTATCATGGTTACTGATTACTTCAGAATATAGAATACTCCGGCTACAACAATGCATCACTTGTTATCCAATAGTTCTGGGAGGTGGATCAAAGATTCTACCGGCACATAAATCTATTTCAAAGTCAGCATGCCAAAATGTAGATAGTCATATAAGGGAAGAGACGGATCCAATGATGTAGAAGTTATTGTATTGAATAGAAAAATGTAGTATGAAAGTATATCATTGGTGTTGTATTCCATCTAAGGGGAAAGTTAAAATGTCCTCCCCATGTAATTTTCATTTGATTATAAATGAAGAATTCATACTTTTGGAAAATTGAGTTCGGCTGGAATGGCATTCAATTAGAAAACCTGATAATGAACTAAAACTTTAATGACTAAAAACCATGAAAATGTAGTAATACAGAACTAGTATGTCATTAGTGGCTTTTTTATATGCCATTACACTAAAAAAGAATTGTTTCATACAACAACATAATACAAATTAGTGGCATTTATATAAAAGCCAATTGATGGATAGTGGCTTTTTTATAAATGCCAAATGATGTTTTAGTGGACTTTAGCCAATAAAGACAAACCTTTAGTGGCTTTTACAACTTAATCCACTATCTTCCTAGTGGCATTGGCACTAGAGGCATTTTTTAAATGTCAACAAATGCCGCTAAACCTGTTTACTGGCTTATATTTTTTAAGTGGCATTTCTGAAAGGCCACTAATGAGTATGTTTGTTGTAGTGTATGTTTGGCTAACACTCAGATGTAACAAAATCTGTTGATCAAGTTAATGGTTGTTTGGTTATCCAACCTAGGCCTTGATGCAATAAAAGGATGGTGGTAGAACCTCCGATGCACTTCTCTGGAATAGAAGGTGATGAAACCCCGACTAGAGTGGTTTAGGATTTCCAAGGAATCAATCTTGAGGAATCATGACATACATGAGATCATGATTTTAGGATTACCATACACGATGGTACTACTACGATAATAAGTGGTAGCATCACTTTGATGCCTAAGTTTAAAAGTGTACAAGGATGCGTGTAGCTTGTTGCCATGCATGAAAGTAGGTGAAGGATGGACACTAGTAACCCAATGAGTTGATATAGAGGATAAAAAGTCCCTGAGAGGGAATGGGAGTTCATCACTATAGATGTTGTGATAAGTCTCCCATGTACCAAGGAAGTTCTGGATGCAATGTGGGTTATGGTAGATCACCTTACCTAGATGACATGATCTAAGAGAAAGAGAGAGAGAGAGTGGTATCAAGAGATGGATCCGGTTGAACTACATATGAGAGATGGTTCAACTACACCATGATGTGAGTTCAAAGGTCCTTGAGTGTGATCTAAAGGTTTACTTCCATACGGTGGAAGTAGATGCGTGAAGAACTCGATGCTAGTACATCTTATCACCTCTAACTGATGGTTAGAATGATCCAGACTATAGGGTCTGATGAGAGTATGTGTGCTAGTTTAAGGTGATACATGGAGACAGTTTTATCCTATGGAAAAAGTGATGTTAACCACCATAGCCTTTATCGGGACGTAAGAAATTATGTGAGAGAGGTTGTGCCAGTCACCACTTCATTAAGATGATGTTGGTGAAGAGACCTTGTGAAGGTCAGAGAGACCACAATCGGTGTAGATGAAGTCTCTAAGATCATGCGATGGCTGAGGAAGCCAGGGGCAACATGAGTTGTGAGCTGATGCAAAGCAGACTGACATGCAGTTCACTGTGGGAGGATATGTGATGTGAAAATCCGACCCCTCTAAGCTACAACTGAGAGATCTGAGTCTCGACGACATGGGTCCATTTGAGATAGATTAGTGGAGATGGATATGTTTAGTCTTACCCCTCAAGATAACGTGATGTGTTCTACGAGTTCGATCTAGAGAACTATGTGAGGTACCCAAGCCATGTGCTGAGCCATGAACCTATTCAGCTTTATGAGAGGCTGAAATGTCTTGAGTCACCTATGAGGGTACGATATACTAAGGTGAGAGAGAACTCTGATGAAAGAATATGTGATGATAAAGGTTCTTTGGAAGCACCATGGATGGGGTAAAACCATATAGGGGCCAATGATGGACATAGAAAAGTCTTATCCTGATTTGTTTGTTTTCTTGATGGAATTTTGAGGGCAGCCTTCCTATAAGAAGGGAAGGATGTTACAACCTCAATTTTGCATATGTTTTCATAATTGAAATATAACGATTTTGTGAATTTGGACTTAACTGAAAAGGTTGTATGCTTTTATTCAAAAGATGGATTCCTTTGCAAATCTTCTTTTAGATAGAAATTTAGTGATTTATATTATTAGATTAATCCAATAAAGGATATAAAAGAGAAGAGAAGATGAAAAGTCCAAATAAAAGGAAAAGACACAAGATAATGGATGTTAAGCAAAGTAATTATGAGAAATAAATAGAAAAATCTAGAAAGTGGAATTGATGGCCACAATTAAATAAATGTCTTTTCTATGTGATTTCTAAATAAGAAAATAGGAAAAGAGAAAAGGACATAAAAGATAAAGAGAAATCCTTGAAAAGAGATATTTTAATAAAGAAATAAGAAAGATAATGGGAAATAATGGGTGTAGATGCATCTAGAAGGATAATAAGTATCCTTAAAAATGAATTTTGAATTTTTAGGATTTCTTGGGATCTAAGGAGTCCCAATAGAGAAGAAGAAAGATAAAATGTAAAATAATACAAAATAAGAGGACAATGTGATACATAATTAATAAATTTTGTGGTATTATTAAAAAGAGTTAGCTTCTACTATAAGAAAGTATAATTTCGTGTCAATAGATTAAAAGTCACCCATAAAGAGAATAAGAGAGATGATTTTCAAATTCCTAAATATCCAATGAATTTGGTTTATTAAGAAGATAATTAAGAGAGAGAAGGTTGCTTCTCAATGAAGGAATAGATTTCCTTTGGGAGATGGACTTATTTCCTCATGGATGAATATCTTAGGGCGTTGATACCCTCCCCTATATATAGGGTAGAACCTTTGGTTCGAGTTCAAGAGAGTTCCACACATACCTCTCTCTCTTCTCCTTCTTCTTTGCATGCAAACCCTAGTGAAGAGGGTAGTTCAAACCCTAGAGCAATGAGGGGTCGTGGAGGAGGTGCGATGGAGGCGTTCGAGTCCCACGACACCAAAGGGATGCTCAGTGCAGATCCCTTCACCGTAGCCTATGCGCAGCTGCAACTGCATGGCTGCAACGACAACCACATGTTGTAGGCCAGTCATGCTCGAACTGACCATCTAGGTCATGAGTTGAGTGGTGCCCAGGTGCGGTAGAGGGCGACGGAGTTAGGGCGATCGTTGGCGGCGGTCCTCGAGCCCTAGGAAGGAGGGGGCGAACCACAAGATGCCTGTTGTCGGCGGACAGGTCAGGCGTCGAAGGTTGAAGACAACCTAGGTGCCATTAGACCGTTTCACCCCTAGAACCAATAACTTATGCAAAGGCAATATCGTAACTTGGTTATGTTCTTGGTTGGGTGACTTGTTGCATGGGATTGCTGACGTGTAAGCATCCCATTGGTCCTAGTAAGTAAATTCTTGAAAAATTCATATCTAATTATTGGTAGATTGGAATGGTGCGTATAATATATCAATTTTTCTTAGAAAATGCGAGGAATCCATTAAATATAAATTTCGAAGCCAATTCCTCTTACAATTTGAAAAGTAGTGGAAGTTATCAACATTAATGCATTAATGATTAAGAACCCCTAATTTGAGATGATTAATGTACTTAGAAAGGTTATATAGATTTTTACGGTTGATATTAACATGTTAATTATAAAAAGACACATTAAGATCTAAAAGGATAAACTTTACACGTAATTGGAGTAATTTAGGGTTTCATGTACATGAATATGCTTTAATGGGCCTTGAAACCCTAATGTTAGTAATTCTGACTCGTAATGACTTTAATTGTTCAAATTCATGAATAAAGCTAAGATATGATGATTCTAAGATATTTTGAGTATAAAAGTTCCTAATTGTGGATAAATACCCTTAATATGGTAATTAGGGTTTTCTAATGGATAAATGTGGAATTAGTGACACTACTACAGAAAATGCTTTTTACAACGGGAGATAGACAACAGTTCTGATGATTGTGTTGTAGTTAGCATACTTATCACAACAAGCCCATTTTTGTGTTGTATATTGTATATTTTATACAACACAAGTCATTTACAACATGTCAAACCTGTTGTAGTATAGGAGGATACTACAACAACTGCTAAAGTGTTGTAATAGGTTGTCGTATCACAACATATTCAAAACCGTTGTAAAAGATGTTATTTACACAACATATTTTGACCCGTTGTAATAGTCACATGTTGTAATAGACCATCATTACACAACGCAGACTCACCCGTTGTAGTATGTATTAATTACACAACAGGCCTTTACATGTTGTATTTGGTACATGTTGTAATAGACCACCATAATACAACATATTAAAACTCGTTGTTATATCCCAACATGAGACAACAGACTCCAACCTGTTGTTATATATTATAAATCCATTATTATATGCCAAGATTATACAATAGACTCTAACTTATTTTATATACCCGGAATCGAGCTAAACCCAATTTTTTTATTAGAGAATTTTATCATGAACATGTAATCAAATAATTAATTATTTTTTCATATAAAATTATTGTCAAATATGGGTCTGAGTTCTTTTTGGGATTTAATTTTTTTAATATGGGTTGGTTTCAGTTTGAGAGGTCGATTGAACAAAATTTAATTTTGTGTGGTCATGTGGGAATGACAATTTTTTCACTCTGGGTAGATGTTTTGACCCGGAACCGACCACCCAATATTTTATCACACAAAATATAATCATGAACATCTAATCAGAGATTTTTTTTATATTCATTGTCAAATCTGGCTCAGAGTTTTCTTTCGAATCTAATGTTTTCAATCTGGGTCGTTCTCAATTGAGACACCATTCGAACAATTAAAATCTAGTTTTGTATTTGGGTCCGACACTGACAATTGAACTCTCTAACTGGGCCATGTTTTGTCCTGAAATTGACTGACTCAAAACCACTTTTTAACACCCTGTGTGATATTATAACAGAGTAACTAATCAACCTCTATATTTACATGTTATACATATGTGTCTACTATTTTACATACAAAATAGCCTTTGAAATATTTTGCTAAAAAAATTCAATTTTAGATTGGGTCCGAGATTGACTGGGCCGGTTCATTTTTTTTACCCAGAACTAACAATTATTTAACACCCTTATGTGATATTATTGCAGAATAATTATTAACCTACATGAATCATATACATTGTATATATATATTTTATATATGTAATGTATATGATTCATATAGGTTAATAATTATTCTGCAATAATATCACATAAGGGTGTTAAATAATTGTTAGTTCTGGTAAAAAAAATGAACCGGCCCAGTTAATCTCAGACGACCCGGGTTCGACCCTCAGCGAAAATCCCCGGGGTGCAGTTAAGGCCCCACGTTATTGAGCGCGCCGCGGTACCCCATGTACGTGGCTGGTTCTGGGGTTTACCTTGTCTGCGGGGGTCACAAAAGTGGCGCTAGTGCGAGAAAGTTTCTCATCATAAAAAAATATATATGATACACATGTATATGCACTACAAGAAAGAAAGACATTGACGACCAAAGTAACGACAATAACAACTATTTATCGTAATTGTGAGTCAAACAACGGCCACACATTTTTGTTGTCTCTATTAACACAGTTAATAACGATAAAATATGTAATCCGTCCCAAATATTACACCCATTCCATCGTTAAAATTTCTCTCTCTCTCTTTCTATTACTCGGTCTTTTATACTATCCACAACTAACATATTATCAAATTAAGAACAAAAATCAAACTGAGGTTATAAAATGGGGGAAAATGTCGGACTTATTTTCTCCTCCCGCTCCCTCCCTCCCTCCGTCAAATTACTCAGAACCCGTGAGGATTGAGGAACTGCTCCTCTTTACCCGCCTTCAGCTGCCACTCCTCCCCTGACTGCGGCTCCACTTCCAAAATCACTTCCTGCCGCCCCGCCAACAAGTGCAGGGAGAGACTAGCTCCGCCCCCACTACTCCCTGTAACGTTTCCCTCTCCCGCTCCACTCCCACTCCGCATCACTCCCAGCGATCTGGCGACATGGATACAGATGTCCAATGGCAGATATAGGACAATGAGTCAAGCAATCGGCGATCGATCCGGTGCATGGACGTGAGCGCCGATCTAAGGCAAGAAATATATCACCGATCGACAAAAAAAACACCAATCCCCCTGGTCGATCAAGTGTCGGAGCAATAGGCGACAGGTAGGAGGCCGCCGATCTGGTTCCGGAGCAATAAGCAACAAGTAGGAGGCCTCCATTATGTTCCTACTTCCTAAATCACCTCTTTCTCAACATCATACCCTAACTTTCTTATTGTTTTGTGGGTTAGCAGCATATGAAAACGAATCAAGATAGGATGATGCGACCACTACAAGGCTACGTCAGGAACGTCGCCGGAATGATGTTTACTTCAAATGAGGCTACAGGTTATGCCATTTTATCTTCCTCTTCCTACTGAGCAATGCACACATTTTATTCACAATATTTGCACAACATTTGTTGTTCTTGATGATGGAACAAATATGTTGAATGTTATGAATGCGGTCGAGATGACCTGAAATTGATGGGATTTTCCTATGTGTGTTTTGTACTTTGGATTTTATCTTTCAAAGTTGGGCAGGTTTCTAGTTTCCGTGTTGTGCTTTATGCTTCCGCCATTGGGACTTAACTTTCCTATGACCTCTGCTCTTTGGCTTGCGTTTATATAAATGTTTACTAGATCAACTCAGGGTTGATTCTGAGTTCTTTGGGTGCCTGCTCTGTATACTCCTGGTGAAGACTGGTTGTCCAGTTGTGAACCCTTTAAGCCCAAAATTCAGCTTCATTTTTGCCTACATATCAAATCCCTTGTTAGACCAGAATTAATACTGAGTGATTAGTAGGCTATTTTTACTGATTTGATTGTTAGATCAAAGAAACTATTTTACTAAACTTTAAGGCATGGGATGTTTGAATAGAGGACCCATGCTCTGCGTACGAGTTGAATTTTGAAAGCATAAAGCACTTCATCTTTGAATAAAACTACGCTAAGATCATTTGGAAGAGTAGGCTTGCACTAATAATAGTTGTCACTTGCTTTGATTTTTGCACTTGGTTGGGCTCGCTGCTCACTAAACTAAATGAAGCTAAGTTGGCCAAGATAACAACATGATATCTAGCTTCTTTGCTATTTTTAATAGTAAAATGCTTAGCAATGATAGTGTTTGTCCAATCATCACATCCAATTGGTTAATGGGGCAGAATGTTAGTGATCCAGGAGGCCGATAGAGAGAACCCAGAAGAACGCAGGAAATAAGTTAAGCTGATTTTTGATCTTTTGTATTGACTCGTTCCATATGTGGCTATGGGATTGTGAGTTTCTTTGGTTCATGTATAGGTTGTGGGGGCAATCTTATTTGTACCGAATATTTGGTACTAAATAAATATTAACTAAATATAACTATTAAAATGTCCAAAAATAGTCAGTTGATGAGGGAAGAACTTCACACTAAGTGTTCATCAAAATTTTTGTAAGTCCCCCTCGCCCAATCACGAACATACAATATATGAATCCTTCTTATTAGAGAAGTAGAAACTCGAAAGTATCTCATATCTTCTTTTGAACAAAGTTATCTTAAACACCTTTTGTCCTTTAATTTTATTATGGAAAGGTCACAACTTACAAAGTGTCTTTTGGCTATGGTGTATCTATGGGATTTATTCATATCCTGGTTTATAGAGGAAGGATAGAGTAAGAAGCAACCGTTAAGTTGGAAATTAAATAATTTCTAAGTTCCTTCGTGTGGATACATAAGAGGTATTTAAATAGTCCTCCTTAAGAGATTCTATGGAGGAAAGGATCTTCCTTGATATAATTTGTCATATGCCTATTCATACTAATCTTGTTAGTGTACTTTTATCGTTGATACTAAATAGGGACCACATAGAGAGCTCTCTGAAAGCACCCAATGTGTGACTTTCATTCTATAAGTCATACATGTTCATATTTGAGTTGGGGGACATGCAAGAAATATTTGACAATTCAAAACTTGACACCACGAAAAGTATAGTTGTGCACTAAGTATAGATTTTACATTAAAGTGGATTCATCGATCAATACCATCTTAAAAGTTTTAATGAAAAAAATCAACTAAGTAAATAAAACAATTTTAGATCTCGATATTTAACCCAAAAGTTAATTTGCTATCAGTATTTTCCTTTCTCGAGGGACAATACCCAAAGGAGATTGGAATAAATCATATCCTTGGATGCTACAATTCATCCAACTGAATATAGGATTCAACTTATAAGCAAGAATACACAAGTATAAAAATGGTGACTGCCTTCCCTATCCAGTATTGACTACTAGATAACACTACAAAGAAGTTAGTTGTTAGTCCTAGACGCCACAAGACTTGTGAACTAATACCACCTTTGAGAATGTGTCTTTAATAAGATAAGTCTCTCGATTATTTGTGACTTTATGAGAATGGAATGTATGACGTTGTGGCCTGTAGCAAACTCAATTCATCTTGTTTTTAAGTCCCAAATAAAAGCAAAGGGAGGATTAGGAATCATAATATCCAGTGATATAACGGGATACTCTACAAAGTAGTGAATTTGGGGAACGAATAACTGAAACAAAGACCAAAAACAAGGAGAAGAAGTTGTTACATAAACAAAAAATGCCATTGAAATTGGTATATTATTTTAATGAAATAGTTGCATAGAATAGAATGTGCAATGGTAGTAAAATGGTTAGTGAAGTGAAACATATATAAGAGGATTGCCAACTAAGATTGTAATAAGAATTCTTAGCATTGGACCACATGGATGCTTAATAATTCTACAACCAAATAAGGGAATAAATTGGCATGTAAAAGGGTATATCAGCTTGTGTTGGGTGTCTGGATTTGCAATGAGCAATCTGAACCTAATGTTTTGGAGACCAAAAAAACAAAGCAACATATATTACCTTGTATAGGTGTTTAATAAGACCCTAATCCAATCTCTATCACATGGACTGTACTTACAACACTCCTCTTGAATCAGCAACTTGAAGATGGTATAAAAATGAATGCCAATAAAAATTAAAAAACCTTAAGTCAAGTGTTAACTTCATCGTATAATCTGCGATTGTACGAAATAACTGTTGTATAGGAAGAGAGTATCAACCTACTAGCTGTTGCACTAGCTATCAATCTAGAGGCTAACCTCCTCCCACCATAGACCATTTTTTCCGAGATACCACCCCTTGTTCCTTGTATAGGAAGAGTTGGGCACATCTATCCTCATGTAGGTTCTCAGTAAAAAGCATGTCATGTCTACTCCTGATCTGGAATTGAGTAAATAGTGATAAATATAGTGAAATGTTATTAGATTTGACATTCAAGAATACTAGATATAATTTTTACTATGTCTGCTTTGCTAGTTTCTTGCATCACTATAATATATAAGATTTGAGTCATGTGTGATTTCAAAAGAGGAACCATGATTTCATTATGGCTAAAGATAATAGTATACACAATAATAGGTCTACCAGAATTTAAAATAAGTCTCTGTTACGGAAGCATGGCTACTACATAAATTGGGTTAAACCCAGTCAACATGAACATGCAAGCAGGAAATCCCACATGCCCACCTACCCAGTGGAAAAATCACATGAAGATAGCATGTAGCTGTGTAAATTTTCCCACACCTTATACAGTTATACCCTATGTAGATTAACTATGTAGATTTTCCCATATCTTTTAGTGCATATGGGATGTCTCCCCTAAGAAACATGTGTCTATAGAAGAGGTGGCCAAGGAACGGGAGATTAGAGGATTACTTGAGAATCACCTGAGCTTCAATTAAAGAAGTAAATATTTGATGGCAAATGCAAGGAGCTCAGTGAACATGGCATCCTTGGTCTACCACCTGAAGTTCTGACTAGACCGGGATGCATGGAACGCCAAACAGAAATAGTAGTATTTCCCAAAGTTGTCTCCAATTAATCTGCATACATCAAAGTTTCAAACTATACTGGAGGCCCAAGAAATATCTTGATTGGAGAAGAGTCAACCTGTAAAGAAATTCTCTGACCAGAAAATTGCTAAACTGTCTGAAAATGATCTCTTTACGTCAGAGGGAGCCCCATCTTCTGCTGAGACGTAACTCAGTGTAGCCAAGCTAAAAGAGATGAGTGCAATGACATATTTTCTGATGTATAAGCTTCCTCTTGGGACTAGTTTGGTGGCATGCACAAGCTACCTGGTGGTGATAGCATCATTGCATAGGTGTGATGATCTATCTTAACCATCATGATATGAACATGTTCTGCTTTGATCATTCTGATTTGTGTGTGTTGGCTTTAATGAAGTTTCTTGGATGAGACATATATATGTGTTCGATTTAAATCACTAGCCACTATCCACTACTGGTGACTAATAGGGGCCACACCACTTGTGCACCAGCAGGACAGGACAAAATTTAGTTTTTGAATGAGACTATGATCATTGCCCAACCTCTACATTCTCTCCTTAACTGACAGAGCACCCCTCTTTCCCTATACTAATAAAACATGATATCTCACTCCATTTCCACTGGTTTCACTCTCTAACAAGATCATTCCTCCTCAGCCCAAAAGAGTGTACTAATTTACGAACAAGACCATCCCTCCTCGACCCGAAAGAGTGTGTACTAATTTATGAACACAGACAGTGGATAGCAACTAACCAATGTACATACAAACCCACAACATTGACCATTGGCTGTAAGTCTACTACCCACCTTTCACACCTAATTAAGCTCAATCGTTACCAGTCAAGATTGATCATCTTGATCTCTACGCTTGGGTACAAAGTTTTGAGTGCAGGTTGCACCAAACAGTCTAGAATAATAAATAGGTTAAAGAACCAATTCAGAGCAGTAGTCATTGCCCCATCTATCCTGACCTCATAGCAGTGGCACTGTGTTATCTCACTTTCTTCAAACTCGCCTCCTCAAAAGGGATCCCAATAGATTCGTCTCTCCCTCAAAGAAGTACAGCAAAACATTGTTACGTGTCCTAGGTTCATCTCCCTAAGGAAATCAATACCAATTTGAATACTCAATCTACATAATTTATGTATCTCAAAATGCAAACTGAGGTGAGAAATTCCATGAAATGCTAATACGTACAAATTTTAGATTTTTTGACAGATTTGCAAATATGCAGTTGTTATATTAAGTTACCATATATGTCCTACTTTCATTCTTTCAACACCTAAATTTAGACCCTTCAAGAGATTTCCTCTTTCAGATTGCCCCACGTCAAAACCATAGGCCTAAGGGATTGAAAGTCTAAAGAAAATATATATTTACTGAGTTGAATTGACAAGATTTCCAAAATAGTAGGAAATTTAGTCGTAGTACATAAAAGACAAACTAGAAAGTATTTTGACATGAAATACTAGATCATCACTTGCTGTTACAATTCCTACATCAATCCCTTGACTGCTAGACATGAATGTCATACCTTTCCACTTAGCTACATAGTGTACCTAGATAAGACAACGACATGACAGGTTTATGTTTTGCAATATTGTTTGGTAGTAAGCAATTTATAGTTAAAATATGCGTAAGATTCAACTGCAGTCCTTTCGTTTGTGTACGGTTCTTCGAGCAAGCTCCCGCAGATTAGGATCAATATGTGTCCACTATTTTTCGAAGGACAAACTTCCTGTTAATGCATTTGGGTCAATACCAAACACGAGAAAAATATATGATAATCATATTAACATTACAAATGTATAGAGCATAGATGGTATATGACTTCACCTTTCGATTACAAGCTGACTAGAGTTCTCCTATATCTATTACAAACTCCATAGCTATCTCTGCAGCTAAATTGAAAACCCCTACATAGAAACCACAGGTATTTTTTTGGTTTATTGATTTACAGACTAGATTATGTGTATCATAAACTGAGATGCATATAAAATGCCATCATGTACATAGGACTAACAAGCATGCATTGTAACTAACGAAGTGTGAAAATTCAGCACTTAAGATTGAGAAACAAGTAATCAATTTACAATATCATTGTAGCCATTAAAGTACATGAACTTGAAAGTTTATCTCCGTACAGAGCAAAGAGTGTTTTCTTTGAGAAGATTGACCCCATGTTAGTTTCACATTGACTTTAACAGATGAATCTTATCAAGGAAAATCTAAGATATCTCTTACACAACCACACCTCTTCATATGTTCCAATTTCATGCTCCCTCATTAGTGAGATTAGCAAATGTCCCATAATCCAATCGCTTCTAAACGACACCCTCAAAAGCAATATGGAAGAAATGATCAGGTGAATTTCAGGAAGTGTGCAAGGGATGAGCTTGTGACCTTCTCCACATCATGTCTAGCTGCCTGGATGAACCATAACCAATACATTTTCAGCGATGTCCATTTGCCTCCTTCCATTAGAGACCATAGGTTATGGAAATGAGTGCATGATCATATGAAGATAAAGAAAAAATTGAATACACCTACAAGAGGCAGAAGCACACAACCAATGAGATCAAGGACCCCCCTTGTTGTAGTGACGTACATACCAAACATTGATGCTGGGTAAGTTGGCAAGGGAATGGTGAATTTTGGAGCTATCTTCAAAAGTTGGGAGGGTGATACAGTATGTAGAAAATCAGGGTTGGAGAGAGCATAGGGTTGCCCAAAGTGTGCACCCTCATATATATAATACTGAGACAATTACAGAGAGGTCCATACAGAATAAACAAATAACAAAATAAATAACAGAATACAGAAAACATATATTGTAACACTCCCCCTCAAGTTGGAGCATAGATATCAATCATGCCCAACTTGTCCACCAGTGTGCAGAAGTGCTTCTTAGCCAGAAGTTTTGTGAAGACATCCGCAACTTGATCTTCAGATCTCGTAAAAGGAGTGCAAATTTTACCAGCCAGAACAGATTCTTGAATAAAGTGGCAATCCACCTCAATATGCTTGGTGCACTCATGATAAACAGGATTATTGGCAATGAAAATAGCAGCTCGGTTGTCGCAGTGCATTGGAATCGCATAAGAAGATTCAATCCCAAGTTCATGCAAAAGAGAACGCACCTAGAGAAGTTCACAAGCAGTATGGGCCATAGCCCTGTATTCAGCTTCAGCACTGGAGCGAGCAACAACATTCTGTTTCTTGCTCCTCCAAGTCACCAAGTTACCTCCTACGTAGGTACAGTAGCCAGAGGTGGATTTCCTGTCAATTCTGCTGCCCGCATAATCTGAATCAGAATAGCCCTCAAGTTTACAATGTCCAGTTTTCTTGTAATGCAAACCTTTGCCAGGTGCCCTTTTTAAGTATCTCAGAATGTGACAAACAGCGTCCCAGTGACACTGTCTAGGCTTGTCCAAGTACCTGCTCAGAAGGCCCACAGCAGTAGTAATATCAGGACGAGTAACAGTCAGATAAATCAATTTCCCAATAAGTCTCCTGTATTTCTTTGGCTCAGAAAACATAGGTGAAGTATCATCGTCCCAATCAACATTGGGATCCATAGGAGTATCTGCAGGTCTTGCTCCCATCATACCGGTTTCTTGCAGGATATCAAGTACATATTTCCTATGGGACAACACAAGAGCACTAGAGTTCCTGGAAACCTCTATACCCAGAAAGTATCGTAATCTGCCTAAGTCTTTGGTAGCAAAATGCTTACCCAAATGAGTTTTTGTGGCCTGAATCCCTGCAGAATCACTGCCTGAAATAATGATATCATCTACATAGACAATCAGAATAATAATCCCTGCAGAAGTTTTCTTCGTGAAGACAGAATGATCCACTTGAGACCGTAGAAAGCCAAAATCAGAAAGAATCCTGCTTAATTTATCGAACCAGGCACGTGGACTCTGCTTAAGCCCATAAATAGATTTTTTAAGCCGACATACTTTGTGAGACTCCCCCTGAGCAACAAACCCAGGAGGTTACTCCATGTAAACCTCTTCCTGCAGATCGCCATATAAGAAGGCGTTCTTCACATCAAGCTGTAGAAGAGGCCAGTCAGAGTTTACAGCTACAGATAACAATATTCTAACAGAATTCAAGCGAGCAACAGGAGAAAACGTCTCAAAATAGTCAATGCCGTAGGTCTGAGTATATCCTTTGGCAACTAATCGAGCTTTCAACCGTTCAACTGTACCATCCGAATGATATTTGACAGTGTACACCCAGCGACAACCCACAGGCTTGCACTTAAGAGGGGGATCCACCAGCTCCCAAGTGCCTCTATCAGTCAGAGCGGACATCTCATCCTGCATAGCAGAAGTCCATGCTGTACTCCGCAGGGCATCCTGAATAGTCTTAGGAACAGTAACAGCAGATAAGGCATATACAAAATCACGCGCCTGAGCAGTGAGATGATCAGTAGATACAAAATGAGCAATACTATGAGACGTGCAGGAACGAGTCCCTTTGCGAAGAGCAATAGGAATATGTAAATCAGACTGTACCTCAGGTGAAACAGAACCTTCTGGAGGTGAAGATTGGTCGACTGGGGGGGGGTACATGGGGAGAAGGTGCTTTGTTCCTGCGCTGATAAACACGAAGATGAGGACGATCCGGTATCACAGTATCATCCGTCTCAGGTATGCAGTCAGACAGAATAGGCAAGGGTGGTGCAATGAGATCTGGTTGCAATTTTTCTCCCGCAGATGAATAATAAGGAGTATCTTCATAAATTACCACATCACTACTAGTCATCCACTTCCGCGTAGCAGGATTATAACAGCGATAGCCTTTCTGAGTCCTTGAATATCCCAAGAAAATACATTTAGTTGCACGAGGCGACAGTTTATCAGAGGCAGGGCCAAGGAGGCGGACAAAACACGTGCAACCAAAAATCCGTGGAGGAACAGAAAACAAGGGCGCCTCCGGATGTAAAACATGGAACGGGATTTTGTTACCAATAACCGATGATGGCATACGATTAATAAGAAAACATGCAGTCATAACCGCTTCTGGCCAATAAGAACGAGGTACATGTGAATGTAACATGATGGTGCGAGCCACTTCTAATAAATGACGATTCTTTCTTTCCGCAACACCATTCTGTTGTGGTGTATAGGCACAAGAGGTTTGATGTAAAGTTCCAACAGATTTACAAAAAAGTTCCACATCTTTCTGAACAAACTCCAAAGCATTATCAGTTCGAAAAGTTTTAATAGGCACACCAAACTGGGTTTTAATTTCAGCAAAAAAGAACTTTATTGTGGATAGCACTTCGGATCTACTTTTCAACAGAAAAAGCCAAGTAGTCCGTGAAAAATCATCAATGAACAAAATAAAGTATCGATAACCAGACACACTTGGTACATTACATGGTCCCCACACATCAGATGTACTACATCAAAAATATGCCTGCTGCTCATAGAACTACGCCGCGGATATACCGATCTAGTTTGTTTACCCAGTTGACAAGACTCACACTGGAAACTACAACTACTCATATCTGGAAGTAAATGGCGTAGTTTGTCAGAAGAAGGATGTCCCAGCCTATAATGCCACTGTAAAGTAGAAACTGATGCAGATAAAGCTGAAACTTTGGCAGACTTTGGCATCTCATCCAAGTAGTAGAGACCATCAGCACCTTCATACCCCCCACCAATCTTCATCCTCGTGAGAAGGTCCTGAAAAATGCAAGAGCCAGGAAGAAATGTCAGGCTACAATTCAAATTCCTTACAAGTTTGCTCACAGATAATAAATTCATAGGAAAGTTAGGCACGTATAAGGCAGATTTGATAAGAAACTGAGAAATAATGTCCCCAATGCCAGAAACAGAAGATCGAGATCCATCAGCAACCATAACCGTAGATTTATGAGCAGGTTTAGAGATGGACTTAAACAAAGCCCTATTGCCAGAAATATGGGAGGATGCACCAGAGTCGATCACCCATTTATTATTACCAGATGGAGGTGGCAAATGTGAACTCAGAAAGGAAGTATCATAACCAGTATGGGCAGCATGAGCTCCACTCGTGGATGCGTCAGAAGAGGAACCAACACGCTCCAGAAGAAGACGTTCGACCTCAGCCCTGATGTAGTTAGCAGTAGTAGTGTCCGCAGTATCTTGTGTAGTAGGATGTGCAGCACCCTCAGATGCAGCGGTGGAAGAATCAGCAGCAGTGTTCTCCCATTCTGGTTTTCCATATTTCTCCCAACACTTTTCTTCAATGTGGTTTGTACGACCACAGTAGGAACACAAACGTGATCCGGGCGAAGGACGCGCAACAGTAGTAGTAGCAGCAGGAGGGGCCCCACGCCCAGCAGTAGGGGAACGACCTCTCCCTGCACCAAGGGGAGGACGTCCATCAGAAGTGCGGCCACGACCACGACCGCGACCACGGCCACGGCCACCCCAGGCAGCTAAGGCAGTAGAGTCGCCAACATCTGGTGTCGGGGAGGAAAGGCGCAGAAGTCGCTGGTAGGCACTCCGAAGAGATGGCAGTGGATCACCGGCCAGAATCTGATCCACAACTCCAGCATAGGAGTCAGGCAAGCCACTCAAAAACTGTATCAGCTGTAGCTCATCGCGCTGTTTGCGCATAGTCGCCAGATCCGTGGACAAGGGATGATACGTCTCCAGTTCACCCCACAAACCGGTGAACGTAGAGAAGTAATCGGAGATATCAGTGCCAGTAAAGGTGAGACGACTAAGCTGTTTGTTGATATCAAACACTTTCTTCGGATTCTGGCTGTGGGAGAAAGTGCCAGCAAGCTCATCCCACATTTGCTTTGCAGTAGGTAACCGGAGAAGGGTCACACTAATCTTCTCAACCGAGCTATTGAGAATCCAAGTCATCACTGTTGAGTCGTCACGGACCCAATCATCGTATGCTTTGACGTCCTTCAAGTCAGCATCTTCAGCAGGCTGAGGCGGACCAGCACGAGTGAGATGGGAATACTTCCCTTGTGATTTAGCATATATCACAAAGGAACAAACCCACAGCTGGTAGTTGCGCCCGTCAAGTTTCACCGTAGTAACTTGACGACGCAGATCATCAGTCGAGGACGCCATCAGGAAGGTAGGCACAGCAGGCAGGCAAGACAGGCAGGCAGAAGATCACACGGGACCTCTCACATACAGACTACACCAAAGTGTAGTAGAAGACCCGGAGGCCGAAGCCTACACGGGCAGGCAGGCACAAACAAACACGAACCGACGAAGGCTCTAGCCGAACAACGTACCGATCTCCCCCGGAAGACTGAACTAGGCCAGATCTACCAACCCGGCAGCGCACCTGTTGTGCGAACAACACAAACGGTTGCTCAAGCACTAGCGGAGCACCGCGCCAGGAGAATAGATGGACCTGGGACCGGCGGGAGACGGCTGGCTAGGCCAGCTGTGGCAGCCGGCCGGCGGGCTGGACCTGCCCCGGCGGCGGCGGCTGTTGGCTGCTGCTGCTGCCCCGGCGGCGGCGGAGGCCGGCTGCTGCCCCCGGCGGTAGCGGCGGCTGCTGCAGCTGCCCGGGCCGGCGGCGGCTCGCGCGGGGGGGGGGGCGGAGAGGGAGGGAGGGAGGGAGAGACCCTAGGTCTCGACCTGCTCTGGTACCATGTAGAAAATTAGGGTTGCAAAGAGCATAGGGTTGCACAAAGTGTGCACCCTCATATATATAATACTGAGACAATTATAGAGAGGTCCATACAGAATAAACAAACAACAAAATAAATAACAGAATACAGAAAACATATATTGTAACACAGTAGCAATGGCAACTCGGACAAATCCTGCTGTCTGGTATGTGTTCACTGCTGAAGCTATGAGTGTTCTCTATAGTTTGTAGGTTGCTGAAAGTTTGGGGTTTGAACATATAGTAGCTAAAATGGGTAATAAGGGTGTATGTGATCGGATATTTTCAGGAGTGAGAGGGGACAACCCAATTATGCACCTCTTTATAGAAAATGACAAGCTTGCTAATATTTTCTCCTAGTTTGTTCTCTTTCATAGGTAGAGAAAGGAATGCGACCACTCACAATCTGAAAAAAAGGGGTTGGGTGAGGTCAAGCAGATCGTTTGGTCTTATAACATTTCAGTTGAACTGGGTAATGGTTTGAGCTCTACTAGTGATTAATATATGGCATCACTTTTTATATAAAAGAGATGTTCACGTCTATATTTATTTCGTTGCAAAAACAAAACCACTGCTATTAAGAAATCAAAGTGAGGGGAGATGAAGCCAATGTTAGTTTTTGAAAGAATGCTACCACCACTTCATTACTCAAACGTCAAATATCTAATGGATATGCACTGTTAGACTTTTATATAATTAACAACTTATTTTAAGACCAAAGAGATTACTGAGATGAGATTTGTCTGTGCAACTAGTAAAAATCTTATAATCCCTATATGAAAATGAAGTCCTTAACTGCAATCAATGTGTTTGTTTAGAAGTCTCATTTACCATGTGAGATTGATAGTTTAATTTTGTATACAACATCACCTTCAGGGGTAATTTACCATTTTGATCCAGAATAATACTGCTTTCTGATTCACCAATAGAAGTGTTGTTCTAGTTTCTTTAGATTCTGCTACTTTTAATAAGTTTGTAAAGAGTCTTCTTCTAGAATGTATGCATGAGTTTAATGACTGTTTGTTTGACAGTGGTCTGCTTGAATTGAATTTAAATGTTGTGTTCTAGACTTGGGATGACCACCAAAGTGACAGTGACTTTATCATTTCTAAGATAGAAGAGTGATTCATAATTTTGAGTTTTTGTCTAAATTTCTTGACTTCAAATATTACTTTCATGCTAATATCATTATTGATAAAAATACTAAGATGACATCTCCTGATTTGATTGTTAACACACATTTTTTGTGTGGCAGATATACCATTCTTCTAGGCATACAGTCTACTTTTGCATGCATGGGGTAGGTGCAACTAGGTTATTTTAGACCACAAATTCTGCTGTCTTGTTATGTGTCTTCAGTTCAGCTTCAGTTTTGGAGGCTATCTTATGAACAACAACCATTAATGGGTTTATAATTAATGTCACAATGTTCAAATTAATTGTTTTTGTCTAAGTTATGTGTCATATATCAATTTTACCCTTAACTAAATACTCTTAATGCACATATTCTGCTGTTTTGATTTGTCTTCTTCAGTTTTAGTTTTAGGGGCTATGTTATGTAGGATAGCAATTGATTTGTCAAGGACTTGAAGGCTTGAAGCTATTCCACTAAATCTTAATTTACTGATTCCATATCTCTTACATTATTTTATAAATATTGTCTCCTGGAATTTGGCACTATTATACTTAGAAATTTCCAGAAATGGAATATGTAATGCTTTATACCATAAGATACATGTATATAAGGGGATTTGATAGTATATCATAATAAGTATATGTACAAATCTACATATAGAGCTATATTAAAATTTGTATATGAGGGAGCAAATGTCTATAAATATCATAAAACACAATGTATATATATAGGTAACATATACAGAATATTATAAAGCCAATAATGCTATGCCCAGGCGTACAAAAGCACCCAGGCTTCGTGCCCTGTCGCCATAATAAGTATGCCCATTGGGCAACAAATCCCTACTAGTAAAGGATGGCATTCAGAAAAGAAAAGCTCTGCGTGCAGATAGACGCTTGTTTCATATACCATAATTCTGAGAAACAATACTTGGAGAGGGAAACAATAGCTTAATAAACCAAGAACATAAATAGAGTAAGCTGCCACCTTGAATTAACTAAAACATTTAAAAGTGGAATTGCATACAGAATATGCACCTGCTAAGGGTATACTGGAAAGGAATACCAAACATGATTACAAGTCTTCCATAATGCCGATCAAAGTCTATTCCTTCAGCCACCTTACCCCTGAAAAAAAACATTACAAAATGTCAGCCCTTTAATCATGCTAACCTCAACAGCTACGACACAACTATCAATGTACATAATAGATCCAATGACACAGATAGATTGTCATCAAATAGATGAATCTGATAAGATTTACAGTTTTTACTTTTGTCTCTCATTTATCTTCTACAAGCATTAAAAAAAACATAATAGCACAGGGAGTGATCTAAGAGAAGCTTCAAAAGCATTTGCATCCAAAGGTGATTGTAAGGACATCAAAGGATCTGGGCAAAGCATGCTGCGCTGTAGGCAATATCCAAGATACCGAAAGTGGATGGCAGCTGCTGGTTGTTACTTGTTTTCACTCAAAATTTACTAAACTGGACATCATTTCACTCAAAAGAGCAGCATCCGGTCTTATGTCTTGTGTTTGGTACACAAATAACTAACAACCGCTGCACAACTACCGTATTAAACAGAACAATAGACGGAGCACATACCTGCTCCCTCCATCTAATTTCAAAATAGTTTATTGATATTTATATGAACCAACAGCTTGATAGATGTAGCGCCTTACTGTTTCCATTAGTATAAAAGGATGAACTCACTACGCCACCAACTGCCTCTGCTTTTAACGTAGCATGATGTCTATTCGAAATTGAACACAACATCCAAAATGACATATAGGGCCTACTGAATCTGAACATAGTTCTAAATTTCTTGGATTGGCTGATTCAATCTTACTGCAAATCTGCCGAATATCGTTATCCTCCCATCTGAACGTTAGTGTAGCATTATGAAGAAGTTAAGGCACAAGTTTTCATGACGTGTTTCAAGTTTCAAATTCTATCTGTCGATTCCAGGTAAAACCTATCCTTTGGGACCGAGAAAGATTAGAAATAGATATCCGGCACCAGTTAGCGTCCTGTGGAAATTAACAAGACTTTTACTAAATATGGCAGGCTTACAAAACATCGATGGAACTTGTTCTCACCAGACATTGATCGCATTTCTGTTACTGCTAGTTAGTTCCTATGAAACACAAGCATCTCCGCATAAGATATGTGCAATGCCATTTCTTTCGCAATTTCAAGAAATTGCTTGTCTCCCTCCTATCACCTCTATCTACCAGACCAGTGTTTTGTGTTGCTTTATCTGAATAGTCTAAAGACCCCAAACACCTTTAAATAATAGCCGATGTGAGGCCAAACCAGTTTATCATTAACAACCCTCCTCCACCTAGCCTCATGCTTTTGAATCTTGTCTTGATTTGCTTGGCTGAGGAAATGGCCTGAGTCCTTCCTGCAGACCTGAGAATAAAATTTTGTTCTGGGCTTCTGTGTAGATGTGAGCCTAGCTTCATCCTGGGAACACTATAAGGTCCTCATGGACATTTATTTTCGGCACTGGAAACATTATTGTCTTTGTTTTGATAATAATCCCCATTTAAGCAACTGGTATAATATTATGTAATATCATTCCTAATACCATCAACAATATTCTAGAAGCTATATGTACTTCTATATTTAATACATACTTATAACTGAACGTGAGCATTGCAAGCCTCTAATTACTCTATCATCTAGTATTCCGTTCTTAGACCAGGGAGGATAATGTATTTCCTTTCACGAAATTTTTATGATGATTCTTAGTTTGCTATCAGTGGATGACAATAGGAGTTCGGAACGTAGATTGCAAGGTTGTGCAATTTGTAGTTGCTATCTTACTTAGCCGGTGAGTCAGTTGTGCTTAGATGAAAAAAATAGTAACAGTGCGTTTGCCGGGAGTTGAACCTGGGTCTATTGCTTGGAAGGCAATTATCCTAACCGTTGGACTACAAACGCTTTGCACATTAGTGAATTAATATATTCATATCTTACTTGACTTTATTATTTAACTAAACGAAAATCAATTGTTACATTAGTTGTCAATTAGATACAAACAAATACGGAACGATCAACTGGTTTATCTAATTTCAGTGAAAGTCAACATTTACACTTGCATCAGACAGAAAAAGAATATGAACCGCAGAAAAACTATCAGATGATGTAGACTAGGATGAAAATAGAGGGATTACCTTTCTAATGTTTTCTGAATATGCCTTTTATATAAATTACAAGGAAAAATTAAATTGAAACATGATTATTGGATAAAACAGAAGAGAATATGAAATCAGCAAGCTAGGTTCTGTCTGTGTAAGTTAAACACCAGAAAAGTAGGTTAGCGCGGAGCATGTAGGCTGGGATGGCTAGCAGATAAAATGAGTGATCTGATTGTTGGCTGGGCAGCTGTGTAGATTTAAGCACAGCTTCCATCTGGGAATTTTATAAGGTCCTCATGGACTTTTCGTTTGGGCATTATAAATGTTATTCTCATCGGTCTTTAACACTCCACATATAAGCAAACGGTATAATATGATGCAATGTCATCCCTATTCCCTAATACAATAACAATATTCTATAAGTTACATCTAGCTCCATCTATGATACATACTCATTATTGCATGGGAGCATTGCGACCCTTTAATTATTCTATCAGCTAGTTCTTTGTTCCTAGGATCAGAAGAATAATGTATTTTCCTTTCACAAGAAGTTAATTATAAATATTTGATAGCCGAATAGTTGATGGATTTTGATGATTGGAAATTGGTGTGGATATTTTTATGATTTGCAGTCTGTAATAGCTATATTTCTTAACTATTGGTGAGTTGCGCTTCTATGGAAAAATAGTAACAGTGCGTTTGTCGGGAGTTGAACCCAGGTCTATTGCTTGGAAGGCAATTATCCTAACCGTTGGACTACAAATGCTTGGCACATTAGTGATTGAGTACATTTATACTTGATTTGACTTTTATTGTTTCAATAAGCTAGAGTCAACTGTCAAAGAGCTGGGTTCTGCCTGTTTAACTCAAACACTAGAAAATTAATTAATTACGGAGCCCGTAGGCTCCACTTCAGGGGTGGGAGAAAAGACAGATCATAGTAGTGATATGATTGTTGGCTGGACAGCTGTGTAGATCTAAGCGCAGCTTCATCAATGGAATGCTGCAAGGTCCTCGTGGACTTTTAGTATTGTTCACTGGAAATGTTATTCTCATTGGTCTTTTTAGCCATAACAGGTTGCGAAGGGTGCATGACAACCAGACTCATTTACCATAGCAGTACATTTGCAATGGTGATTATTAATCACCAGCTGAGGTGTTTCATCTGATTTAGGAGCTATGAAGAGCAATGAGAGTCAACTTTGATAACCCTTGTATTATAGGAGCCACAAAGGCTACACTTATGGTAAAGCCAATGGAAGCGGGCGGTTCCCTTCTTATCGCAGTCATTGCAGAGTATGTCCTGACAAGTAACAAGTAGAAATTGTTCATGCCAAGATAAACATGTAAACACATCAAATAAACTGACAAAAATTGCTAGGGAGTGCTAACCTGACATCGATCTCTGTACTCTTCTGGATGTTGCTCTGCAGCCAGCAAAGCATCAAGCATGCCAAAGTAAACCTGAAATAATAAATGTAATAGATTCTCATTTTGTGTCCCGTTGTAGGGTAGGTTCTATTTAATTCAGTATTACACTAGTCAAGACTTCCAAATGCCCGTATGTATAGAAGAAAGATCACATCCAGATACCAACAGATAGAAAGAAAACTCATACGTGCAAGTTGATTTGTTAGAAACAGATAGAAAGAAAACTCATAAGTGGCCACCTAATATGGGTAGCTACTGTTGGTTATTTATTCTCGTAGAGACCAATGTGATATATATTTAATTTGATTGGAATTATTTAAAAACAATTGAATAAATGATATTGCAGCACATAGGTAATATGCATTCAGTATAACTCTTTACAAGCTCCTAGATCTTTTATACCTTCTACTGTTGAAGAGTTCAAGATCGGTGAAAATGTTGAGACCATGGGTGGTTGCTGTTCTAAGAAAAGTCAAATTTTACATGTGTTCTTAAGCTAAGGGGGGTAGAAAGCATTTCATCATGTGTGATGATCTTTTCTGTTTATTTTATGAGAAACAACTTTCTATAGTCCATTTTTTACGTTGTGCTTTCACCTATTTGTAGAAGGCATTGCTGTTATGAAAAGTCAAACACATTACTGTTGTAGCATTTTTAGGGTCCATATATTTTATTCAAAACATGATCTAAAATGTTAGTTACCTATAAGGACAACATTTAGCAGAAGTACACCCTGAGAATGGTTAAGTAGTCAGTATGAAATACCACCAACAGGTCACTTTAACAAATATGAAGAAAAATGTGTCACAAAGATATACAAAATGAGGAGAAACAAATAACAAGCTGATGATTATGAATGAAAAAGTCATGTGATGTCTCTTTTACATGTGCACCAGATCCACTGTTTCATGACATACTAGTTTAATGATTTAATAGTATGTTATAACAAACTCTAAAGTGGAGCACATTGCATATTCGATGATTCTGCACAATCAGTTTGTCATCACAGAATGGCCATCAGGTGGTGCATGCCTGGGTCTATTTCAGGCCTCAATGTCTTTCACGCAAGAAATATGGTGATCTCACCATTTTTAGAGTCTAGACTCAAAAACCACATGGGAACTGGGTATAGAAGATAAAATGAAGCTATTATAGGAATAAAATACAATAACTCGTGCAATGTTGCGTGTACTTTACCTGTATGGCCCATTTTTCAAGATTTCCATGCAACGGGATGGAGCATCCAACGTCTATTTAACATCACGTAGTAGTACTAGTTAGGAATCTACTGAATATTCAAGAAGAAATCTATGACCTAGTATACGACGATGCTTTACCACGTAGTAGTACTTAAGTAGTATATCATGTGCTACTTTTTGTTCCTACAATGTATTTAATAATTAACAACCTAGCAAATAAGCAAAAATAAATTATACATAATAAGAGGATTACAGATTACATGACTATTCTAATTAATTACTAATTAGAAATCAATATTAAGACTCATTTTGATCTGTGAAAGTCATTTGAAGCAGTGAAATATTATTCAAAACACTTGACTGTTGAGTAATATTTCTTCTTGTTGGTAGTACGACAGTCACAAAACTACAGATTTATTTAAAATGATGTAAACCGCTTTTTCAAAAAGTGCCCGCTTTGTTCCGCTTCAAAACCCGCTTCCCTCTTCAATCTTCAAGGTGGGCAATCTGCACGCTTCACGCTTTCCAAAACACAACTCTTATAGCATTTTTTATTCTGTTTACACATACTTTTTATTAAGTTTTCTGGCTATTTATACCTTTCCATCCTCTTATTTTCTAACAAGTTCTCACAATTATTTCGATAACAAATTAATATTTATTTTGTACAGTGTCCAAAGCAGCCGAACAATACAGATTGCGGGTATTATGTGCTGAAGTATATGAAAGACATCTTTGATGCGAGAAATAGAAATATTCCTGAATGTGTAAGTTACTTAACATTATATTCTTTTAGTTTGTTCAAATTTCTAAATAAATTGAAAAAATCACAATATGTTGATATATTTGTCATATGATTGCAGTATTATTCGAAGTATATTGGTCGTTGCTTCAACCAAGAAGAAATTGATGAGGTCTGAAACGAGTGGGCGACATGTGTTCTTGAGCACACATAAGATTATGTGATATGTGGGGGAGACATTTGTTCTTTAGCATAGACCAATGTGTGAAACTTTTTTAGTTAATTTTCAGTTCGATTCTAGAGTGGATACTCAGTACTTTGTATTATTGAATCGTTGTATGGATGATTTAATATTAATTAAATTTAGTACGACTTTCTTTCAAGGTTTGATGGAAATTTTATTCAACTATGTGTTTGTTTGTGAAATAAAAAAGTATAATTGCATATTTATTATAGTTTATTAATAATATGGTTAATTTGATCAATACAATTGGTTCGATATATGACCTGTCAAACTCTAATCAAAGACAACAGTTAATGATATATTGTAAAATATATGATTCTACAACAAACAACACATGTTGTGTTATCCACACCTATTACAACAGGTTTGTTAGGAAAAAATACACCTATTACAACAGGTGTTTCTAGTGAACTGCAACATGCATAACCTATTGTATAAATTGTGTATATTACAACAGTCACACACCATGTTTTCTAAACAATCCTATTACAACGGTTAAATGTATGGAAAGACAACATACTCCAACTATTGTATAAACATGTATATTACAACAGGTGCACTGCATGTTGTAATAGACCTACCTATTACAACGGGTGTGTTTAGTGAAAGACAACATGCTTTGACTGTTGTATAATATATATTACAACGGGTGAACCGCATGTTGTAAAAAATACCCCTATTACAACGGGTGTGTTTAACGAAAGACAACGTCGTTCAACTGTTGTATAATATATATTACAACAGGTGCACCACATGTTGTGTAAAATACCCATATTACAGCAGGCCATTCCTTAAAAGACAACATGTTTCAACTGTTGTATAAAATACATGTAATACAACATGCGATCACATGTTGTGTAAAGCACCCCCCCATAAGACCACACGATCTAATACAACGGTTAACACCTGTTGTAAATTGAGAAAAGGAACTGTTGTAAAAAGCATTTTCTGTAGTAGTGTGATAAATAGAGTTCATATGTGAATTAGAAAGATAAGTTGCTAATTTGAAAGGAACCAAAGATTTAATTGGGCCTAATGATCGTGTCATGACTTAAAAGGATAAAAATGGTAGTTTTAATGTAAAAGAGGCATAATCGACTTAATTGACTTTTAATTGTTCCTATGATGTTGAAATTAGGATTTATGGACTAAAAAGAGAATTAAAAGTGATAAATGCATAATGAAGGCTAAAACCCTAATAAAACCTTAAAGTTGGCCTAGAAATAATAAGGTGGAATCCAAGTCAATCTTGAGAATTTTTTGAATAAAATAATGACACTTAGATGTTATGCATTATTTTCAGGATATTGTTGATTGCTTGTTTGATTGTATTGAATATTGATGCTTGGTCATCAAGTTGCTCTGGATCAGGTATGTGGTTAATTATGGTTAATCACATTAGTTTCCTGACGGTTTTCCAGATGATTAATTGCATTGAATGCAACCTATCAGTTTGGATGTTCATACTTGTAAATTATAAAGTCAGTAGATTATCACAATTATAATCTAGTGTGTATTCTCGCATCTACATGCCATCCTAATGGATGATGCAAAAAAGGTCAAGCCCAGGAGGGAAGACCCATGGGCACCATGAGAGGTGACCCCAGGCAGCAAGCTCGGGATTGAGAAGGTGGCCTTAAGTCATTGGCAAAAGAGAAACCCTATGGTGGGTATGCCAGGGTTAGGGAAAAAGTGGTGGACAATGTCACATTGAAAGTGTAAACTGACTTGTTTATTAACTTGATTGTGATACTTAGATTGTTAGTCATATGTGTGAAACTTTGGTTGTCCCCGCATACGGACATATTCATTTATGCTGACCGACGTTTTGTTTGTCGGCGTTTTAGGCACAAATTGAAAAGGACAAACAGTAAAGTGGCATATTGTAAAATTTTAGAAATAAAGTGCAAGGAGGATTAGTTAGAATAGAGTCCAGATGTGGATAGAAGTTAGATATCTAAGTTTTTGAAAAAGGTATGTAAAGGTTTATTTTATAGCAGATTTCAGTTTAGTTCGGTAGAATTTCATAACTATTACTGATTATTTGTTGAACCTTTGATCATGTTAATTGGGATAACGGCTCTGACCTTTTGGTCTCCCTTAATTGGGGTTACCAGGATGCATGGTCGTTACAATGGATTTTTCTAATTTCTTGATTTTTTTTTTCAAATTTTTATATTTAAATGTAGACACACCAATTATTGTGGTTTTTTTCAAGCTCGCATACAAAAAATACCACTAAAAGTGACGGGTTCCACACAAAGTGTGCTATTTTGAGAAATATTTTACAAAGTGTGCTATGTTGATAAATATTTTTATAAAAATGTGCTAAATTGGTTTTTTGCCATTAAAATAGACATCAACACGACCATGCAAAGACGTGGGAGATTTGCAAGACTGGCCGTTGAAATTGATACAGGGAAACCTCTGGTACCATCAATGATCATAGCAGGGAGGAAATACAATTTCAAATATAAAAACATACCGCTTATATGTATGAGGTGTGGAAAAGTGGGGCATGTAGAGAAGGATTGCTCGGTGGGTAACTGATCAGACATTGTAGTACAGTCAACCGAATCATCTACAGGTAAACAAGCAGATAGTGACGGACACAGGCAGACATACTCAGGGGACGTCCATGCCAAACCAATTTTCAAGAGACCCAGAAGAAGGGCAGATGACTGGGGTAACAATGAAGAAACAAGAACTGGTCAGAACTAGAATAGGTTCCAGAATCTACAAGACTTGAAAGACGGGGAGGAAGTACAATTCTTAACAGGGGAAATGTCAACCAAACTACTCCACATTGGACCTCAGATAGATTGGAGGGAGAGGAAGAGAAACTCAAAGAACAGTACGGATAACATGGAGGAACATGGAGTGGAAGCATCAGCTAGGGAATACCAGCGAAGGGTGAACAACGCTAAGGAGACAACTAAACGGGTAGTAGAAGCACAGAAGGAAACAACAAATCACAACATAGTGAAACTGACGGGAGATGAAATATTTGAAGGTCTGAATTTCAACACCGACACTACCCAGAACATCCACTTCACGACAGGGGAAGCTGAAGTATCTAAAGGCGTGAACAGAAGTAGTAACACACATGTAGGGGTACATTTGAGGAGTAGAAAGAAGACGCTACACACAGAGGTCTATCACCCCAATACCAGGAAGAGGGGCAAACAGACTCATCATCAGGAGGAACTAGAGAGGGAAACGAAGGAGAGTACGCAAGAGGACAACAATACTCAAAAAACGGTTTCATGATTTGCATGTCATAGAATGTATAGGGTATTCTAGATAGGGATGCCCACCACACGGTCAAGGAACTCGCTGCTAGAAATAAGGTATCTGTGATGGCGATTTTGGAACCACGAATTAGTGGTACGATGGGAAACTGAGATTTTAAAACTCTTGGTTTCGCGCGGTCTCATCACGTTGAAGCACAGGGGTTCTCGGGGGGCATATGGGTATTGTGGAAGGAGAGTGTCGCTAATGTGGAAATTTTATAGTCACACAAACAATTCGTTCACTGTCGAGTGGACGGGGAGGTGTATGTGACTTTCCTCTACAGCAGTACACAGCTAGTAGGCAGAAGATTACTGTGGAACATGCTTCATAGCATTCATGCAGAGTGCCATGCAGCTTGGGTGGTTTGTGGAAATTTCAATGCCCACCTATATCCTCACTTGGAAAACTGGGGGGAAAACTTAGTATGTGCAATGTTGTGGAGAGTTTGTTGAAGCTATTGGGGATTGTGAGTTGGAAGAACTCCATGCCAATGGCCCCCTAATGACCTTCAAGAGAGGACTCCTTCAAACAAGATTAGATCGGGTGGTGGGAAATAAGCAATGGGAGGAGAAGTTCACTAATTCGATAGTGGAAGTAGTGGAGCGGATTATTTCGGATCATGCACCAGTGCTCATAAATTTGAATCGAGGAAAAGGGGTATTCAAAAGCTATAATAGAACATGGGAACACTGGAAAAAACACCCCCATTTTCAGGCAATGGTCAACAATACCTGGGAGAGAGGTAGAAGCTTTATGGATAACTCAAAGAGGTTGCTAGACATAGCCATGAAATGGGACCAAAGAGTGTGAAACGAGAGATGGAAGAAAAGGAAAACGCTGCAAATTAAACTGCATTCGGTTAAGAAGTTTTTGGCGGAAGATCATGATGATGATTTAGAGAGCGTCATGCTCGATATCCAAAAATAGATTCTGGATGAATTGTGATTAGAAGAGATTGAGCTCAGGCAGAAATCACATTGTGAATGGCTACAACTGGAAGACAATAATAATCATTTCATTCATACTTGCGTAAAAGTGTGTCGCCTAAAAAATAAGATTACTCAACTGAAGAATGAACGGGATGAATGGGTGAATGATGCGAGGGAGCTGTCCAAGATGGTGCATACCCATTTCTTTGAACTACTAATCGATACAAATCTGGGAGGCCGGTCAGCCCATACGCGGAATTACAGAAGTAGGTATCTGACACTGAGCCAGGAATAGACATAAAAATTATCAAAGATGCCTAACGAGGAGGAGATAAGAGCGAGCTTGTTCTCTATGTCACCACTCAAAGCGCCCGGGCCGGATGGGATTGATGTCGGCTTCCTCCAACTAATCTGGAGCATGACTAAGGTGTTGGGAAAAATAAAGTATTTTCTTTCTATATATGAAGAAAATTAAATGACACAAAATAATACCTTCACTCAGAAAATAAACATCTCTAGAAAACTTCTAGAGGATCACACAAACTTTAATGGAGAAAATTTACTCTCTCGGACTACAAATGTGTCATTTTTTACTTGTCTATCAGAAAATCTTATATAGCTAATTACGTACTATAATTATCCTTCTATAATAAGAAGAACTTCTCACACCGTTAACATGGACGGTGTTTATAAATTACTAAATTTGGATTTAGTAAACTTCATCCATCGTTCCTTATTTGCAGGCTAAAAACAGAATCCAACTTCGCTATCTTTGTTGCGTCCAAATAAGTGAATTATCCAACAATTCTCCCCCTTCAACTTATTTGGGATGCTCTGACATACCAATAATGTTTCTGCATATACCACGTTTGACTAGAGGCAAACTCTTAGTTAACATATCTGCACAATTATCATCTATATGGATCTTTTCAATGCGCAATAACTTTGCGTCTAAAATGTCGCATATCCAATGATATCTGACATCGACGTGCTTTGACTTAGAATGAAGAGTGGGATTCTTTGTTAGATGAATAGCCCTCTGTCTAACACAAAATAGTCGATAACTTTCTTCCTCCATTCCCAATTCTAGTAACAATTTCTTCATCCAGAGAAACTCCTTACAAGCTTCTATTGCTGCAATATATTCAGCCTTTGTCGTTGACAAGGCAACACATTTTTGTAGTCTAGATTGCCATGATACAAATCCCCCTGCAAATGTCATCACATACCCTGATGTTGACTTTCTGGAATCTGTATCACCAGCTAGATCAACATTTGTGTATCCATCTAACACAGGCTTTCCATGAAAGGAATGATTGGACTACCCATATCACCAATGAATAATGAAGTCTCCTGGTGCAAATCTTTTCAGAAACACGCAATGATCTGATGTTGTCTTTATATAGTCATTGTTCTTCATAAAGATTTCAAACTTTAGATACCATTGTTGTGGAGCTTGCTTTAGACCATAAAGGCTCTTGTTCAAACGACACACCAAGTGCTCCTTTCCCTTAACCTGAATCCTTTAGGTTGCTCCATATAAAGCTCTTCTTCTAAATCACCATGTAGAAAAGCCATTTTTACATCAAGTTGTCCTATTTCCAAATCCATGGCTACTGCTAAGCCCAGAACAACATGAATAGAAGACATTTTGACTATAGGTGAAAATATTTCTTCAAAATCAATTCCCTTCTTTTGACTAAATCCCTTTACAACCAGCCTTGCTTTATATCTTGGTTGTAAGTTACTTTCATTTCTCTTTAGTCTAAACACCAACTTATTCTTGAGTGCTCTTATTCCTTTTGGCAATTCTACTAGATCATAAGTTTGGTTCTCATGCAAAGATTTCATCTCATCTTGCATGGCTTCTATCCATTCTTTATTATGGATATCTTCAATAGCATCATTATAGGTGTCAGGTTCTCCTCTATTAGCAAGGAATAATTTAAAATTGTCACCTGGATATCTCTTTGATTGCTTCCTCTCTCAGGTAGACCTACTTAAAACTGTTTTTGAACCATGTGACTCTTGCCTTTGATGTTCTTCATCACTAGTATCATTACCTTGATTGTTGTAACATCCCAGGATTTGAGGCCTCGGATAACATAATCTTAAAAGGAATGATTGGACTACCCATATCACCAAGGTGCACCTCCTTTTTCAGGGAGCCCATCTCTAAAGAACTCCATAGTCAAGAGTGCTTAGCTTGGAGTAGTACTAGGATGGGTGACCAGTCGGGAAGTTGATCCTGGCTTGCGCGTCAGTGTGGACAAAGTGCACAGTTAAGGCTAGTGGTGGTCTGTGTGGCCAGTCATCATTCCTGAAACTCTACTAGAGCCTTGGACAGTGAGCCCGATCATTACAAATGGTATCAGATCCATAACCCCTCCAGTAGGTGGGGCCCACATGGGCATGTGGTATGCCGGTCTTGAGCCGTGCGGTCCAGGCAAGTAGGAAAGGATTGTCCATGGTTGGCGTAGCCACCCCTGTGTTGGTATTTCGTGATCGGGAGCTGGGTGCCATGGGCCATTGTGGGTCTGCACTAAAATGGGGTCAAATTATGAGGTCATATATTTGAGCCTTGACGAGGACGTCAAGAGTCTAAGTGGGGGAGATTGTAACATCCCAAGATTTTAGGCCTCGGATAATATAATCTTAAAAGGAATGATTGGACTACCCATATCACCAAGGTGCGCCTCCTTTTCAGGGAGCCCATCTCTAAAGAACTCCATAGTTAAGCGTGCTCAGCTTGGAGTAGTACTAGGATGGGTGACCAGTCAAGAAGTTGATCTTGGCTTGCGCGTTAGTGTGGACAAAGTGCGCAGTTAAGGCTAGTGGTGGTCTGTGGGGCCAGTCGTCATTCCTGAAACTCTACTAGAGCCTTGGACAGTGAGCCCGGTCGTTACAATTGTTGTCTTCAATGTGATCATATTCATCATTATCATGATCAACTCTTGATACTTCCTCTGAAGTACGATGATTGTCATGTACTTGATTTTGACGATTCTCACTCACTTCTTCCCCATGAATACCATTGATGTTTGAGGAAGGAACTGGTTACCATATCATTTGATACTCTCTACTTGGAGAAGTCCTATTTGACTTCCTTGTGTCCTCGATAGTTTCATCTTCAAAGAAGACAACGTCTCTGCTTCGAATAATCTTCTTGTTATTCGGATCCCATAGTCTGTATCCAAATTCTTCCTCCCTATAAGCAAGAAAGATACATTTCTTGGTTTTGATATCAAGTTTTGATCGTTCATCTCTTGGGATGTGTACAAATGTTCTACACCCAAATACCCTCAAATGTTTGTAGGACACATCGTTTCCTTTCCAAACTCTCTCTGTGATATCCCTATCCAGAGGAACTGAAGGAGAAAGATTTATTAAGTATATTGCAGTTCTCATTGCCTCCTTCCAAAAGGATTTCGACAATTTTGCAGGAGAGAGCGTTGACCTGATCCTTCCTCCAATGGATTTGTTCATTCTCTCAGCCACACCATTCTGTTGTGGTGCCTTGGGAACTGTCTTTTCAAGTTTAATACCATAACTTTTACAATATTCTTCAAATGGACCTCTATACTCACCCCCATTGTCTGCTCTGACACACTTCAGTTTCACACCGGTTTCTCTCTCAACTTTGGCATGAAATACTTTAAAGGCAGCTAGCACTCTATCTTTGATATATAATGCAAAAGCCCATACTCTTCTCAAGTGGTCATCAATAAATGTTATAAAATATTGAGCACCATCCAGAGATATTTCTGTCATAGAGAAAACATCTGTATGTACCAAGTCTAGTACATGGCTACGTCTTGTTGGAGGGGTCCTCCGAAATGAAACTCGGTGTTGCTTACCAGCCAAACAATCAACACAATTATTTAGTTGCGATCCTTTTATTTCAGGAAGAATATTCTTGCGAGCAAGAATCTGAAGTCCTTTTTCACTCATATGACCAAGCCTCTTATGCCATAAGTCAATGGAGGTATCATCTTTAGTTGTATTTGCTTCTCCATGACTTACCTTTGCTTGTGTCACATATAGTGTGATCTCCTTCTTTCCTTTAGCCACAATCAATGATCCTTTCGAGAGATGCCACTTCCCACAATTAAAGTGTTTGTAGAAACCTTCATCATCTAGAACTCCGACGGACATCAAATTAAGACAAATGTCGGGAACATGCCTAACATTCTTGAGTATTAACATATACCCAGTGTTAGTTTCTAATAATACATCTCCAATACCTGCAATCTTGGAAGAATTATCATTTTCCATCCTTACATAACCAAGATCTCCGGTTCTGTAGGAAGAGAAGTAATCTCTATGTGTAGTTATATGATATGATGCACCTGTATCGATGACCCATTTGCAATCATCGCTTGTGAGATTGTAGCAATCATCACTACCAATAAAGAATACATCATCACTGGTTGTTTCTACTGTAACATTTCTTCTATATTCTTTGTCATCATCTTTATCATTCTTTGTCTTCATCTCACGATTCAATATCCGACATTCACTTTTCTTGTGACCATATACAAGGTGAGATCACCATCTGTTGCTGAGTTGCTTAATGAGACCACTAGAGATTCCCAGCTATCAGGCAATGAGCTGAGAAGAAGCAAGGCTTGTACCTGATCTTCAAATGTCATACTAACAGAAGACAATTGGTTAACAAGACCTTGAGACTCATTTAAATGTTCAGCCATATTTTTACCTTCTCTATACTCGAGTTGAACCCGCCTTCTAATCAATGTAGCCTTGTTTAAAGCTATTTTTCTTTGATACATCGATTCTAACTTTTTCCATAGAGAATATGCATTGGTGTCAGTTGCCACATGATGAAAAACTGACTGATCAATATATTGTCGGCTTAAACCAACAACTTTGCAATTTTCGAGTTTCCAAGAATCATCGGTCTTGCTTTCAGGCTTGCTTTCCGTCTCGATTGGTAGATATAGCAGTAAAGAATATCTTCCATGCGAGGCTTCCAAATGGAGTAGTTGGTTGACATCAACTTCACCATGCATGTTAAGGTAACCGTTTCTTCCATTTTCAACAACACGAATTCCGCCGAACTTGGCTCTGATACCACTTGTTGGAAAAAATAAAGTATTTCCCTTATGTATATGAAGAAAATGAAATCACACGAAATAATACCTTCACTCATAAAATAAACATCTCTAGAAAACTTCTAGCGGATCACACAAACTTTAATGGAGAAAATTTACTCATTCAGACTACAACTGTGTCATTTTGTACTTGTCTATCAGAACATCTTATATAGCTAATTACGTACTATAATTATCCTTCTATTATAAGAAAATTTCTCACACCGTTAACATGGACGATGTTTATAAATTACTAAATTTGGATTTAGTAAACTTCATCCATCGTTCCTTATCTGCAGGCTAAAAATAGAATCCAACTTCGCTATCTTTGTTGCGTCCAATTCAGTGAATTATCAAACATAAGGATAGTCTCAAAGACTTCGTACATAAGCCATTCACTGGAGGAGGAGGAGACATCAGCGGACTCCACCATCATCTTGATTCCAAAAACATCTCCACCCATATCCTGCAATCACCTCCACTCGATATCCTTGAATAACATATGTATTAAGGTGCTATCTAAAGTGATTGGAAACCGAACTAAACCCTTCCTAGATGAATGGATCTCTCCAGTACAGATGAGTTTCATAGCGGGAAGGAGTTTACATGATAAAGCCATTCTTTTGCAGGAGGTAATCCACTCGGTGGAAAAGTGCAAGCACAAGAAACCCTCAATGGCTATCAAGATAGACATCTCGAAAGCCTATGAAAAACTTAGCTCGGAGTTCATTATGAACATGCTTCAAAGAACAACAATCCCGAGCAACATGGTTCACATCATTATATAGATTCTTACAGCTGGCCGTTGTTCAGTCCTTTGGAATGGAGAAAACTTTCAGGCTTTCAATCCATCGTGGGAGTAAAGCAAGGTGACCCACTATCTCCATACATTTGTATACTATGCATGGACAGATTCAGTCAAGACATTGAAAAGGAAGTAAGAGATGGAAGATGGAAGCCAGCGTCCATCACAAACAAAAAGATATCCCCGTCCCAACTCTGCTATGCGGATAACCTAGTGTTGTTTGGTGAAGCCACTCTAATGCAAGGAAAATGTGTGATGAGATGTCTACGAAGGCTGCAACAAGCATCTAGCTTACAAATATCATAGGAGAAGTCCTCTGTCTTCTTTGTGTAACACACTGTTAGCAAGCAGCAAAGAAATTAGCAGGAAACTGTGTATGCCACAAGAGCAGGAACTAGGGAAACACTGAGGCATTCCTATCGCCCACAAACGGAACGCCAAGGCATTGTACCTTGACCTCATTAACAGATTCCAAGCTAAGGTTAACAGCTGGGCGTACAGAACCTTGTCCCTCGCTGGACATATCACGCTAGCCAAAGCAGGCTTGAACCCAACATCAATACACATCATGCAGTCATATGAATTACCAAAATCCGTCTGTGAGAAACTGGACCAAATCACATGTAACTTCGTGTGGAATGGCTAATCAGTATGAAGATTAACACACCTTGTAGCTTGGAACAAAGTACTAGCAGCGCCCAGAGACGGAGGCCTAGGAATCCACTCAGTTCAAGAGTTCAATGAAGCCTTTTTGATGAAACTAGTTGACAGGCTACTGGGGAAATCGAACATAATATGGAAAGACTTAATGACGACGAAATATAGGAATTGGGAGTCATACAAAGGACTGAGATCAATGAACTGGAGAGCGATCCAACCACTCATCAAACAAGCACAGGGCCTTAGAGCAGTGTTGATTGTAGATGGAAGTAGTACCTCTGCATGGTCAGATAGATGGCTGCGGTCTGGACATGCCCTTAGTCTACGAGCGGGAACTACAATACCAGAGGAGTGCCATGCAGCTTGGGTGGTTTGTGGCCATTTCAATGCCCACCTATATACCCACTTGGAAAACTGGGGGGGGGACTTTGGACGTGCAAAGCTGTGGAGAGTTCGCTGAAGCTATTGGGGATGGTGAGTTAGCAGAACTCCATGCCAATGGCCCCCTGATGACCTTCAAGAGAGGACTCCTTCAAACAAGATTAGATCGGGCGATGGGAAATAAGCAATGGGAGGAGAAGTTGTAAATGATTCACGCGGAAACTTCAAGACCAAGAAAACCCGATTATACGAGATACAGTCTGAGCATGCACGAGAAGAACAAGAACGACCCCAATCGACGAAGCCAATAATTGCCAAGCAAATAACCACAAGAGAACAATGTTGGCGAAGAAGACCACAAAATTCTATTAAGCACCTTCAGAAAGATTACAAGGATTGTCGCTCTCTCAGAATCCCACGCCCATAATAGAATCTTGTATCCCACTCTTGCTCTCTCTCCCTTAGGCTATATTTTTGGCTTCCCTCTTTTTGGCCTACTCACAACACATGACTACTACTCTCTTTATAGGCCCCAAAGATAGACCAACCCCGGAATAGGAGTAGGACAAGAGGATACAACTATTCTATTTGGAATAGGATAATGTGAATACCACTCCAACTAAGTAGGAAAGGGACTTGGATAAGGAAATAATATTAGGACTCCAAGTCTACACCAATTAGAACTTTCCTATTGTTAAGATAATTCTCATTATCCTAATAGGATAAGAGACAATATCCCAACAATCTCCACCTTGGATCTTATCCACTGAAGTGTGTCTGCTCCTTCAAGAATTTTGCTCCCGTTCTTCTTCTATGCTTCCTCCCTCGGAAGATGCTTCCGTCACCGGAAGCACTCTACCGTGCACGCCTATGCAGAGTGCGTGTCCGAGCATGGCTGCCCAAACCCATCATGTGAGAGCTCCTCAAGATGTACAGTTTGATAAACTGCACTGCCTCCACCTGCGGTTGGAACCACATCCTTCACACCTTTGGCCCTCCACGTCATCAATTTGTACCTTTTCTGAGCTCCACCTGCTCGTTAGTACTGCGTGTTCCTTCTTCCAATAGTTGATAGCTTCACCTCTGCACCTGTTGGTTTTTGTAGTCGATCTTGCAGCCTCGCACCTGACTGTCCCTGGGAGTTGATAACATGTAGCACTTTCCGAGTTCATGACGCTCGCCTCACATGCCAATGCTTCATCCACACCTCCAGTATGTGTATAACTCCAGTCAACTACTCCATCTTTGGTTAGAACATCTCCAACCAAGCAATATGCTCCACTCGACCAGGTACCCTTCATGATCACTTGCCCCTTGCATGTGACTTGCAAGACTCCACCTTGCTTTGAAATTTTGCAACCGGTGGATTCAAGTGCCCTCTCAGATATTAGATTCCTCTTAAGACCGGGGACATATCGAACCCCCGACAATGTGCGATGTGCTCCATCATGCATCCTAAATGTAATTGTTCCAATTCCAAAAATTTGGTAGAGTTTGTCATCTGCCAGTTGAACAGTCCCACGTGCCCGATGCAGAGATCCTTCATCAAATACATCTCTCTGGACATATGATGTAGCGAGAGATTGAATCAAATATCCAACCATTATGAGTACCTGATTCCGTAACAGCTAGTGCCTCTGAATATTCTTCCTCCAATGAGCAAACTACACTTTTCAATTCTTTCAACTTTGGACAATCTTTTAATATGTGACCCTCCTTGTCACATATATAGCATGTGTGTCTTCTCTTGCCTTTCCAATTCTTCTTTCCGTGACCCTTGCTTTGATTAGTTTCATATGTAACAGCCAAAGCTTGACCACCTGAGGAAGACTCTGAGGGCTTCTTCAAAGACTCTGCCTCTAAAAGATATGCAACCGCCTCGTTGAAATTGAGTGTAGTTTTCCCAACAAGAATATTCATCACCAATTGCTCCCATGATTGTGGTAGAGATGAAGCTATGAGAACTACCTTGTCGCTCTCACTAAATGTCTCCTCCATGCTAACCAGTTGTGTGACAAGCTTGTTGAAGCCATTGAGATGGTCAACGAACCGTGTGCCCTCTTCCATGCGCAATTTGTATAATTGCCTTTTTAGCACCCATTTGTTCGTCAGCGACTTCGCCATGTACAACTCTTCTAGGACTTTCTATAATTTCTTCGGTGAGTCTTCATTGATCACAGAATACTTTACCTCTGCAGAAAGACTTAGACAAATTGTAGTGACCGCTTTGCGCTCCATCATCCTCCAGTCTCCATCAGACATCTTTTCTGGCTTCTCTCCTTCAAGCGCTTTGATTAGCCCTTGTTGTACTAGGACATCTTTCACCGTGCTCTGCCACACACTGAAATTACTTTTTCCATCAAAAAATCTCAATATGATGACCCCCCATGGTATTCGTCAATGTCGTCATGCTTTACGTGCAATCGTTGCTCACTGGTCGTCTCGCAACAACCTTGCTCTGATACCACTTGAGAGGATTCACACGGAAACTTCAAGCCCAAGAAAACCCGATTATACGAGATACAGTCCGAGCATGCACGAGAAGAACAAGAACGACCCCAGTCGACGAAGCCAATAATTGCCAAACAAATAACCACAAGAGAACAATGTTGGCGAAGAATACCGCAAAATTCTATTAAGCACCTACAGAAAGATTACAAGGATTGTCGTTCTCTCACAATTCCACGTCCACAACAGAATCTCGTATCCCACTCTTGCTCTCTCTCCCTTTGGCTATCTTTTTGGCTTCCCTCTTTTTTGCCTACTCACAACACATGACTACTACTCTATTTATAGGCCCCAAAGATAGGCCAACCCCGGAATAGGAGTAGGATAAGAGGATACAACTATTCTATTTGGAATAGGATAATGTGAATACCACTCCAACTAAGTAGGAAAGGGAATTGCATAAGGAAATAATATTAGGACTCCAAGTCTACACCAATTAGAACTTTCCTATTGTTAAGATAATTCTCATTATCCTATTAATAAGATAAGAGACAATATCCCAACAGAAGTTCACTAATTCGACAGTGGAAGTAGTGGAACGGATTATTTCGGATCATGCACTAGTGCTCATAAATTTGAATCGAGGCAAAGGAGTATCCAAAAGATATAATAGAACATGGGAACACTGGAAAAAAACACCCCCATTTTCAGGCAATGGTCAACAATACCTGGGAGAGAGGTAGAAGCTTTATGGATAACTCGAAGAGGTTGCTAGACATAGCCATGAAATGGGACCAAAGAGTGTGAAACGAGAGATGGAAGAAACGGAAAATGCTGCAAATTAAACTTCGTTCGGCTCAGAAGCTTTTGGCGGAAGATCATGATGATGATTTAGACAGCGTCATGCTCGATATCCAAAAACAGATTCTGGATGAATTGCGATTAGAAGAGCTTGAGCTCAGGCAGAAATCACATTGTGAATGGCTACGGCTGGAAGACAATAATAATCATTTCTTTCATACTTGCGTAAAAGCACGTCGCCTAAAAAATAAGATTACTCGACAGAAGAATGAACGGGATGAATGGGTGAATGACGCGAGGGAGCTGTCCAGGATGGTGCATACCCATTTCTTTGAACTACTAATCGATACAAATCCGGGAGGCCGGTCAGCCCATACGCGGAATTACAGAAGTAGGTTTCCGACACTGAGCCAGGAATAGACACAAGAATTATCAAAGATGCCTGACGAGGAGGAGATCAGAGCGAGCTCGTTCTCTATGTCACCACTCAAAGCGCCCGGGCCGGATGGGATTGATGTGGGCTTCCTCCAACTCATCTGGATAATGACTAAGGATAGTCTCAAAGCCTTCGTATAGAAGCCATTCACTGGAGGAGACATGGAGGAGACATCAGCGGACTCCACCATCATCTTGATTCCAAAAACATCTCCACCCATATCCTGCATTCACCTCCACTCAGAATCCTTGAATAACATATGTATTAAGGTGCTATCTAAAGTGATTGGCAACCGAACTAAACCCTTCCTAGATGAATGGATTTCTCCAGTACAGATGAGTTTCATAGCGGGAAGGAGTTTACATGATAAAGCCATTCTTTTGCAGGAGGTAATCCACTCGGTGGAAAAGTGCAAGCACAAGAAACCCTCAATGGCTATTAAGATAGACATCTTGAAAGCCTATGAAAAACTTAGCTGGGAGTTCATTATGAACATGCTTCAAAGAACAACAATCCCGAGCAACATGGTTCACATCATTATGTAGATTCTTACAGCTGGCCGTTGTTCAGTCCTTTGGAATGGAGAAAACTTGCAGGCTTTCAATCCATCGTGGGAGTAAAGCAAGGTGACCCACTATCTCCATACATTTTTGTACTATGCATGGACAGATTCAGTCAAGACATTGAAAAGGAAGTAAGAGATGGAAGATGGAAGCCGGCGTCCTCCACAAACAAAAAGATATCCCTCTCCCACCTCTGCTTTGCGGATAACCTAGTGTTGTTTGGTGAAGCCACTCTAATGCAAGGAAAATGTGTGATGAGATGTCTACGAAGGCTGCAACAAGCATCTAGCTTACAAATATCACAGGAGAAGTCCTCTGTCTTCTTTGCGTCTAACACACTGTTAGCAAGCAGCAAAGAAATTAGCAGGAAACTGTGTATGCCACAAGTGCAGGAACTAGGGAAACACTGAGGCATTCCTATCGCCCACAAACGGAACGCCAAGGCATTGAACCTTGACCTCATTCACAGATTCCAAGCTAAGGTTAACAGCTGGGCGAACAGAACCTTGTCCCTCGCTGGACATATCACGCTAGCCAAAGCAGGCTTGAACCCAACATCAATACACATCATGCAGTCATCTGAATTACCAAAATCCGTCTGTGAGAAACTGGACCAAATCACATGTAACTTCGTCTGGAATGGCTAATCAGTATGAAGATTAACACACCTTGTAGCTTGGAACAAAGTACTAGCAGCGCCCAGAGACGGAGGCCTAGGAATCCGCTCAGTTCAAGAGTTCAATGAAGCCTTTTTGATGAAACTAGTTGACAGGCTACTGGGGAAATCGAACATAATATGGAAAGACTTAATGACGACGAAATATAGGAATTGGGAGTCATACAGAGGACTGAGATCAATGACCTGGAGAGCGATCCAACCACTCATCAAACAAGCACAGGGCCTTAGAGCAGTGTTGATTGCAGATGGACGTAGTACCTCTGCATGGTCAGATAGATGGCTGCGGTCTGGACATGCCCTTAGTCTACGAGCGGGAACTACAATACCAGAGGAGCTTAAAAACCTAAAAGTATTCAGCACGGTGCTAGAAGAAAGACAGTGGGACGAGGGCTTTGGAAAGAACTACTTTGAGGATGAATCAGCAAGAGACATCTTATCTCAACCTACTCCAAGTGACAAGTTGGGTGACACGTAGTAGGTGGGCAAATGCCATAGCTGAAAAATAGGTCTTTTCTGTTATGTAACAAACGGCTCAGACCGTATAAGAAGGGAAGCAAGATACAAGAAAACGAGTATCGTTTTTCACTCAGTAAAACAACTGTGTCCTTTTGTTTTTGCTTCTTCCAGTTTCTAAAAGATTGCGAGTGTTGTTTACGAGCTCGGCCACGACAAGTAGTATCAGAGTGGCAACCTTCTTGTGCCGATGGCCTCTATTCCACCAGTTTCTCGCTCGCCACCACGATGACCCCCCGACGAAGCCCAAGGAGACGAGGTGGCCACGACGTGGTGGCTTAGGAGCGGGTCGTGAGGGAGTCGAGCAGCACCATCATCTACCCGATGTTGACATCGACGAATTAGATTGAGTGGGCGTTTGTGATGAAGATCAATCTGTGTAGCCAAGGGCCTGTGGAAAGCGATCAAAGGCGACGGAAAAATGACGTTCCAAGACGACAAGTTGGCGCAAGCTCCAATCCTTATGGTGGTGCCACCTCACATGATCAACACGCTTGCCATCAAGGAGACCGCTAGGGAAGATTGGGATGACAGGAGCTGCAATCTGATTTTGATGGGATCTCTTTTCATGACGGTAAGACACTCAATTCCTTTGCAATGCGCATCACCACCCTCGCCAACAACTTGCGCTCGCTTCGCGACATGCTGGAGGAGGAAAAGGTGGTGAAGAAGTTCCTCTAGGTGGTACCACCAGGGTACACGCAGATCACTATTGCGATTGAGACCCTATTCGACTTAAAAACCATGTCTGTTGACGAGCTGGCTGGAAGGTTGCGCTGGGTTGAAGAGCGCTACAGCCTCAAGGACGCCGGTGGCTCAGGCGGTAGGTTACTTCTCACGGAGGAGTGGCAGGCACACGCACGACCACGCCAACAAGGGAAGGGCTCTAACGGAGGTAACAACTCAAGAGGTGGCAGCAAAGACAAGCGTAGAAGCGGCAAGCCAAGCATGCACGATCCGATAACAACGACGATCGTGGCAACAATGACCGTAGCAACCCCGAGGAGTTTGACATGTCCAAGGTGAAGTGTTACAACTGTAAACTCACTGGGTAACCTCACTGGGCACTTCTCCAAGCATTGCCGTAAGCCACAGCGCGAACGCCGTGAGCAGGCACACTTAGCGAAGATGGAGGATGAGCAGCTAGTGCTTTTATTGGCCTGTACATGCGAGGATATGCACTAACCTACTCTTCTTCTGGCTGAAACATACCAAGACCAAGGAGACGCAATAGAATATGTATAGCTCAACGAGGAGGGCGTCGTCCCGGTTCACACTGGTGAGGGGTGTGGTACCTTGACACGGGTGCAAGTAACCACTTGACGGGTGATCGAGAGATGTTCACCTGACTTGACGAGAAGGTAAAAGGGACGATGAAGTTTGAAGATGAATCAATGGTTGATTTTGTGGCCACGGATCCATGATGTTTGAGTGCAAGAACAAGGGGCACAGGGTGCTCTCCGAGGTCTATTTGGTTAGGAAGCAACATTGTTAGCCGGACAAAAAACCAAAATAGCACACTTTAATAAAAAAAATCAAGGAAAAGCGTCAACACTTTTGGCGTTTTATTATTTCCGGGACCAAAAGCGCAAAAAACGTGGCGTTTTTAGATAAAATCACAAAAAATTAGGCGTTTTCAGATAAAACCTTGGTTGGCAAGCAACATTGTTAGCCTTTGCCACATGGACGATATTGGTTGTAAGATTGTGATCGAGGACGGGGAGCTGCTATTGTACGACCGACAATGTGCTTTACTGGCACGGGTTACTCGGTCAAGGAACAGGTTGTACATTGTATAGCTAAAGCTAGCCGCACCCGTGTGCTTGCTATCTAAGGCCGATGATAAGGCTTGGTTGTGGCATGGTCGCCATCAACCAGCCACATTTTGCGGTGAGGTCACGACGACCACTACCGCAAGATACGTCATACTCCATGGAAGGAATACCACTCCACAGTTATTTTCAGTGTATACTCCACCGGTTAATTAATTCTATCAGTCATCATCTTAGTCCATGGTTATCAGTCTGAATCAGCCGCTCTACCAATTGCCGCCTTGCCAATTCCAAAAACTGAATTCCGCCCCGCCAATTCCTAAAATTGGGACGCGTCTTTTGGGTTTCCGTAAAACTTAATCTTTGGCCTCTCGGTCACACTTTTTGCTTCGGCTTGCCTCCCTATTTCTTTTCCAACCTTTTTCCCTCTTTCCTGTACTCTCCAACACCCACTCGATTACTTCTTCCTCCTCCCTCAGCCATGGCGGCGCCTCCTTCCAGCCTTTTGGGCGTTTCAACCCTGGTTGAGATGAGCTCTATCTGTGACAGCGAAACACCTCGCGATGAGGAGGCGATGCTGGGCGGCCACTTTCCAGGCTCTGAAATAGCCTTCTTGACGACCCTACCCGTGCTCCGGTGAGATGCTCCTTGAGCGCCGCCGTGTCAAGGAGCAAGGAGCTGACCTCCTATGGATCCCGCAGCCCTGTTTGTGCATCCGACAACGCTCAGCACGGGCTCCCCTCAAGCCACAGCGCGAACGCCGTGAGCAGGCACATTTAGCGAAGATGGAGGATGAGCAGCTAGTGCTTTTATTGGCCTGTACATGCGAGGATATGCACGAACCTACTCTTCTTCTGGCTGAAACATACCAAGACCAAGGTGACGCAATAGAATATGTATAGCTCAACGAGGAGGGCGTCCTCCCGGTTCACACTGGTGAGGGGTGTGGTACCTTGACACGGGTGCACGTAACCACATGACGGGTGATCGAGAGATGTTCACCTGACTTGACCAGAAGGTAAAAGGGACGGTGAAGTTTGAAGATGAATCAATGGTTGATTTTGTGGCCGCGGCTCCATGATGTTTGAGTGCAAGAACAAGGGGCACAGGGTGCTCTCCGAGTTCTATTTGGTTGGGAAGCAACATTGTTAGCCGGACAAAAAACCAAAATAGCACACTTTAATAAAAATATGTACTGAAATAGCATCAAATCCATCTTAATTCCCAAAATAGCCCACTTTCTAGGAAAAACGCCAACACTTTTGGTGTTTTACTATTTCCGAGACCAAAAGCGCCAAAAACGTGGCGTTTTCAGGTAAAAGCACCAAAAATTAGGCGTTTTTAGGTGAAAGCACCAAATTGGAACATGGAACAGAGCACGCGAGCTGGAACAAGGAGCACTCGTTCAGCGTCTTCCGCAAGCCGGAACACAGAGCACGCAACCGCCTCGCCCTCGCCCGGGAGGATTACCTCCTCAACAACCCCAATTGACAGTGGAACCATGGCCGGGATCACTTCATGGCCGTCGGCCGAACCACATGGGAATTCATGCGAGCCGATCAAAATCCCCGGAGGACAACGTCGATGCCAACCGACTGTTCCTCCTCCCATCCGTCCGCAACTTGACGATCATCACAGTCGAGCGCTAGCCGTGGTCGGGGTGACAGAACTAGTGTGGGATCCCGTACGCATCCTACTTCCACCTATCCACCGTTACGGAGCTCTCTGCCTGGCAGGCGCTGGGCGAGGGCTCGAGGCAAACCCACCTCTACACGTTCGTGGGCGGCGCGCGGCCGTCAGGGCTAGAGAAGGATGATGTGTGCTGTGAGATCCTAAGGCAGTGTGCTGCTTCGCCGAGGTGCATCCGGTCACAGTGCGAGCCAGGGTCTAGCACATACCACGAACAGTCAAAAGTGTTGGGAGTAATGATGGATGCTGAGTTCTGCATGCAGTCGCCTGGTGACTCGTTTACAAGGAGGTGTGTGTTCGACGTCGTGCTTGCTAGATGCATCCCTGTCTTCTTCAACGAGCACACGACGTACACTCAGTATGAATGGTACGTGCTGGCAGAAGAGACGTTGCAGGGGTCTGTGTTTGTTCCCAAAGAGAAGTGGGGGGATATCGAAGGATGCTGGCGGTGGTGCCTAAAGAGGAGGTGATCCGACTAAGGAGGAAGGTGCTTGGGTTGATCGCTATCCTCACGTACGCTCACCCTAACGCATCTGGACATTGCTTCTGAGACGCCGTCGACGTCGCTCTCGCACGGGTTACGCCTTGGACCTGAAAACGCCTACTATTTGGCGCTTTCACCTGAAAACGCCTAATTTTTTGCGCTTTTACTTAAAATACCTAGTTTTGGGCGATTTCAACTGAAAACGCCATGTTTTTTGCGCTTTTGGTCCCGGAAATAGTAAAACGCCAAAAGTGTTGGCGCTTTTCCTAGAAAGTGGGCTATTTCGGGAATTAAGATGGATTTGGTGCTATTTCATTACATATTTTTATTAAAGTGTGCTACTTTAGTTTTTTGTCCTTGTTAGCCTTGGCCAGATGGATGAAATTGGTTGTAAGATTGTGATCGAGGACAGGGAGCTGCTATTGTACGACCGACAATGTGCTTTACTGGCACGGGTTACTCGGTCAAGGAATAGGTTGTACATTGTATAGCTAAAGCTGGCCGCAAGCTCCAATCCTTATGGTGGTGCCACCTCACATGATCAGCACCCTTGCCATCAAGGAGACCGCTAGGGAAGATTGGGATGCCGTCAAGCTGATATGGATGGGGGTGGACCGGGTCCGTGGAGCTATTGCCCAGCAGCTACAATCTGATTTTGATGGGATCTCTTTTCATGACGGTAAGACAATCAATTCCTTAGCAATGTGCATCACCACCCTCGCCAACAACTTGCGCTCGCTCTGCGACACGCTGGAGGAGGAAAAGGTGGTGAAGAAGTTCCTCTAGGTGGTACCACCGGGGTACACACAGATCACTATTGTGATTGAGACCCTACTCCACTTAAAAACCATGTCTGTTGACGAGCTGGCTGGAAGGTTGCGCTGGGTTGAAGAGCGCTACAGCCTCAAGGACGCCGGTGGCTTAGGCGGTAGGCTACTTCTCACGGAGGAGTGGCAGGCACACGCACGACCACGCCAACACGGGAAGGGCTCTAACGAAGGTAACAACTCAAGAGGTGGTAGCAAAGACAAGCGTAGAAGTGGCAAGCCAAGCATGCACGATCCGATAACAACGACGATCGTGGCAACCCCGAGGAGTTTGACATGTCCAAGGTGAAGTGTTACAACTGTAACCTCACCGGGTAACCTCAGTGAACGCCGTGAGCAGGCACACTTAACGAAGATGGAGGATGAGCAGCTAGTGCTTTTGTTGGCCTGTACATGCGAGGATATGCATGAACCTACTCTTCTTCTGGCTGAAACATACCAAGACCAAGGAGGCGCAATAGAATATGTATAGCTCAACGAGGAGCGCGTCGTCCCGGTTCACACTGGTGAGGGGTGTGGTACCTTGACACGGGTGCAAGTAACCACATGACGGGTGATCGAGAGATGTTCACCTGACTTGACGAGAAGGTAAAAGGGACGGTGAAGTTTGAAGATGAATCAAAGGCAAAAATACCTAAATGGCACATTTGCCAATTTTAATTACCTAAATGGCATGTTCTTGAACTTATTGCCCAAAATGGCACATTTTGGAGCAATATGTCGCCTGCGGGGACACATTGCTCTCCTGCGAGCCAATGCGTCCCGGCGGGAGACGCATTGGTCCACATGAGGGCAATGCGTCTCGAGCTGTGACGCATTGCTCTGTTGTGGGACCAATGCCTCCCCCTCCGGGACGCATTGCCACGCGGGAGAGCAATGAGTCCCAGAAGGGGATGCATTGACCCCACAGGAGTGCAATGCGTCACGGTTCGGGATGCATTGCCCTTGTGTGGGACCAATGCGTCTCCAGCTGGGACACATTGCTCAATGAGTCTCCATGCAGGACACATTGGAGCAATGCGTCCCCATGCATGACACATTGCTTTTTTTAATCATATTTTTGCAGTCACTGATATTGTTTCATGGTTATTGATATGTAAGTTAACAATATTGATTATATTTATACATTTATAATTCGTTCACTTGTATTTGGATGTCTATAATATACTCAATTATTATAAATTTGTCAATTTCAATAGGTCGTAACATGCATATGGAATATATAAGTGTATTGCAACCAACATTGGTTGGTTCCTAATTGATTATATAATACGAACTTAATCCAAATAAATGAGATAGCAATTAAAATCAAGGTTAAAACATGAACCAACATGATGAGAAAATAATACACAACAGAACAATATGATAGATCCACAACAACATGATCCAAAATGAACCAATGTGATATCATAATATGATAGATCCACATACAATAGATGTCCTCACAAAGGCATACATACAAAAATGTACAATATATAAAAAACTCAGTACATCGTCCTCGCCCACGACGTCCTCGCCCACGTCCCTCTACATCAGGATCCTCTGTACCGATGTCATCTGGAGACTGCTGAACTGGGGACAACTGCGTAGGAGGCTGCTGGCGAGCATCAGGGAAGAAATGAAAAGGTGGAGGTGGGGTGAGGGGTCTAGGAAAACCAGGATAGGATGCATTAGGTGGGGTGCATCCTGAGAAATCAAACGGAGTAGGTGAATATGTGACATAAGATGGTGGCCGGCTCTCGGGAATAATTGCTGGTGGGAATGGAGTGTATGGAGCAGAAGAAGAACTTGCTCCATGGTATGATGGTGGTTGAGGTGGGGTGATGAATGAGGAATATGAAGCAGCTCCTGAAAAATATGGCCCTGTCGGTCCCCATGTCATGAACTGAGAAGTGGGAGTGGGAGTGGGCTCAACAGTAGGAGTAGGAGTAGGAGTAGGAGTAGGAGTAGGAGTGGGCTCAGGGGCTGTGGTATGAGTGGGTATGGGATCCCACGGCCGAGCATAGTCGGGAAGACTATCAAAGTAACTCCCCTGGATGGTATAGATGTTGTCTCTGATCTGTGCAGGGGCGTGCTGTACTGCCGCTCAGATCGCCACATGTGTTTCTACCTGTAAAATAAAGTATGTACACATAATAAAGACCAATTACATATATTACAAATAACAAAGATAAATAATAACAATTTGTAAAAGAAAATAATAATGATACTCACAAATTGCTGCTGACGATAAATTTGCGGGTAGCATATGCTTGGAGGCATAGATGGAGGGGGCACAATGTATTGTGGATGATACCATGCATAGTGAACCTCAGGACTGTAGACTGTATCAGCTGGTGGAGTGGGAACTAAGCTCTCACGTCTGTTGTTCCACATCTGCACCTCCTGCCTATAATAAAGCATCCAATCCTCAGCCGCATGACACCTAAAGGATATGAAGCTATAACCGGTGGGCCATCAATCCTCAGGCCTAAAAGAACTACAACATCCTGAAGAGTGACACTCATCTCAAAAGGGGGAAGCCTAAAAGTATTGCTAGAGTTGTCCCACCTATTAACTAATGCAGTGATTAAAGTAGGGTCAAGGTGGATACATGGTAGCCTATGAACAAGCCCCAAAACCAGCTATGGAAATATTGTCTAAAACATCTTGGTCAGTAATATACCATTGTGCCAACATAATGTGGTGCTGGGAGAGTCAGTAGGTTTCTTGTCTAGGAGCCATATCTATGAAAAGTGAAAATATTTCATTAAATGAAAAGTGCAACAATTACATTACATGAAAAGTGCAAATAGTGTACAACATTTAAGATTGTTAAGATTCTTCATTAGATAAGATGAAATTACAACATGAACAACATGAATTACATGAACAAACAATATAAAAATACAACATCAACTACATGAAATTACTGCATTTGATTCAGTATCTCATCTAGAGGTTCATAAAATGGCCACATTTGATGTACAACTCGATGTATCTCTGGATGTGATACAGCTAACTGGTTTTTTACTTGTTCGTTGATTGGCATTGCATTCTATTTTGTGTGATCCCAATACCAACCAGGTAGCTTAAGAAGTTCTTCATAAATGTGAAACATTTGCTTTAAAAATTGCCAATGAAATTTTTCTTGTTCTTTTGTCACTATAAATCCTAACTTGTTGTGCAACAAATCTGGTACATCATTCCAGTCATCATCCAATAGAGTTTGATGAGCCATTTTTCCCTATAGGCACTTCGTATCTATTATTTGGATTAACTCTACGGACATGTGAAATGTCCATGTCCTTCGATGAGCCATCTATAGAAATTGAAATTACAAACATTACATGACTTTAGTGAAATTGCAAACATTACATGACTTTAGTGAAATTGAAACTGCAAATATTACATGACTTGAGTAAATTGAAATTGCAAACATTACATTAGATAAGCCATCATATGACATTAGGACAAGTGCGTCTATTATGGCCCTTTCTGCCACACTTATGACAGTGATATGTATACTGATTTGGATCAACATCCATAGTTGAATGCCTTCTCTTTTTCTTTGGTCTTCCAGCTTGCCTTCGTTTCCTAGGGGTTGATAAGGGATAAATACCTCTACTTTCATCAAATTGAGGCCAATACCTCTTGTCGGGAATGCCACGAACTTCAGTTCTGTACGCATTTAGATAAGCCTCATTTGTATAATATGCACTCACGAGTGCATCAAGATCCCAATTGACAGATTCTGCAGCTACCCAAACATGAGAGCATGGAAAATGCCATTGTTGTGGAAAACCACAGCTGCATTCACTGCCACCATTTGGACGCACTATTACTTGAAATTTATATCCATCCATGTCACCAACAAGCCATTCATCATTGTTCACACGGATGTGTATTGTCAATTTTTTTGCATCCTCTCGAACATTATAAAGCTTATCATGAACCTTAAAGGGCCAATGAAATCCATCTTGTGCACGTTTATTTGCGAGATTACGCCTGCACATCCACATGGTCACAGAGCGATAGTATGTGGCAACAATTAACGCTTGTATTGGCAAACCTCTAACACCTTTTAAGACTCCATTACAGCCTTCAACATGATTGGTAGTCAATGACCCATACCTGCAACCTCTGTCATATGCGAGAGCCCAATGTACCGGATTTTGGCCCAATAAATACGACTTCACTGCTGGTTCTATGGTTTCTATAACAGTCATATGACGATCAAATTCATGTGTATCAGTTGTGGATCCCACCTTCCACATAAGGTCCCTCAACTCCTTGGACTTGAAATGCTTATGGAAGTTCTCCCGAAGATGTCGAAGACAATAATGATGTTGAGCCCAATGAAATTTTGATTGAAGGGCTGGAAAAATCCCACTCATTCGATCAGAAATAATACACAAGTCTGTACGTCGTGGAATGATTGGAATACAAGTTTGTAGAGAACCAAAGAACCACTCCCAGGAGTCCTTATTTTCTTTCTCGACAATAGCAAAAGCAAGTGGAAATAGACCATTATCAACATCTATGCCACATGCAAGGAGAAGTATGCCAATATATTTTCCTGTTAAAAATGTGCCATAAACAGTAAGAATAGGCCTACAATAGGCCCAACCCCTCACAGCTGGACCAAATGCCCAAAACACCTGCTTGAATCTACGAGTGCCTTCAGTTTGAAGGGTATAATCATCAATAAGGTGGGCATATATAGTTCTTGGAATATATTGTGTCAGAGAAATTAGGAACGACAACAAACTATGATATGATGATTCCCAGTCTCCAAATATTTTACAAACAGCCTTCCTCCTCGCTAGATATGCCTTCTTGTAAGATATATTGAGCCTTAGTTCGACATTCACCTTGTCACGAATTTCTCATGTCGACATATCCAGTCGTGATACTAGGATTGGCATTATCATTCGAGAAATATAAGATGCTATGACTTGGTGATGATCATGATTCATAACAGTTAATTCACAATTGTGGCCTTCTTTACAATGTTTTATCTTCCACATGCCACCTGCTTTTTTGGACTGGCAAGCGGTCAAACTCCAAGGACATCGTTCATCATGGATACAAGCAAGTTTAAGATGATGATTATTTGAGCGTAATGCACGGTACTGGACATTCTTTTGTACCGACCATTTTTGGAGTGTCTCAACCAGTACAACTTTAGATGCAAATAAATCACCCTCATATATAACAACACTGGAAGGATTGTAATCGAGATGAAATTCATGACATAAAACTACCACCCAGTCATCATCTTGAAAAGCTTCATAGTTGGAATCAATGTGTTCATGTTGGGGCCATTGGTTGTCAAATATGGATGGAATATGACTCAATGCTGCAATAGAGTCAGGGAATGGATGTGCGTGCTCATCATCGGTTTCAGTCAATGACTCATCCTCAGGTGGTTCACTGTTATTACCACCTTCAATGTCACTATTGTTATCACCTTCATGATCACTATCATTATCACCTTCATGATCACAATCATTATCTCCCTCCTCAACCTCAACACCAATATTCTCAGTAGTTAGATTTTGAGAAAATTGAGGTGGTTGACTCCACTCAGCTGTTAAATTGCTAAGACTGAATTGAGGTGTAAGACTGAATTGAGGTGGTTGACTCCATTCAGTAGTTAAATGACTTTGAGAGAATTGAGGTGGTTGACTCCGAGAGAATTGAGATTGAAATTGATTCAATAGACTCATTAAATAAGGTTGTTGGTGGATAGATGTTTGTTCAAGAAACACATCAATATAGGCATCAGCTGAAAGTGATAACAAGGTTCTGTATGCATCATCATCATCATCAACTTGTATGAGCATATGATTTTCTTCAGGGAAAAGATACGATATTTTGATAGAGAAGTGGTTGGGATTGATGTCAAGTGTTGTATAGATATATGATTTTAGTTCAGATAGGGTATTAATAAGTGAAATGTTTATGGGTCTAACAGATTGACTAGAATAAGACCCATCAGAGAGAAATTGTCCATCATATCGCATCATCACAATTTGTGAATTTGAACTAGATGCCATGTTCCTATATTTTAGAATATTATATTAACATCAGAAAGAAATTCATATTTTATGACATTATATCAACATGAATTAATATTTTAGAGCAGTGACATCAATTTGGAATTAAATTTATTGGACTACTTTTTCTATAACATTAACAGTGAACAACAATTAAGAACAACAATTTTGCTATTTTTTCTGTAAAATTAACTAGTTCTTAACAAAAATTTTGCTAATTTTTTAGTAACACTAACATTTCAAAATAACAATTTTGCAATTTTTTAGTAACACTAACATTTCAAAATAACAATTTTTCTAATTTTTTAGTAACACTAACATTTCAAAATAACAATTTTACAATTTCGAACAATAAATTTTCAGGTATTAAGTAGCCTTCAATTGTCATTTTCTACATCATTATTTCAGTAATGTGCAATTAAAGAGTAACAATACATTTATTTCAGATGTAATATTTCGTACTAAAGTTAAGTTCATATTTTGAAAATTAAAAATTGGGTAGAATAAATACCTGAAATGGAGAGTTATCTGTTGACAATCGAAGAATAGAAGAAGAGAAAGAAGAAGCTCCAAATAGTCTCCGAGCAGTAGTAGATATCAGCTCCAAGATCGCCCAAAATAAGCTAAAAGAACCCAAAGCAATAGAAATCCGAGAAGAACTTCTCCAGAGCAATGGGAGTATAGAGCTAGATGAAGGAAATGAAGAATGATGTGAGTTTGGGGGGTTGTTTTCGGCCAATATATATAGGGGAGCAATGCGTCCCGGTTGGGGACGCATTGCGCCCACGTGGCACAGCCGCGCGGCAGACCCAACGGTAAAATAGCCATTGCCTGGGAGCAATGCGTGCCCATCCCGGCCGCATTGCCTGCGTGGCAATTTCTAGCTGTTGGGCACGACACATTGGTCCCACAAAGAGAAATGCGTCCACGTCCCGGACGCATTGCCTGCGTGGCAATTTCTAGCCGTTGGGCGCGTCGTGGGGCGCGTCGCATTGGTCCCACAGAAGGGCAATGCGTCCCGAAACGTGACGCATTGCCCTCGTGTGGGGCCAATGCGTCCCCTGTCGGGACGCATTGGCTCGCGGGAGAGCAATGCGTCCTGGCAGGGGACGCATTGCTCCAGAAATGTGCCATTTTGGGCAATAAGTTCAAGAACGTGCCATTTAGGTAATTAAAATTGGCAAATGTGCCATGTAGGTAATTTGGCCATGAATCAATGGTTGATTTTGTGGCCGCGACTCCATGATGTTTGAGTGCAAGAAAAAGGGGCACAGGGTGCTCTCTGAGGTCTATTTTATTCCTTTGTTGGGAAGCAACATTGTTAGCCTTGGCTAGATGGACAAAATTGGTTGTAAGATTGTGATCGAGGACGGGGAGCTGCTATTGTACGACCAACAATGTGCTTTACTGGCACGGGTTACTCGGTCAAGGAACATGTTGTACATTGTATAGCTAAAGCTAGCCTCACCCGTGTGCTTGCTATATAAGGCCGATGATAAGGCTTGGTTGTGGCATGGTCGCCATCAACCAGCCACATTTTGCGGTGAGGTCACTACCTCCTCAACCAGGCACCGACATGCAGCCTCGATGGCAAGATGCCATATGAGGCGTGGCATAACCTCAAGCCGACAGTGCACCACCTCTACATTTTTGGCTACGTAGAACATGTCACGGAGCTCGGGCCCGACATCGACAAGCTTGCAGATCGCTCGATGCCAATGATCTCTGTTGGCTACTGATGGAGCTTACACTCGTGTGGAATTGCATGCACCACTAAAAATTTTAAAGATAGTAAGTCTTTAGGTTTAGCCTTTCTTATACTAGGTTAAAACTTCACCCACGTAAGCTAAGATACGTGGAAGTCTTATCGTAGTATAGTTAAGGGTCGAATCCACAGGACAAAGGTCTTGTTGATAGCAACAAGATGGAAAACGTTAGAATTTCACTTAACTCCTTAGCAGTTGGTATTTAGATCAAATAGTTGGTTTGGTGAGTGCAAGTAAAGTAAAATCAAGAAAGTAAACTTAAGGTTGTTAATAATGATAAGAAACAACTAGGATGTGATCAGCTTTTACCGCCACTACATATGGATCAAAACATGCAACATAGTAACATAACCTGCAATAAGAGTCTAAACAATTAGTATCTTTGTAGACTTAGTTTTTCTACAGAGAACTAACTACGAGAAACGTGGAAATGTTGCAACGCCATCCATCCCCGAACAAATAGTCACTTACTTTACATCATTCCCTTCATAAAGTGCGTTGCTCGACTTATCAAGGTTGTACTTTCATACGTGAACTAATTCCATTTCATAGTATGAAAGTACAACGATGGAAGTGAGTTTACTCCACTTCTTGAAATACACTCCTAGATACCGAAACAAATGCATGGTGGCTACATACATTAAGAACCAACATTCAATCGAGATTCAAATCTATTAGTACAAAAGTAGACAATTTATACTAAAAGATAATGGATAACATTGTTTGGTGATCAAGAAACAAGCATTCATTAAACGATCGATATTGAACTGAAAAGAAAGTATAACTCTATTGCAAACTTATGCATTACATTGTATGAAATTAAAATATGGGTAGTGGGCCCGCACCCTAGTGTATGAGACTACTGGCTCATGGCAAGGACAAAGAAAGAGGCAAGAAGAGAGAGAGAACATCATCTCCACGGAGGAGGGAGGAAGGTCAGCCCCTTGGAGAGAGGGAGCAACAATCTTCACGCTTCGTAGGTTGCTTGATGATGAATCCTCCTCTTTCCACCTTCTTTGGCGATGTGAGAGAAAGTAGCTTATGGATGGAGTATGGATCTCAGACCGGCAACCTCAGGGCGGAGGATGAAGGATGAAACAACTCTAGAGTAGTAGAGGAAACTTTTGGACGTCTGAAATTTGATGCCTTGTGAGGACCCTTTAGGTCTTATTTATAGGGTTAGAGTGTATTCCAAAAAGTTTGGGCATTTTTGGGCTTAAACGGTTGTGAAGACCGTTCGGGTTCTGAGACCGTTTGGACTTTCGCAGTTTCGAAACCGTTTGGACTCTCGCGGTTCCGAAACTGTTTTCCTTTATTCGGTCTTGGGACCGTTTGGTTTTATGCAGTCTCGGGACCGTATAACTCCATGTGGTCTTGGGACCATTTGGCTTTGCACGGTCTTGGGACTGTTTGGTTTTATGCGGTCTCAGAACCGTGTAACTCCATGCGGTCTCGAGAATGTTTGGCTTTGCACGGTCTCAGGACCGTTTGGTTTCATGCAGTCTTGGGACCATGTAACTCCATGCGGTCTCGGGACCATGTAACTCCATGAGGTCTCAGGACCGTTTTGCTTTGCACGGTCTTGGGACCATTTGGTTTTATGCGGTCTCGGGACCGTGTAACTCCATGCGGTTTTGGGACCATTTGACTTTTCACGGTCTCGGGACCGTTTGGTTTCATACGGTCTCGGGATCGTGTAACATCATGTGGTCTCGGGACCGTGTAACTCCATGCTGTCTCGGGACTTTATAACTCCATGCGGTCTCGGGGTCGTGTAACTCCATGCGGTCTCGAGACCGTTTGGCTTTGGATGATCTTGGGACCGGTTGGTCTCCAAACATCTTGGGACCGTTTGGAGCTTTTATGATTTTTTTGTATTTTTTTGTAAGAAAAATGGAGAAAAGTTAATCTAATGGTATATTTGCAGTAAAGGAGGAAAGTTAAGGATTCTATCTAATTTATCTAAGAAAGAGTATGGAAAAACTGAGGAAAATTATTAAGATAACATCTCAAAATGGGAGGTTATCACCCCCCCAACTTAGAGTCTAGCTTGTCCTCAAGTTAGATAGAGCTGAGGCATGTAATGGTGAGGCAATTTTATTAGTGAAGATTTCCATACTCTTTCTTCAATTCTAGACCAGAAAAAAAAACTAAAGTCTAATTAGGGCTTCTTCTTGCTCAGACTCTTTCAATTGTTAGGAGTTGCATGGATCTCAAGTTTCTTCCATATCGCGTAGCTTGCGTTGGGACCACCTTTTCTTAAATTTTATTTTGTGCATGTCATTGGCTCTAATCAGTTTTATACTTCTTTTGATAATCCTATCGGGAGCTAGAATAGGTATGAGGGTTGGGTAAAGGTTGTTGTGTAACTCCCCCTTCAAGTGGGGAAGGGTTTATATATGCTTTTAAGATCTCACTACCGGGCGCGACACAACTGCCTTTATGAGGGCAGTTGAATGTACCGATTGGGCAAGTCCTTTATCAGCCTTTTCGTATATTTGGAGACCTTAGGATCTCGCTACCGGGCACGACACCTCTGCCTTTATGAGGGCAGCTTGAAAGTACCGGCCGGGCGAGATCTTTATTGGTTCTTCATATAAGTCCTTATGTGTGGCACAACTCTCATATTTTTATTCAACACTCTAGTTTTTATTTGTAGACTCACAAGATTAGCATTTAGGTTGGGTGTTTGAGTGGGCGGCCTAGCCTCTTTTGAAAAGAATAAAAATGTTCTTAGAGTTTTTTGACATGCACTTATTCAGTTCTACTTGATGGTCCACTTGCGAGGTTTCTTGATTTTGGATTTCACCTGATTTTCCTCCATCTTTGAGAGTGTTTGGCATGCTTTGGCCCTGCTATTGACCTATAAAGAGTTTGATGTAGATTTGAAGAAAGGGCATGAAAATCAAGTGTGAAGGTAATTTATTAATTCGCCAATATATGGCTATAAGCTATTTTTGTTATTGCTTTTGAGGACCACTTGAATTCTAAATTTATATGGGGATGATCGTTTCCAGAAAGGGATGTTATTCTTATGTGCAAGATTTATTTTAATGAAGGAAATATTTAAAACAAAATCTAAATGTGCAAAGAAAGCGAAAAATTTTGTACAGAAAGAGAAGGTAGAGAGGATAGGGGTTCAAAAATGATACCTCGCCCTTATACAGTGTACTCCCCCCTAACTTATCACTCACTCTATCCTTAAAGTGTCAAAGTGATTGGTTGAGAAGTACAAGGACAAGGGCATTAGACAGTTGTAAGTCCTGCGTTAGCTTCATGTGTGCAGAGAAGATTAACTGCAAACTTTCCATGTAGAGCGTGGTAATTTACGTCTGTCATGTCCTCTACTGGTCTTCCAAGGACCATGATAGTGTACATCCAGTAGAGGACATGAAAGCCACAATAGTTTGACTCTAGGAGCTGCTGGGGACATCTGTGGCTGAAGGTTGGATGATGAAAGTGTTCTTTATCATATGCCCTTGTGTGCTTACTGAGGAGGTCATGTAGTTGGTCAGCACACTCCTTCGCCACCTCCTCTGTGGGTGTTCTTGGTGTTGTAGTAAACTGTTGTTGATCTGGACTATACTGGCTGTCGGAACTGTTATATATTATTGTTGTTCTTTATGAGGCATGGCATAACCACAAGCCGACAGTGCACCACCTCTGCATTTTTGGCTACGTAGCACATGTCACGAAGCTCGGGCCCGACATCGACAAGCTTACAGATCACTCGACGCCAATGATCTGTGTTGGCTACTGTTGGAGCTTCCACTCATGAGGAATTGCGTGTACCATTAAAAATCTTAAAGATAGTAAGTCTTTAGGTTTAGCCTTGCTTATACTAGGTTAAAACTCCACCCATGTATTCTAAGATATGTGTAAGTCTTATCATAATATAGTTAAGGGTCGAATCCACAAGACAACGGTCTTGTTGATAGCAACAAGATGGAAAACGTTAGAATTTCACTTAACTCCTTAGCAGTTGGTATTTAGATCAAAGAGTTGATTTGTGAGTGTAAGTAAAGTAAAAGCAAGAAAGTAAACTTAAGGTTGTTAACAATGATAAGAAACCACTAGGATGTGATTGGCTTTCACCGCCACTACACATGGATCAAAACATGCAACATAGTAACATAACCTGCAATAATAGTCTAAACAGTTAGTATCTTTGTATACTTAGTTTCCCTTTGGAGAACTAACTACGAGAAGCATGGAAATGTTGCAACGCCAGCCATCCCCAAATGAATAGTCACTTACTTTACATCATTCCCTTCTCAGAGTGCGTTCCTCGACTTATCAAGGTTATACTTTCATACGTCAACTGATTCCATTTAATAATATGAAAGTACAATGATGGAAGTGAGTTTACTCCACTTATTGAAATACACTCCTAGATACTGAAACAAATACATGGTGGCTACATGCAGTAGGAACCAATATTCAATCGAGATTCGAATCTAATAGTACAAACGTAGACAATTCATACTAAAAGATAATGGATAACACAAGTTGGTGATCAAGCAAAAATCATTCATTAAACGATTGATATTTAACTAAAAAGAAAGTATAACTCTATTGCAAACTTACGAATTACATTGCATGAAATGAAAACATGGGTAGCGGGGCTACTCCCCGCACCCTAGTGTATGATACTACTCGCCAATGGAAAGGACAAAGAAGGAGGTGAGAAGAGAGAGAGAGAATGTCATCTCCATGGAGGAGGGAGGAAGGTCAACCCCTTGGAGAGAGGGAGCAACGATCTTCATGCTTCATAGGTTGCTTGATGATGAATCCTCCTCTTCACACCTTCTTTGGCAATGAGAGAGAAAGTAGCTTATGGATGGAGTATGGATCTCAGACCGGCAGCCTCGGGGTGGAGGATGAAGGATGAAACAACTCTGGAGTAGTAGAGGCAGCCTTTGGACTTTTGAAACTTGATGCCTTGTGTGGACCCTTTGGGTCTTATTTATAGGCTTTGAGTGGAGTCCAAATGGTTTGGGCAGTTTTGGGCTTAAACGGTTGTGAAGACTGTTTGGGTTCTAAGACTGTTTGAACTCTCACGATTTCGAAACCGTTTGGACTCTCACAGTTTCAAAACCGTTTGCCTTTATTCGGTCTTGGGACCGTTTGGTTTTATGCGGTCACGGGACCGTGTAACTCCATATGATCTTGGGAACGTTTGGCTTTGCAGGGTCTTGGGACTGTTTGGTTTTATGCGGTCTCAGGACCGTGTAACTACATGCGGTCTCGGGACCGTTTGGCTTTGCACGATCTCAGGACCGTTTGGTTTCATGCAGTCTTGGGACCGTGTAACTCCATGCGGTCTCGGGACCGTGTAAATCCATGTGGTCTCGGGACCGTTTGGCTTTGCACGGTCTTCGGACCGTTTGGTTTTATGTGGTCTCGGGACTGTGTAACTCCATGCGGTTTCGGGACCATTTGGCTTTGCACGGTCTCGGGACCATTTGCTTTCATGCGGTCTCGGGACCGTGTAACATCATGCGGTCTCGGGACCGTGTAACTCCATGCGGTCTCGGAACCGTGTAACTCCATGCGGTTTCGGGGTCGTGTAACTCCATGCGGTCTTGGGACCATTCAGCTTTGCACGCTCTTGGGACCGGTTGGTCTCGAAACGGTCTTGGGACCGTTTGGCCTCCAAACGGTCTTAGGACCTTTTGGAGCTTTTGTGATTTTTTGTATTTTCTGTTCGTAAAAGGGAGAAAAGTTAATCTAATGGCATATTTGCAGTAAAATAGGAAAGTTAAGGATTCTATCTAATTTATCTGAGAAAGAGTATCGAAAAACTGATGAATATTATTAAGACAACATCACAAAATGGGAGGTTATCACCCCCCCAACTTAGAGTCTATCTTGTCCTCAAGTTAGATAGAGCTGAGGTATGTAATGGCGAGACGATTTTATTAGTGAATATTTCCATACTCTTGCTTCAATTCTAGACTAGAAAAAAACTAAACTCTAGTTAGGGCTTCTGCTTGCTCAGACTCTTTCAATTGTTAGGAGTTGCATGGATCTCAAGTTTCTTTCATATCTTGTAGCTCATTTTGGGACCACCTTTTCCTAGATTTTATTTTGTGCATGTCATTGACTCTAATCAGTTTTATACTTCTTTTGATAATCTTGTCGAGATCTATAATGGGTATGAGGGTTGGCTAAAGTTGTTGTGTAACTCCCTCTTCAAGTGGGGGAGGGTTTATCTATGCTTTTAGGATCTCACTACCATGCGTGACACGTCTGCCTTTATGAGGGAAACTGAACGTACCGGCCAGGAAAGTCCTTTATCAGCCTTTTCGTATATTTGGAGACCTTAGGATCTCACTACCGGGCACGACACCTCTGCCTTTGTGAGGGCAACTTGAAAGTACCGACTGGGCGAGATCTTTATTGGTTCTTCATATAAGTCCTTGTGCGTGGCACAACTCTCATGTTTTTATTCAAAACTCTGGCTTTTATTTGTAGACTCACAGGCTTAGGATTTCGATTCGGTGTTTGAGTGGGCGGCCAAGCCTCTTTTAAAAAGAAGAAAACTGTTCTTAGAGTTTCCTGACATGCACTTATTCAGTTCTACTTGATGGTCCACTTGCGAGGTTTCTTGATTTGGGATTTCACCTGATTTCCCTCCATCATTGAGAGTGTTTGGCATGCTTTGGCCCTGCTATTGACCTATAAAGAGACTGATGTAGATTTGAAGCAAGGGAATGAAAATCAAGTGTGAACGTAATTTATTAATTCACTAATATATGCCTATAAGCTATTTTTGTTATTGCTTTTGAGGACCACTTGAATTCTAAATTTAGATGGGGATGATCTTTTCCAGAAATAGATGTTATTCTTATGTGCAGGATTTATTTTAATGAAGGCAATATTTAAAAAAAAATCTAAATGTGCAAAGAAAGCTAAAAATTTTGTATAGAATTGAAAGAGAAGGTAGAGAGGGAAGGGGTTAAAAAATGATACCTCACCCTTATCCAGTGTACTCCCCCCCTAACTTATCACTCACTCTATCCTTAGAGTGTCAAAGTGATAGGTTGAGAAGTACAAGGACAAGGGCATTAGGCTGCTATAAGTCATGTGTTAGCTTCATGCGTACGGAGAAGATTAACTGCAAACTTTCCACGTAGGGCATGGTAATTCACATCTATCATGTCCTCTACTGGTCTTCCAAGGACCATGATAGTGTACATCCAGTAGAGGACGTGGAAGCAGCAGTCGTTTGACTCTCGCAGCTATTTGGGACATATGTGGCTGAAGGCTGGGCGATGAAAGTGTTCTTTATCGTACGCCCTTGTGTGCTTGCTGAGGAGGTCATGTAGTCGGTCAGCACACTCCTTCGCCACCTCCTCTGTGGGCGTTCTTGGTGGTGTAGTAAAATGTTATTGATATGGATTTCACTGGCTATCGGAACTGTTATATATTATTGTTGTTCCGTCATGAAGATTTGTTGCCAGTAACATCCAATGCTCTGAATGTAGGAAAGGAAGCATGATAAACTTCTGAGTCGTATGTTGGAGGAAAGAAATGAGTTCTTCAGTTGTTCTGAAGTTCTTGAGCTTTAGGAGATCATCCTCCAGATATGTGGATGCCATATATGACGTAGGGTGATTTCGTCTGCGGAGATATTGATAGGCGGCCATCAAACTCACAGATAGAGACACTTTGAACTATACAATTTCACGGATAGGACCATTTGGTTCAAAACAGTTTCAAAACCGAGGATGGTTTAGGTTTTTAATTTTTAAATTTTTATGTTTGTTTTGGTTGTTTATGTGATTTTTTATATTTTCAGATTAAAGGTGATAAATCTAAATCAAATGATGAAAAATCAAAATGGTAATACTCAGATCTTGGGTTGCCTCCCAAGTAGCGCATGGGTTTTACGTCGCTGGCCCGACGAAGTTTTGATTTTGTTATGGTGATGTTATGGGGTCTCGGATCTCAATAGTTTGTCTCGGAGTTTTGTCGGCTGTAGTATAGTATTTCTTCACTCTATGGCCATTGATTGTCCTCTCTCCTCCATTGTCGTCAACAATTATGATGGCTCCAGTCGGATATATGTGCTTGATGGTAAAAGGCTTGGACCACTTTGTACGAAGTTTCCCGGGGAACATTTTGAGTCTTGAGTTGAAAAGAAGAACTTTGTCTCCAATGTCAATGTCTTTTCTTTTGAGATGACCATCGTGCCACATATTGGTTTGTTCTTTGTAGATCCTGGCACTTTGGTATGCAGTCATTCTGAGCTCCTCTAGTTCTTGCAACTAGAGTTGTCTGTTTTCTTCGATGCTTTTCAAATCAAAATTCAGTTGTTTAATGGCCCACCGGGCCTTATGTTCTAGTTCAACTGGAAGATGACATGATTTCCCATATACCAGACGGAACGGGGTTGTTCCAATCAGTATTTTATAAGCTATTCAGTAAGCCCAAAGGGCGTTGGGAAGCTTGATAGACCAGTCAATACGATGTCTATTGACGGTTTTCTCTAAGATTGCCCTCAGTTGTCTATTTGAAACTTTGACCTGACCACTAGTTTGTGGATGGTAAGGTGTGGCAACTTTATGGTTGACTTTGTATTTCTTTAGGAGGGCTTCGAAGATTTGTTCCAGAAAATGGGTCCCTCTGTCGGATATGACAGTTCGGGGGACTCCGAATATGAGAAAAATGATCTCTTTAAACATCTTAATGATTGGTTTTGAATCGCTGGAAATTGTGGGTATAGCTTCTACCCATTTAGAGACATAATCTACAACAACCAATATGTAAGAACATTCATAAGAAGAGGGGAAGGGACCCATGTAGTCTATCCCCCAAACATTGAAAAGTTTGATCTCTTGCCAAATAGTGAGAGGCATTTCATTCCTTTTAGTTATACCGCCATAAAATTGACATTTATTGCATGATTTTACAAAATCATGGGAATCTCTTGCTATTGTTGGCCAAAAGAAACCTGATTGTAGAACTTTCATAGCGGTCTTTTTCGAACTCATGTGTCCCCCAGTGGGGCCGGAATGACAATGTTCTAAGATAGGAGTACTCTTGTAACACCTAGATTTAATAACACAAGAGCGGAAGCTATATTTTTTTCTTCATCTGGGAGTGTCACAAACATGATAATAATTGCAATAAAAGCAAATGAAACACTTTGCATAATTGGAAAATTGTTTCATACGTAGTTTTGACAAAGAAAAACAAGTCATCTAATATACTCTACTAAGAAGACTATGCATAATAAAAGATGTCTAAACTCTAGATCGTCTCAGTAGATGGCACCCCACTAGGCAAGCTTGAAAATATCCTAGACCTTTACTTGTTCCTTTGATTCTTAGCTGCTCCAAAACCTGTGGACATCGCGTCCCCAGCCATGCATTGGAAAAAATAGACATTAGAGTAAGTGACATGAGTATTCTAAAATATACATTGCTATAGAACTGAAATATTACAAAAGATTCTTGAACATCATAAATATGAAATGAACATTTAACTCTATTTAAATCTAGAAACATATTATCTCTTATTTATTAATCTAAAATTCTTATCTTTCTATCTTATCTTTCTCTAGAGACATGTACCCTAGTACATGGATCTCATGACCTACGCCAAAGTGTCGAGGTCTTAATTATCTTATCCAATTCCCTCTCATCATACTCATGGATAAGGTTATGGGCATCTCTAATCTAAGGTATCTTTTACTTACGATTTTTATCTGACTGTGGCCACCATTATACAATAAGTCCTCCTCTGTTGACACCGGAATTTCCTCTATGGTGCAATGCACCCTCTATTGGCACTACGTGCCCTCTGTTGATACTGAAGTGTCATGTATGGTGCAGCGCACCCTCAGTTGATACTAAAGTGTCCTCTATGGTGCAACACACCCTCTGTTGGTATAACATGTCCTCTGTGACACCCGTAGTGTCTAGCGCAACACACCCTCTCAATCGTCCCGAGACTCTCTGGTGAGGACTTATTATATAATGTATTATGTGAAGGTTTTGAATTAATTATCTGAAGTATATCTTTACTAAACTCTGAATATGAACTTATCTGAATCTGAGTACTAAACATGTACTTAGTTTGAATTTGAAATCAAAATCTTTGCTCTTTCAAATCTGCACTGAATCTTTGCTCTTTCAAATTACAACATAATTGAGATTGGGTCGATAACCCATATCATGCACCTTTATTCAAAATCTGGCTACTCACACAGTGAGTAGTCTAAGTCAAAACCTAAATCTCTTATTCTTAAGTTCTAAACTGAATTCATTGCTAGATTTGAATACATATCTCATAATATGGGTAAGCTTTATTCTAAAACTCTTATTTGGTAAGATTACTTCATCATACCAATTATATCATAAGTGAGTCTAATGTTTTATGAGAAAGGATCTGACATGAATATAGAAATACTAAGTATACAAAGTATCTTAAGTACAACATATCTAAGAATATCAATTCTGATAATATGGTTCAATCCTTCTTATTAAATATGATATTTCCCTGAACCTTAATGTTTGCATATGAACTTACATATTAAACCTTAAATATAAAAAATAGAAATCTTATAAAATATTGTATTTCAACTTAATCATATCTTAATGAATCATCATCTTATAATATAATTCTAAACTCATTTTACAATTTATTCTGATCCCAATAGTACCTCTATTCTAAAAATTGGACCATATCTTAATATGTTTAAAACTTATATTTTTCACATTATAGTTAACTTATAGATATTACTCATTATAAGAAATCTGATTAACTTATTAGCTCTTAGATTCTTTACATATATAAGACATCTTAATCTCATATTTCTAATTGAAATTTAAATACAACATTATATCTATAAAAATGAGAAATCCTAATAGCATAATTATACTTTAAATCTCAATATAAAGTTATCCCAAATCATTAACTAAGTATGATTATATTACTTTCAAATCTTATCTCACAATCTTTAAATCATCACCAATAAATCTTATAAGAACTTGATTCCTTAATTTTTCCCATGGACCTGGTCCATGAGTCACAACCATAGAGATCAACATATCTTTATTTGAGATTTTGAGTATATGAACTTACATAAATATAGAAGTATGAGAATAATCCTATTTTCACATCTTAACATTAATGTCTAAGCACATTGAATCACATGAATCATGAAAGTCTTATTGTCTAAGAGACATATGAACATACCGAGCTTCAAATACGAGTACTCATGGGCATGGACCACTTACCTCTTATGAAGAAAACCCAGTTTCTCTTCATAGACTGAGAAGTCCCCAATCATGTTCTCAGGTTGATGAAACCTATTTACCTTGTTCAGTCAATGATCATTCATTAATAATTATAGTCACCTTGGTTTATAGGTTGTAGGGTTCTTATATAAAACAAGGAGGTTAGGACTAAAACTAAGATAAAAAATGTATACCATTAGCTAGGTCCCAAAAAGTTGATCGAAATCCATATATGGTTTGCATTTTTCTGGTACATGGACTAATTTCTATGATTTATACAAGATTGGACCATTATTTGATTGAATTAAAACATTTGTTACCTTGGGAAGAATTAAATGGGCAGGGCAGGATCCACATAAGGTAGGATCTGCTTGACCCGGTCCCCCTTCATCTCTACATCGCGTACGGAGGCTGCACTCCTCCATTTCTTTGTAAAATAGAGTACCTCGAGCAGGTTCTTGCAGTGGCTTTGTCCGCGTGCTTCATGCCTAATCGTCTCACAGAATGGATAGTCTCTAACAGCCATGCTATTCACCTGGACCATGAAAAACTAGTCGATCCATCTTCCTCCTTTTCCCCTTCCATGGACCGACACAAAGGGGTGGCGTCTCCTTGTTCCACGCCTGAAACAAAGCACCAACATTGCCAACCTAGGCGGAGGCCAGTGTTCCATCTTCTGAGAGGTAACCCCCTCGTTTGCTACGGCCTAGCCGACCTGGATGTACAGTGTCATAGATGCTTGCGGAGAGGCCATGATTGAAAGTACATGTCTGAAGAACTTCAAGCCACCTGCTACAGTTTGTCTGTCGTTTGCCTCCTCGATCTCCTTCTCTCTCTCACGGATTTGTGTCAAGCCCTAGATTTAGGTGTGTGAGGTCCTATTCTAGGGATCTATGAGGTTTTTGTGGCATCACTCCCATGGATGGCCATGTCAGATCCTCCCTCAAAGAATCTTGTTTCCTGGGCACAGACTCTGTTCGTCCGTCGGGGCACATGGATGGCAAACCCAATTCTTATTCTTTTATTTTGTTTTTATTTTTTTGCATAAAAGTCCAAATTAAAGAAATAATTATTATTCTCACATACTAATTCCATTTGAGTCCAAACTTTGGAGTTAAGATTTTATTTTCATTATCTTTCTTTAGGAATGAGATTAAGTCAAAACTAAATAAATAGACACTTCAAATCTACCTTTTAAGTAAAAACTAGATGAATACTAAATTAATTACCTAGGTCTTTAGATAATTCAAAATTATCTGAAATTTCCATCTTATATTCTAATTATTATTCTACTAAAAAAATATTTTGAGCATTCATTATGACCATGAAACATTAAATTCCCAAATTGCACTCCAAGGACCCATATGTAAACTATCATTGGCCCAAATGGGCTTGAAATTGTTTCTAGAACACATGACTCATTTATTGGTCTTGCAAAGAGTCCATAAGCTCAATCATATTCTTGATTATGAAACCAATTCTTGAAACAATATAATTGTCAATAAAAATTTCCATATGATACATTAGGTCAAAATTACTTTACTTTCTTAATAATGAGACAAAAGTCGGTCTATAGCTCAAACCAGTAACTCAAGTCATAATATTATGTATATAGTCATCACATCACTGTCCACATGAGTTAATTCATTTATATTCATCTACACCTGACCACAATCATACAAAATTTAAACCATTATGTGTTTATTGGTTGACCAAATGGCTTGTATTACACATTTTGTGGACTTAATTACATACCTATCCATGTTAGGTTCCTTAGGTCCCTTGGCATAGACTTACTAGAAAACCTCATATTAAAGGCTTACATTAGTTATGAAATTGAGGATGTTACAAATCTCTTCTTCAGGTAGGCAGTGACGGAAAAGTCTATCTGCATATAGACGAAAGAGATAAGGTTCGTCCCAGTAGTATTGCTTAACATCGTGGAGGAAATTCTTTTTGTCTTGGTGAGAGGCGGAAGGGTGGATGATTCCTGTAGCCAGATAGTTCACTATGTCGGCATACCAGGGGAATTCGATGGTAATTTTCATTAGTTGGTTGTCAGAGAGGGAGTCTTGGATAGGTACTTTATCATCATCCTCAACTTCAATGCGGCTGAGATGATGAATGATGACATTTTCCACTCCACTTTTGTCTTTGATTTCCAAATCAAATTCCTAAAACATCAACACCCAGCGGATACGTCTAGGTTTCTCGTCTTGCTTCTGAATTAGATATCACATGGCAGAGTGGTCAGTGTAGACTATGACCTTTATCCGATTAGGTAGGAGCGGAATTTCTCGAACGCATAGATGACAGCTAAGAACTCCTTTTCTGTAGTGGTGTAGTTCTTTTGCACGTCATCAAGTGTCTTGGATGTGTAGTACATGACATATGGAATTTTGTCGATTCTCTACCCCAGCACGGCCCCTTTGGCATAGTCACTAGCATCACACATTATTTCAGAAGGTTGTGACCAGTCTCAGGCTCTTAGTATGGGTGCAAAGATTAGAGCATTCTTCAAGGTTGTAAAGCTATGCAGGAAATCTTTATCAAAGTTGAAATCGACATCCTTGGTCAATAGGTATGTCATAGGTTTTTCTATTTTGGAGAAGTCTTTGATAAATCTTTGGTAGAACCCAGCATGACCCAAGAATGTGTGTACTCCTTTTACGCCCTTTGGCGGTGACAAATTTGAGATGACATCAATTTTTTCCTTGTCTACTTCTATTCCTCTTTCGCTCACTCGATGTCTGAGGACAACACCTTCAGTCACCATAAAGTGACATTTTTCCCAGTTTAGGATAAGGTTCATCTCCTCACATCTCTGTAGGACGTTACTTAGGTTGAGTAGACATTTATCAAAAGAGTCTCTGTATATTGAAAAATCATCCATAAATACCTCCATAATGGTTTCGGTCAATCCCGTGAAGATAGCAGACATGCATCTTTGGAAGGTGGCGGGTGCATTGCACAAACCGAAGGGCATTCTTCTGAAAGTGTAGGTCCCAAAGGGACAATTAAAAGTTGCTTTTTCTTGTTCCTCCGGATGTATAGGGATTTGATAAAACTCATAATAACCATTGAGATAGCAGAAGAACTTTTGATGGGCTAGGCGCTCGAGGACTTCATCAAGAAAAGGTAGAGGGTAGTGATCCTTTCTTGTTGCTTTGTTTAGTTTCCTGTAGTCGATACACATTCTCCACCTTGTGACGGTCCTCGTGGGCACTAGTTCATTCTTATCATTTAGGACAATAGTGGTCCCCCCTTTTTGGGAACCACTTGAATAGGACTAACCCACTGAGAGTCATAAATTGGATAGATAATACCTACTTTCAAGAGTTTAAGAACTTTGAGGCAAACTACCTCTTTCAGATTTGGGTTTAGTTTTCTTTTGTGTTCTCTCGAGGGTTTGAATTCTTCTATCATGGGAAGTTTATGCATACACAGAGCTTGGTTTATGCCTGTTAAGTCAGTCATTTTGTACTCAATTGCTTTCTTGTGCTTCCTGAGTTCAATGAGGAGCCTTTCCTCTTGGTCGTCGATCAGGGAGGAGCTAATGATAACTGGACATAGTTTTTCTTCATCTAGGAAGACATGTTTGAGTCTGGCTGGTAGAGTTTTCATCTTCAGGGCTTTGGGTACTTCTGTTGTCTCTAATATAGAGACATATTTAAATTCTTCAAAGGTGGCTTCATGGGCTCTTTCAGCCTACTCCAAGTATTGCAGGCATTGTTGAACTAACTCGTTTGTTGAAAATTCAGCTTCCGAGTTTATTAAAGCCTTCTCAAGGGAATCTGTTGGTTATGGATTTGCTTGCTTGAGTTGAGACATTTTATCAATAGCTTCAAGCAGAAAGACCTCTTCATGGATACTAGGGCTCTTTAGGCTGTTGAAAACCCTGAATTGAATAGTTTCTTTACCCAACCTTAAAGTAATTGTGCCAGCCTCGACATCAATTAATGCTCTAGCTGTGGTGAGAAAAGGTCTACTGAAAATTATCGGGTACCTTGGGTCTTCTTTGATATCCATAATGACAAAATCACAAGGGACATAAGATTCCCTCCCCACTCTTACTGGAATATCTTCAATGATTCCCAGGGGTGCAGTGATGGTGGAATCGATCGGCAAGCTGGATGGTCATTGTTGTAGGCAACAAATGTGTAAACCCTAATCTTTTGCACATGGAAAATGTCATAATAGATATGTTATCTCCTAAGTCGGCCAACCCCTTTTTAGAATATGTGTTCCCAATAGAGCATTATATGCCGAAAGAGATGGGGTCCTTCTGTTTCTTTGGCATTTTATTTAGAATGATATCAGAAGTGGTTTGGGCTAGCATGACAGTTTCATGCTCCTCTGTCATATATTTCTTTTACGGCAAGGTCTTCAGGTATTTGGACTAGGCTGGGATTTTAGATAATGCGTCGAGAAAAGGAATATCAACGTAGAGTTTCTTCATTGCCTCTTTAAATTTCTAGAATCTAGAGTCTAGTCTGGTTTCCTTTAGCCTACCAGGATAGGGTTTCCTTGGCTTATATTGTGGAACCTCTGTTTCTTTGGGACCTTGTTCCTTTTCTTTCCTTTCTTCAGCATCGTTGGTTGATTCTTTTGTTGGGATGATTTCAGTGACATCCCTATCTTTTAAATTAACCGAGATGACTTCAGTGAGAGTATGACTAGAACTTGTTGTGACAACATTCAATTGTTCTGGTCTCTGTTGGTCGTGTCTTGGATTTTCTTATTGCTGGCCAGCGAAGGTACCTACTGGAGGTTTTAGATGAGCTGCTATCTGTGCTAACTGTGTTTCCACAACTTTTTATTGGGCCTACTGATTAGCCAACATGATTTTCTTTGATTGCAACATTTATCTTATCAAGGATAGTTCATCAGTCTGTTGTGGTGGGGCATTCTTTTGTTGAAATTGAGTGAGTTGTTGCTGCCCTTGAAGTGATTATTGTTGAGGTGCTCACAACTAAGGTGGCTGAGGTTGTTGCAGTTGAGTTTGTTGTAATTGCAGGTGCAAAGGAGGGTGAGTGTATTGGTAATATGCAGAGGAATTTCTTTGGTAGTTGGATTTCTGCAGGTTGTTTCTAAGATTTCCTTGGTTTTAGTTGTAGTTGCTTTGAAATCCCGGTGGTAGTCTATTGGAGGATCCACCTTGTATTTGATGGTGCGGGTTAGAAGTCCCCGCATGGTTTCCATATTGGAAGCCAGGATGATTTTTTGGTTGATTTGGATTGTAGTAAGCTTGTCCTGGTATGGAATGAATGGAATTTACTTTTTCTAGCATTTGATCCTCGGTGTGTTCAATGATCGGTTCAAACAGCAGTTGAGGTGGTTGCAAATCCATCATTACATTGTACAGAAGACCACATGACAATGTGGGATGATCTGATGCGTGACATGCCTCAAAATTTCCTGTGGCCTCTTTAACTTGTTGGGGGTTCTTCTTTCTATCATATTCCCCAAATGATGCTTCGAGGGCTTGTTGTTTGTTGGCTATAGTTTTCAAAGCTTTGGCTATGGCTTTCATTTCCATAGATTCTTCAGCTTTACAAACCTTTAGAAATCCTCTTGTGGTCGCCCTCCCCCAATTGGATTGATATTCCGCTCCGAGAGTGACGATCCTCCAGGAATATTCGTAGTTCTGTCTCATAAAGTTTCCTCCAGATGAGGAATCTAAGAACTTTTTAATTTCATCACTTACTCCCCTGTAAAAGGTTTCTATTAGTTGATTTTGCAAAATTCCATGGTGAGGGCATTTCCGGAAGAGTTCTTTGAACCTTTCCCATGAGTCCGCCAGTGACTCTCCTGGTAGTTTAAGGAATTGGTTGATTTGCCATCTGATTTGGTAAGTTAGTGAGGGAGGGAAGAAATTCTCCTAGAACTTCTCTTCTAGGGGAGCCTAGGTGGTGATTAGCTCCCCATCCAAAGAATTATACCAGCTTAGTGCTCTTCAAGACAGAGAAAAATTGAAGAGTCTGAGAATGACTGAATCCATGGTTTTCCCAGTTTGTGGTACCAGCCTGCAAAGAGCTTTGAACCTATTCAAATGGTCCATGCAGGCATCTCCGACACTTCCAGAGAATGAGATGCCCTACATTATTTGGATCCATTTCGTCCTAATCTCAAAATTAGGAGTGTCGATGGGTGGTGGTTGGACTGGATGGTTGTCTTCATAGTTCTTGGGGACAACGTAGTCCCATAGTTTCTTGCTTCATACCAAAGTTGAGCAACAACCCTTGCTACTTCATTCTCAGCACAGATACATGCTCGTTCTTCAGCCCGTACTTCAATCTGAACTTGGGCGCATGTGTCGGAAATGAGTTGCGCTCGCTGAGCTACTATGGAAGCGTTGACCCTTTCCATCACTAGTGCATATTGGCGTTGAGCTTCATCCATTTGTCTGGCTCTTTGGTGATTAAGTCTAAGGCGGTAGTGGAAACTTCTTTCTACCTCAGAGTCATACTCTGGATCAGGGGAGAATCCGAGATTATGTGTTGGTTGCATACACGTCTTCTACCCGAGTATAGGAAGAAACACACTTTTAAATGATGCGGGAGATATGATGAAATCAATAGAGTACGGGGTAATATTGAAGAAAAAGTGTAAAACCATAATAAACTAGCAAGATGACAAATGAAATTAAAATGTTCCGTTGTCCCCGACAACGTCGCCAATTTTTGATGGAGCTTCCACTCGTGTGGAATTGCGTGCACCACTAAAAATCCTAAAGATAGTAAGTCTTTAGGTTTAGCCTTGCTTATACTAGGTTAAAACTCCACCCACGTATGCTATGATACGTGGAAGTCTTATCGTAGTATAGTTAAGGGTCGAATCCACAGGATAACAATCTTGTTGATAGAAAAAAGATGGAAAACGTTAGAATTTCACTAACTCCTTAGCAGTTGGTATTTAGATCAAAGAGTTGGTTTGGTGAGTGCAAGTAAAGTAAAAGCAACAACGTAAACTTAAGGTTGTTAATAATGATAAGAAACCACTAGAATCTGATCGGCTTTCACCGCCACTACACATGGATCAAAACATGCAACATAGTAACATAAACCTGCAATAAGAGTCTAAATAGTTAGTATCTTTGTAGACTTAGTTTCCTTTCGGAGAACTAACTACGAGAAGTGTGGGAATGTTGCAACGCCAACCATCCCCAAATGAATGGTCACTTACTTTACATCATTCCCTTCGCAAAGTGCGTTCTTTGACTTATTAAGGTTGTACTTTCATACGTCAACTGATTCCATTTCATAGTATGAAAGTACAATGATGGAAGTGAGTTTACTCCACTTCTTGAAATACACTCCTAGATACCGAAACAAATGCATGGTGGCTGCATGCATTAGGAACCAACATTTAATTGAGATTCAAATCTAATAGTACAAATCTAGACAATTCATACTAAAAGATAATGGATAACACAAGTTGGTGATCACACAACAAGCTTTCATTAAACAATCAATGTGGAACTAAAAAGAAAGTATAACTCTATTGCAAACTTATGAATTACATTGCATGAAATAAAAACATGGGTAGCGGGGCTACTCCCCGCACCCTAGTATATGAGACTACTCTCTCATGGAAAGGACAAAGAAGGAGGTGAGAAGAGAGAGAGAGAGAAGGTCATCTCGACGGAGGAGGGAGGAAGGTCAACCTCTTGGAGAGAGGAAGCAACGATCTTCACGCTTCGTAGGTTGCTTGATGATGAATCCTCCTCTTCCCACCTTCTTTGGCGATGAGAGAGAAAGTAGTTTATGGATGGAGTATGGATCTCAAACTGGCAACCTCGGGGCGGAGGATGAAGGATGAAATAGCTATGGAGCAGTAGAGGTAGCCTTTGGACGTCTGAAACTTGAAGCCTTGTGTGGACCCTATGGGTCTTATTTATAGGCTTTGAGTGGAGTCCAAATGGTTTGGGTAGTTTTTGGCTTAAATGGTTGTAAAGCTGTTTTGGTTCTGAGATCGTTTGGACTCTCACGGTTTTGAAACCATTTGGACTCTCGCGATTCCAAAACCGTTTGCCTTTATTCGGTCTTGGGACTATCTAGTTTTATACAGTCTCAGGACCGTGTAACTTCATGCGGTCTTGAGATCGTTTGGCTTTGCACGGTCTTGGGACCATTTGGTTTTATGCGGTCTCGGTACCGTGTAACTCCATGCAGTCTCGGGACTGTTTGTCTTTGCACAGTCTCGGGACCATTTGGTTTCATGCAGTCTCAGGACCATGTAACATCATGCGGTCTCGGGACCGTGTAACTCCATGCGGTCTCGGGACTGTGTAACTCCATGCGGTCTCAGGACCGTTTAGCTTTGCACGGTCTTGGGACCATTTGGTTTTACGCGGTCTCGGGACCGTGTAACTCCATGTAGTTTTGGGAGTGTTTGGCCTTGCACGGTCTCGGGACCGTTTGGTTTCATGCTGTCTTGGGACCGTGTAACTTCATGCGGTCTTGAGACTGTGTAACTCCATGCAGTCTCGGGACCGTGTAACTCCATGCGGTCACAAGGCCGTGTAACCCCGTGCGATCTCAGGACCATTTGGCTTTGCACGGTCTTGGGACCGATTGGTCTCCAAACGGTCTTCGGACTGTTTGGCCTCCAAACGGTCTTGGTACCGTTTGGAGCTTTTGTGATTTTTTTGTATTTTTATGTAAGAAAAAGGGAGAAAAGTTAATATAATGGTATATTTGCAGTAAAGGAGGAAAGTTAAGGAGTATATCTAATTTATCTGAGAAAGAGTATGTAAAAATTGAGGAAAGTTATTAAGATAACATCACAAAATGGGAGGTTATCAGCTACAAAGGTGGAGAAAAAGCATATCGGGTGTTTGACCTAGTGTCCAATAAGCTCTGAGTGACACACAATGTCAAATTTTAGGAGAAAAGGAAGTGGGATTGGGGATCGACTACACACAACAACATGCCAGCCCGGGTCACCACATTTGAGGTTGTATATCATGATGTGCCGGATACAGACAAGTCAACATCAGTAGTTGTGCCAGTGAGTCAACGACACCGAGTATGAGCCCAACAATGCCACCAGTGACCGAACCTCACATTCCTTCTCCAATTTCCACTAATGACAGATGGGCACATCACCGAGTAACAACCACGAGCGCTACGACCTCGACAACCAACCATTGCAGTACAGTAAGTTGTCAAACATATTCAAGGAGCATGGCGGTAACAATACTGAGCACAATGACCTATGTATTCTTACTACTGAGGAACCTACAAGCATCGACGAGGCCCTCAACAAGGAGTGTTGGAGATGCACCATGGATGACAAGCTAGCTTCCATTTGCAGCAATGGCACGTGGGAGCTCGCCACACTCATGACTAGCCACTGAGTTATAGGGCTCAAGTGGGTATTCAAGCCAAAAAAGGATCCTGATGGAAATGTTGTGAAGCATTAAGCTCGACTCATGGTGAAGGACTATGGTCGCTGACAGGGGGTGGATTTTGACAAAGTTTTTACACTAGTGGCTCACATGGAGATGATGTGTCCATTGTTGGCTCTAGCCACACCTAACGGGTGGCAAGTACACAACATGGATGTCAAATTAGCATTCTTGAATGGCAACCTCACTGAGGAAGTTTACATGTGCCAAATGACCGGGATCATTGACGTCGAAAATGAGTACAAGGTGCTCAATATGCATAAGGCCTTATACGAATTGTGATAGACACCACGTGCTTAGAATGCCAAGTTGGATGCATTGCTCGCATCTCTCGACTTTGAGCACAACCCCCTCGAGTATACCCTCAAGTATACGGTGTACAAGAGGACCAACAACACGTCGACGCTGCTTTTTGGTGTCTATGTGGATGATTTAATCATTATTGGAACCAACATTGAAGACATCAACACTTTCAAGAACCAGATGTGTTATTTGTTTGACATGAGTGACATCGGTCTCTTGTGTTACTACCTTGGGATAGAGGTCAAGCAAGACAGTGGGGCAATTAACCTTTGCCAAAGTGCATATGCTGGAAAGATCCTTGAAGTGACTGGCATGAAGGGGTTCAACACATGCCACACGTCGACTGAAGCTAACCAAAACAAATGTCGACATCATTGTTGATGGAACACAATACTGCAGCATTGTAGGTAGCCTCCACTACTTATGCAACACTAGACCCAACATCACATGTTCTGTCAGAAAAGTGAGTAGGTACATGGAGGCGCCGGTGGAACCACATTGGTAGAGATATAAATTACACTAGTGTATAGAAGTACGTTGGCAATAAATCAAACCAAGAGCATACTTGACTCAATGTATGTTCTACTTCATGTCAATATTATGGACATTTGGTCAAAGAAAAAGAAAAGAATCAAGCTCAGATTTAGATTACCATGCATAGTATTTACACACTTATTTATTGGAACTCAAAAACCATATTTTTCATGCTAGTATTTTTGTAAGTTCAACCTTGATGATAAAATATCCCATATGGTACTTAGGATGAATCGTAATATGACATTATTGTCTTATGATCCATTATTTTCTTCTATAGATTATCCCATCATGTTATTTTATTCTTTTATTACATTGAATTGTATACATTTATTTGGAGTCTCTTTATTATATCACTTAAGAATAGATTATAGACTTAAATTCACAATTTATAAGTATACACGTTCGATATTCATTACAAGATATGTATGACCCATATTGAAAATATAATAAAACATATCCAAATTTCTTTTTGACAAATAATATTTTAAACATATGTCTCCAAAGACGGTCGAACGCTTTTCACTTGATGTTATGAGAATGATTATCAACATTGATACATTTCCACATATGTCTAATTTTAGTGTGGATTATTTTTAATGATGATGTTGCAAAGAACTATATCTTTAGTGTTGAAACTAAAATAATTCATGCTAAGTGTCATTTATATAGGTAAACGATCTTGTGAAACATATAAACAATATTTTCATATAAACTTTAATATCATGATTAGTTTCGAGGTGGAATATCTTATATTAATATGCATTTTAAAAGAAAACATGCTTGTTATAGTATTGTAACATTTTAAAAAAAGCATATCACGTATTATATCTAATAATAAGGTTGAATAACATGAATACAAAGAGGCTTTTTAAGTCATATAGTAACATAGGATAGGGATACATGGTAGTGTAAAAGCTTTGGTATATAGACTCAAGGAGACTTTCAATTTGGGAGAAATTTTAGCATTATAAACATGTTAAAAATTAGAGAAACTATTCATGATATGGTTGAGAAAAAACTATTCATGATATGGTTGAGAATCTTACTTAACAAGGTTACCATTTGGCGTTATCTAGATAGTGAATAGGAGGGGAACTTATATAATATTAGACCCATAAGTGAAGGTAGAAAATAGAAAAAGGTGGATAGATGGGAGGCCATGGATCTGGCCTGGTTAATGGATTCATTGTTTCCCTTGTTACATATGTTTTCAGTGGTTATGGGGTGGGGCTTTCTGGAGGAACAAGATCTATCATCTTTTAGAGGCATCTCTCATACAAGAATATGTAGTGATAAATATAATTATATGTAATGTGTTACAAGAAAATAAATTAGTAATGATAATTATTTTTGTTGTAGAGATCATGTATGATTGAAGACTCTTTAATTATGTTCCAACCATATATTTAAGAGGCTAAGGCTAAAAGGAAATAGTATGAGACTGAAGATACATGTATAAACATTTTCTATTATCTATGTTTGTGTTGTTTCTTAAAATGTGAGGTATTCTTGTATATAATAATTTAGGTATTTCCATATCATTGTTGATGAATGGCAAGAGCAAAATGCGTGCTTTTCTGATCCCATGTTATCCTAGAATTGCATGCTATATTGTTTATAAATTTCTAATGTAAGCATTTGGACCTAGAAGGAGCTTGTGTGTGTGGAATGCTAGATATATAGTATAATATTAGGCCTGATCATGAGAGTCCAAAAGTTGTTTGTCAAGGATGTGCATGATCCTTTAAAGTATAGAAATGTGTATGGTTTTTCAATTGAGATGGATGGTCCCAAGTGAAGGATATTGGAACTAGGGAGAAGTCCATATCCTTATGTGGGTAACATAAATCCATGGTAGAAAGTTACCAAACCCCTCAACCACCTTTAGACTTGGGAAATAAGCTTGTGCCCCATGATACTAAATGAGGTTTTATGTTTCTGTAGAGAAAATCCTTGTAGAGTTCATGGTGTTCAATTTATTTCTAGGGAGGGGTAAACAACTAAGTCTACGGGAAAGGAGTTGTCAAAGGTTTATGTATAGAAATACCACATGACCAACAAGAAAGAGGGAGAGACCATACCCACTAGTGCATTTTCCTGTACTAGAGTCTACGGTAGGGTTCCATATTGTTGTCCTCAGACTGTGATATATAAAGAAGTCTTTTATCAATGATGAGGTTTAGTGTGATATATTTCATGAGAGATAATGTGTTTTCCATGAAGTGCATTGAAGGGTTTACATTTTTGTATGGTTCTATTAGGTTGGATATGTTGGTATGTATGTCCTGAGAGCCAATCAGGGGATGATTGATGGGATACATTAAGATTGATTTGATAAACATAAAAGGCAATCTTCCAATTCTTTCTGGTTCAGTCATATGAGATAGTGATAGAATAGATTGAATGTCTAGAGAATGACAGTACTCAATGACGTATATTTTCAGGTTGAGGACCTGAACGATGAGATCATACAGATGCTAAGAGTTTGTACATTCTTGTTATGTCCCTAGTCATATGTCAATGTGGAAGATAGATAGACAACAATGATACACAAGATTGGATTGTGGTGTTGGCTGATGATAGAATCTCATTAGTCATGATATAGAGATATCAAACCAAACACATATGTACTTGTTAGAGAACAAGTTTACCAGACAGACCCACTGTGAGTTTGACACATGGAACCATGACATGGTAGTCACAGTCAGTACTCACAGTGATGGTGGTGAGTGTGATTCTTTGACCTAAAATCACTACACTGAACACTTGTCGTTGGGCACACTTTAACATCATCAAATGCAGTCCTGAAACATGGGTTGCTATAAAGGTGATGATTGGGTGGCTTTGACACATGGGGCTTTTGAGGGGTGAGTGATAGATATGGGATTTGTCCCTCCTGAGGGAGTTTGATATCTATGGCCACTTGATGAGTAGGATTGAGAAAGGTGTGCACGCATGTGTGAATAAGTATGAGATATTGATTTCATACATATCTCTTCCAATCTACTCTGAGATCAAGAAAGTGAATGAACGTTGACAGGATGATTGTTCCATTCCTCGAGTTCATTCGGGATATTAGTGACAAAGGAATTATACATTCACTGTAACACCATTCACGGATTGTAGGATTGAAAGTTGTTCTCCAAATTTCTATTTCACTTGGGTAGCACGGATGTGTGACTAGGCACCTCTCTTTGCTTGTGAAGTCATAAGTGTTATGGACTTTCACTGCCAATGTAAAATGGACCTACAGGGCCACACACATAGGATTTAACCTGGAAGAGGAGTTTTGTCCACAAATAATGTTTAGATTGATTACTAAAGGAGTTTAGTAGTTCAATTAAACACTCAATTAATTGATAGCTCAATGTCATAATGTTCAAGGTGTTGGACACATTGATTGGAGTATCAGATTGATTGAAACTGCAATTGACTGTTTCTGCACAATTTGCACTCCCAACCGATCGACTCAAGTGATGAACCAATCGGCTGTGCTTGGTGAACCGATCGGCTCAGGTGGTGAGTCGATTGGCTCATGGACAGAGAGAAACGATCAGTTCAAGTGTTGAAATGATCAGTTCAACTAGTCCAACCGAGCAAGTTGGGAAAGTCAGGTTGGTGAGAAATTTCTTTTCATTTCACTTGCCCAATTTGATTGGAACAAGGATCGGTATTTGGTACCAATTCGAAACAAAAGAGGAAAAGTCAATCGGGAGCTGACCAGGACCATGAACCAACCGGTTTAGAAGTGAACCGACCATTTCATGGGTCCCAACCGATCAGTTGAGGTGCCAACTGATTGGCTCAGGTCCCCAACCGACCATTTCATAAATGAAACGATCGGTTCAGGTTGTGCAGTTGGTTGTTTTTGTGGAATCTGAAACCCTTCTACTCCTGCTTTAGTCCTGCATTGCCCGAGATAGAGAACCATGTCCCATGACCCTCCTATATATAGGGGTATTGGTGGCTTCTCAAAGTACAACTCAGCGCAACCAGCTGCTATGTAAAGTTGTCGTTCTCTTTGGTTTTGGTAACTGAGAGAGCCTGAGCAAGTGCTACCTGATAAGGGAGGCACAACAAGGGAAAGACAACTGTATAAAGTGATTGGTGGCAGGAGAGTGTGTCAGTGACTAGTATGCTGACAGGAGGGTGCGACTCCTTCCAATTCCTTGTGGGATAAGGAGATTGGAGTTCCAGGTGGTCCGTGTGGACTACTTCAGAGGCAGGAGATTTCTGCCGCTCGGAGGACAACTTTCAATCCCGACAGTCCCGGTGAGACCAGGAGTCGTCACTCCCGCTGTGACCAGGAGCTGCAATGACACCGTCCAAGACCGGAGGTGAAGACCGCACAGGCCGCAAGGTATTGTCACCAAGCAAGCCTCGGGACAAGGTATGATTCCACAAACCATCCTTTCCTATTGTATAGACGGTGACGTGTTTCCTTGTTTTGGGTTTATGGAGGAGACAATTTTTGTTTCCACTGCCTTCTCTGTCTCCCCTAAAACCCAACAGTGGTATCAGAGCCACGTCAACTGCTCTATACTTTAGGATTATCGATATGATTGATTTTAGTTTGTCGCCTTTATTTATTGCATACGATGCGAATAAAATTGGCTTTATGCATGTCCAATCCTAAATCCACAAATCCCAATTTACATATATCATATGTATTATGAATGCACTCGATACGTGTCGTCCTTAAACGAGTTTCATGGTGGATAAACCCTATCTGTGTATGGTTGTATGTGGTTGCTTGCATCTCGGTCTACGCACTGATTCCCTTTCTCCTATTCTTGATGTAACTCGAAATAATTTGAGATTTCTTTCCTACCTTTGCTCCCCTCGAATGTAACTCGAGGTTTCTCTTTTTACAATGTAAAATAGGATAGAATTTTATTTCTTTTTATTCAAAGAACGGAGGACATCTTGATGACAGCTGAGATGATCGGTTCAAGGCGTGAATCGATCAGTTGACGTTCCAGATGATCGGTTCAAGGAGTGAGCCGTTCGGTTGATGACTGGTTTGAGGAGCGAGACGAGTGGGTAGCGGCCATGATGAGATGCATGACGAAAAGGCGAACCGATTGGTTGGAGGATACAACCGATCGGCTGGTGGAACCCAGCCGACCGACCTGATGGCGAGCCGATCAGTCATGTGATGAGTTGATCAAAACCTGAAAGGCAAAGGATAGAGTTCATCTAGTACAGGTTGTGTGATGTATACCTAGATGACCATGATTCCTCTTGGCTCAAGGAATCACATTAGGATGGCCATAATCATCACTTTTATCATTTTGCATGTTTTCTGTGGGATATAGCATGTATATGATACATACTATGCATTGTGGTGATTGAATATATATATATGTATATCTAAACCAAATCCCTCATTAAATATTAAGTTTTAGATGCCTTCCAAATGTGACACACATGAAAAGCTTGATCGACCAAATGTGGGAATGCCCAAGCGTGGTGCACCGTCTATCTCGTGGAAGCGTGAAGGATGAATGTGTGGGTCTGCCCAAGCAGGGTGCATATTCATCGTGTTGGCTTTGGGTCAGACTTAATAAGGTGACCTAGATAGGATTTAGCAGCTTGAGGCATGGAGATTCTCATGGCAAGGAGTTGTATATGACATCTTATCAAGAGTTGCATATGATGCAATTGGCAAGAGTTGCCTACCTGAGAGATCTAAGTTGTGGGTGACAGCCCAAGCTGGTTCATGACTTTAGGATTTCAGGATCTTGCCAACTCGAAGGTTGTATGCTGCAATCTTCTCAATTGATGGTGAGGGCTATCAATTTGAACTAAAATAGTGGGAGTGATAATTAATTAAAGGACAAATTATATCATCAATTTTTCAAATCAATCAAATAAGTCAAAAATGAGTTTTGGACTAAAATTGCATATTTTCCTTTTATAGTACAAATGACAACAAACAACAATCACTTTTCTTTGCGATCCGTCCTTAAAAAGGACAAGTTGAATGGGACAAACTTCCACGACTGGTATAGGACATTGAGGATTGTTCTCACTCAAGAGCGAAAGCTCTATGTCCTGGATACTCCAATTCTAGAGGAACCTGCTCCTAATGCACCAAAGGCAGAAAGGGATGCTTAGAAGAAGCATTTTGATGATGCCATTGATGCAAAGTGCTTGATGTTGTGCTCTATGAACCACGAGTTGCAGAGAGAACATAAGAACATGGGTGTCATTGAGATGATTTAGTATCTCAGGAACATGTATGAAGATCAAGCACATCAAGAGAGATACGATGTCTCAAGGGCACTGTTCAAGTGCATCATGACAGAAGAAGATCCAGTTGGTCCTCACATACTCAAGATGATTGGGTATGTGGAGAACCTGACAAGACTGGTATTTCCACTAAGCCAAGAGTTGGCTACTGACGTGATACAACAATCGTTACCCGAATCCTACAGTTAGTTTGTGATGATCTACGACATGAACAACTTTGATAGGCCACTGTCAGAGTTGTTGGGCATGTTGAGGATAGCCGAGACACAGATGAAGAAGGACAAGCCTAAGTCTGTGATGGTGATCACGAGAAAGAAAGGCAAGTCCAAGCGCAAGGGCAAGGGCAATGCTAAGAAAGGTTCTGATGCTAGCCAGGAGCCCAAGTCATATTCAACTCTCAAGGCCAAGGGAGGCGTGACCAAGAAAGGCAATTGCCACAATTTTCAAAATCTAGGACATTGGAAAAGGAATTTTCCTCTCTATCTGGAAGAATAAAATAAGAAGGACGCGACAAATGTCTCTACTTAAAGGTGTCATGAAAGTAAACTTAACACTTTTGAGGTATATGATACCAAGATGTATAGTGTAAAGCACTCAATAAATGGGGCAAGTGTTTCCGCCATAGATAGGAGTACTTTAGTTTATTTTCAGCTTAAAAGGCATGTAATACATTTATGAACTTCTATTTCATATTTTCCAATAGATAGTAACACTTTATTTTTTCATAATGTACGACAATGATAGCAATCAATAAAGAGATGTTCCAATTTCTAAAGATATGATCTTTGTGTAAATGCCTTGTTTATCTGGTGGTATTTGATATGCATAAGATAAAATGATACCTAAAAGTTATAGATAACTCAAACAATAAAATTAGCATCAATAATGAGAAATTCAATTCTAGTTTCCATGTGATGGATAAATCTAGTCTCTTTTTGTTAGAGAACCAGTAAGAGACATGAATATCTTGGACATGATTAATCAATCTTCACTAAAGGTAGTGGAAGAATGATTATCCTATTAGGTATGATACATGTGATGTATTTACGTACCTATTGGAACAAATGCTAATACTTCAAATGGTGTTTAGAGAATTACCAATATGAATATCTTGAAGTGTTCAAGATTATCATAGATGAAGTGAAAATTTGGTAAAGTGTTAATTCTTGATGAGATTAATGAATGAAATACTTGGACCAAATGTTTGAGATCCTTATGAGTGATTATGATAGTGTATCATAGCAAACTCATGATTACGGCATGATGATGTCTAAATCAAGAATGAATCATACTCTAAGGAGTTAGAGAATGATTATCAAATAACTGAATTCTTCTTAATAAAGAATACCCCACACTAAAAAAGGACATTAAGAATCACAAGGAGTTGTAAGTTCTTATATCCTTGACGGATACACCTCGTTTATCTATGTGATGATTTGTTCATGTGATGAGTCAACTAACTAGATGAATATGAGGAACGAAATTTTGAGTTATGGTTTATGACCATTACATCCTAAATGACATCCATGTGAACCATAAGGTATGACCTTGATGGTAGCACTCATTGGAATAAATCCATAAGTGTAAACGAATACTAAGTGTTAAGACAGATGGATAACATTTTGAGAAGGATGATGCTTGTTGATTGCAGCTTAATGACTAAGACATTTGGCATATGGATACTAAAACTGCATCCCTATGAGGAATAAAACAAGGATGTGTACATGACACAACCTATAAGGATTATGAATCCACTAATGCAAATGAAGTCTATAAGTTACAATGGACTAATAAATGTGATTGATTGAGTACAAGAAACTCATAATTGGATCTTTACTTTAATGATATAGTCAAAGGGTTTGACTGATATGTCAAAGATAAAGAAGGCATCAGTGATTTAGTGGGAGTGTGTTCACATTCCACATGTTGATGTGAACTGGAAATGTTCTAGAATGGAAATCCAAAAGTGGAAATTATCTTTAAGGATGATAGAGATGTTTCCTATGTGATAGGAATAGAGATCTATAGATATAGTTCTCGAAAACCTCTTGACCTGAAAAGAGAAAGCATACATTGGCAATCTGTACTGAAGAGTTTAGTATGCACAGATTCAGTGGGAGAACACTTGTCCATGTTATATGGAGTTAGTATCCCAAGGCCAAGTGTCCAATTATTATGAAGAATGGAAACACTAAGAACATATATGGATCTATCATGTATGTAATCATCCCATTATCTTGCATGTATCGACATGGAAAGAACAAAATGCATTCATAATCTTGTAAGTAGGACATGGCAATATGATGTGCTCATCCTGATAACTCGTATGTAAGACATGATGAGTGGATGTCTGTCTACTTCCAATAAGGGTTACTGGAATACCATAAGAACTTGATAAGTACTTGAGAAGTACCAATTCTATGGATATAAGGAAGAGTTAAATGTAATGAGTTACATTGATGCGAACTTATGAAAGGACAGAAAATTATTCACAAAATATATAGGATATATAAAAGTGAATGTTTGTTGATAATTGGAAGTGTTCCAATAAAACTATTTAGAAGGAAATTTCAAGTATCTATATGTTAGAGAACAACAGTGGATACTATATGGGTCTAGAAGTTCATGAGATGAACTTATAGATATTCCAGTCATTGATGACAAGTATGGAATTCTTGATCATGCAATGTGGCTAAAGGTTAGCAAAGGAATACTAGATCGCATATTATGACAACTCCATCTCATACGTGTGACGTACAGAGAAGAGATGAGAGACATGCATTTAAAAACTGACTTTGTCAAGGTGTTGCCATTACTCACTATGATCGCACTAGAGCAGAGTAACATGTGGGACATGTTTGAAGATCACTATTAATATGATTCAAGGGTGATTGGCTCGTAGTGCAAGTGGGAGTTTGTTGGTATGTATGCCCTGAGAGCCAATCATGGGATGATTGATGGGATATATTAAGATTGATTTGATAAACATCAAAGGCAAGCTTCCAATTCTTTCTGGTTCAGTCATATGAGATAGTGATAGAACATATTTAATGTCTAGAGAATGACAGTGCTCAATGACGTATGTTTTCAGGTTAAGGACCTGAACGATGAGATCATACAGATGCTAAGAGTTTGTACATTCTTGTCATGTCCCTAGTTGGATATCATTGTGGAAGGTAGATAGACAACAATGACACACAAGACTGGATTGTGGTGTTGGTTGATGACATAATCTCACTAGTCATGATATAGAGATATGAAACCAATCACATCAGTACTTGTTAGAGAACAAGTATACCAGACATACCCACCGCGAGTTTGACACATGGAACCATGACATGGTAGTCACAGTCAATACTCACAGTGATGGTGGTGAGTGTGATTCTTTGACCTAAAATCACTACACTCAACACATGTCGTTGGGCACACTTTGACATCATCAAACGTAGTCCTGAAACATGGGTTGTTATAAGGTGATGATTGGGTGGCTTTGACACATGGGGCTTTTGAGGGGTGAGTGATAGATATGGGATTTGTCCCTCCTGAGGGAGTTTGATATCCATGGCCACTTGATGAGTAGGATTTTGAAAGGCGTGCATGCATGTGTGAATTAGTATATGATATTGATGTCATACATATCTCGTCCAATCTACTCTGAGATCAAGAAAGTGAATGAACATTGATAGGATGATTGTTCCATGCCTCAAGTTCATTCGGGATATCAGTGACAAAGGAATTATACATTCACTGTAACACCATTCGCGGATTGTAGGATTGAAATTTGTTCTCCAACTTTCTATTTCACTTGGGTAGCATTGATGTGTGACTAGGCACCACTCTTTGCTTGTGAAGTCATAAGTGTTATGGACTTTCACTGCCAACGTGAAATGGACTTGCAGGGTCACACACATAGGATTTAACCTGGAAGAGGAGTTTTGTCCACAAACAATGTTTAGATTGATTATTAAAGGAGTTTAGTAGTTCAATTAAACACTCAATTAATTGATAGCTCAAGGTCATAATGTTCAAGGTGTTTGACACATTGATTGGAGTATCGGATTGATTGAAACTATAATTGACTGTTTCTATACAATTTGCACTCCCAACCGATCCGCTCATGTGATGAACCGATCGACTAAGCTTGGTGAACTGATCGACTCAGGTGGTGAGTCGATCGACTCATGGACAGGGTGAAATGATCGGTTCAAGTGTTGAAACGATCAGTTTAACTGGTCCAACCGAGCAAGTTGGGAAAGTCAGGTTGGTGAGAAATTTCTTTTCGTTTCACTTGCCCAATTTGATTGGAACAAGGATTGGTATTTGGTACCAATTCGAAACAAAAGAAGAAAAGTCAATTGGGAACTGACCAGGACCACGAACCAACCGGTTCAGAAGTGAACTGACCATTTCATGGGTCCCAACCAATTGATTGAGGTACCAACCGGCCAGCTCAGGTCCGGAACCGACCGTTTCAGAAATGAAACGATCAGTTTAGGTTGTGTAGTTGGTTGTTTTTGTGGAAAATATCGAACCCTTCTACTCCTGCTTTAGTCCCACATTGCCTGGGATAGAGAACCTTGTCCCATGACCCTCCTATATATAGGGGTATTGGGGGCTTCTCAAAGTACAACTCTGTGCAACCAGTTGCTCTGTAAAGTTGTCATTCTCTCTGGTTTTGGTAACTGACAGAGCCCGAGCAAGTGTTACCCGATAAGGGAGGCACAATAAGGGAAAGACAACTGTAGAAAGTGACTGGTGGCAGGAGAGTGTTTCAGTGACTAGTACACTGGCAGGAGGGTGCGACTCCTTCCAATTACTCGTGGGACACGGAGATTGGAGTTCCAGGTGGTCCGTGTGGACTACTTTAGAGGCGGGAGATTTCTGCCGCTGGGAGGACAACTATCAATCCCGACAGTCCCAATGAGACTAGGAGTCATCAGTCCCAGTGTGACCAGGAGCTGCATAGACACCGTCCAAGTCCGAAGGTGAAGACCACGCAAGCCGCAAGGTATTGTCACCGAGCAAGCCTCAGGATAAGGTATGATTCCACAAACCATCCTTTCCTATTGTATAGATGTTGACATGTTTCCTTGTTCTGGGTTTGCGGAGGAGAAATGTTTTTGTTTCCACTGCCTTCTATGCCTCCCCTAACACCCAATAGGATATTATTTCTATTTGAAGGAATATACTAAGTTAGTGTGTGTCTATGATAGAAAAATTGATTCAAGAAGGAGTCTTCATTCGTAAGACCATTTTAGATATTAAGAAACAATGTAGTACGCCATAAAGGATGATGGAGAAGGAGGATAAGGAATTACACTTGGTTGTCTAGTAGATCGATTTAATGGGAAAGCCAGGACCTTGAAGTATTTGCCATGGAAAAGTCCGTTTGAGGTCATCAATCGAAATTTCTAAAGTGTAATTCTAGAATGGCAAGGGTTGTGCATTGTATGCTCTAAAAATGAAGCTTCACTTTGTTGAAAAAATATATGGTTTAATTTTGAATCCAACATGGATCTAAGGAATTATGAACAAAGTTTTGGTTGTAGATGAGTAGGTTGATGATTTGTTTTCAAATATTTAATTGGGGTTTTGGTTTTTTAGATAAAAAAACTATGTAAGGAATTGAGTGTCTTAAGTAGGATAAAATGTTCCTCGAGAGAATTGTGTAGAATCTGTGGGGCCAATATGGGAATGAATTGAACTAATAAAAATAAAACCACGTCCATTTGTCCTTCATATTATATCCCACTAATAATATTACAAGTAATAAAATCAAGGATATATATATTGAATAAATATACCTGACGTCATGGATTTAGAGTGATTTTGTCTCAAAGAATTTAGCTACACTTTATGGAGAGGTCAACCACTTCTATTTTTCAACCATGTGTATAACCTTGTATTAAAACCACACTATCAATATCAATGAAGGATAACTAAATTCCCTCATCTAGGAAATGGAGCTAACAGCCTACAAGTGAATCACCTTCCCTCAACTAAGGGCCACCAAAACTTCACCTTCCTCATCCAAGAAAGAGATTTACACATCACCTTTTGGTATAGAGATAATGGGAAAAGGTAGAGAACTTCACAATGAATTATTAGAACTATATCTTGTACAAGTATTATAACTCACTCTTATGATTGCAACAAGTGGTCAAGTTAAAAAAGTGACTTCAAGGTTCTAGAGACACTATCTATCAATTATAGCATAGGAGCATACTTGGTAACTTTGAGAATATCTCATATAGGTCCTATTTATATTCTAGGGAGGCTCTAATCAATAGATTTAGTTAGGAGTTCGATCCATTTTTTGTCATTGATGGGATGCCCAATGGATATATTTCCACTTGTAATTCCCCTATAACAGCTAATTTGCACTATACAAAACGTGACATCGACAATGTAGTCAGTTGAGTTTATCCAAAAATTTGTAGGCCAGTGGCACTACATGCCAATACCAAATAGGTCTCTTGACTGAATTTTCTTTTGAACACTCACTCAATTTGTTGTCTGAGTATACAGTCAGATCCATAAATACAAGTTTTTGTTATTGTTTGAGTATATAGTCAGATCCAGAAATAGATGTTGCACAAAACCAAGATGTAATATCTACCTTCTAATGTAGAACACCGTCGACATATTACAAATAAGCATGCAATCATCATTGCAGGTGTACTTTGTAAAAAAAGAAAAATCTATCGTGAAAGATAGAAATTACATGCCTAGTTAAATATATAACTAAAAAGTAATTAAAAATAACATAAAGATGCCTCAACAAAGAATTATATTCGACAACAAAAATAATTCTCTCAATATCATACTTACTTATAAATTTGCTGCATAACCAATTATTCAAAAATTCGTTATTTTGTAATCTGAATTTTGTAGTTTTGATCATAAGAAAGACTCTCTCCATTGCAGTAGTTGTAACATTAATCCAAATTCTGGATTGGGTAGCAATACTCCTTTGTTAAACATGAATATTTTCTAGGATTGTATGTTCTAATTGGATGAATCTACTAGCACGTAATTTCCTTCCAGCTACATTATCTATTAATATAAATACAAGAATCTCTTTGTTTTATAAATATGCATCATTTAGTAGGGTGAAGTGATTACACAAAGAGACTATAGTTCTCAGATAGGCATGCATGCAGTTATCTATCCATGCCATGTGACGATATATATATAGATCTTAAAAGATGATTTCTATCTAGGAGTAATTTCTCTATTCCCATATGTCCTCAGTAACTTTCAAAAATTATAGAAAGTATCATCTCACTAAAAAATAGTTTTAACAAAAAATTGATCCTGAGAAACATTTTTGATAAATCCATTCAAAGTACATTAGATGTCAAGGAGTAGCATGGCTAGCTGACTTCTATGGTACCTAATAAAGAGAATCGAGTTCAAACTACACAAACAAACGTTTCTTAATTTACTTTCCTCTTGGACATCCTGCCTCCAAAAAACTTTAAAGTAGGGTTGTACATTTCTTTGTCTAGATCAGTGGACTGCACCAGACCAACTATTTGGTCTAGTTCGGTCTTGGACTGACTTGACTTTTGATCTAGATCCTCAGTCCTTTATTTTGTTTTCAATTTTTTTCATTGGTCCAATTTGGTTTAAACCATTAGAAATGTGTCACAAAATCATTCTTACCTCAATCTCAATCTCACTACTTAGATAGTGGTAAAAGGATTAAAGTTCTCATCCCTGAGTGGTCCTATAGGATCTCACAAACTGGTATATATAATATAGCATAATAACTGAAAATAGGAGTTTTTAAGAACAAACTAACCCAAAACAGGAGATATTACAAATTTATCCTTGTCATAATAGTACATCGGGCGAGGAAGCAATCTAGTCAATGTTTCATTTATTTTATCTAAAATTAAAAAAATCAAAACACAATCATGCAATTGCATGGTACACTATCTAAAATAACTAAAACAGTTTATAGTAGAAGAGTATATTTGGCAGGATTTATATTCCAAAGTATAACAAGATAGTTTTCCAAATCTGATATTTGTGCGACAAGAGGTTTATTTCGAACATTTCAATTTTTATTATGAGTTTCCGTTTTCTAATTTGAGAAGCATGCTTATATATTTTGTGTGGATACATTACCCCAAGGTGATGGGGGAGGTCATCAGGCTTCTTCTCTCCATATGAGGTAGGAGGTCAATGTACAAGTTCCATCCTCTGAATGAGGAGGTCGCTTGCACTCAATATCAACATTATTATCATCGATATACATACAGTCATAATTGGCAAAATCATTTATCTTTTTTTTGGAATATATATAGATTATTTTTTATTCATCCCTCTCTTTATTACATGCCAAAAAATAAAAGTTCTAATGTGAACATCCTTTTAAACCAAGGTGACACATTGGAAGAAAAAAGTAAAGGAAGAGTGTGACTGACCAAAAAAATGAGCTATGTTATCTACTATGCTATTATGTATCATAGGGATAAAAGTGACGTATGGTCTCCCAACATCTTCACAAAGAATCTGAAAATGCCTCATATGTGGAGTAAAGATGTTTGATGTTGGGATGGATCCACGGTTGCATCGGACTAGATGACTAGGGAGCACAATCCCATGATTTTGCAAAGTTCCAAGACACTAAGAATGCCTTGTGTTTCTACATCTAACGTCGAGTTAGTGTCGTTGGATGAACCAAATGAGAATGTCATTTATGTTTTCATGTTTGTCTCAAAATATATGATTATTTCAAAGATAAACATAATGTTTCCTCAACTTCACAAAACTATCTCAATGTTTTAGAAATTACATCCCTAGTTCAGCTTGGTATTATACTTTACATTCCTATCATAATCCAAACTCCATTAACCCACCATGAACTAGCATGTCACCTGATTAGGGCATGGAAAACCCCAAAATCTGGCACTTTCCTTTTATACAAATTGATCCACGGGTAGATGCACGGTCAACAGTGACTGAGCGCGACGTAAAACTTCCCTGCTGTGATGGGATGGTTTAAACTAGGCGACGAGCACCTACGGCTGATTAAGATGGATAATGGACAATATGGAGGTCACAAATGTCGTGGACGTAGGTAAGCAAATCCTTATCCCAGAACCACGAGCATGGACTACCGCTTCGGCTGAAGCAAGGGGAATTACCAAATTGGCAAGGCCACTAAAGCAGACGTAAGTTTGTAAGCTTTGATCCCATGACGATGTAGTGGGTCGGGTGGGAGTTCCACCTCAAATAGGACGTGTGCCAGGGTCATTGAGTTGCAGAAAATGACAGACCAATCTAAGAGTGTTCTACTATATAATATAGGAGTGTTCTACTATATAATAAAGGGTCATTCCTAGAGGAACACACGAGCACATTTGGTTTATTGGACTTCGATGGATTCTGCGGAATACTGCATTTCATCAGTCCCAGTAAAAGAATTTTGTGGTTCTAAGAAGTACCACGTAATATGGTGATCAAGAACTTGTATATTTTGAGATCATATGATTGAGATCAAGAACTTGTATATTTTGAGTTATGTGTGATCTGATGTGAAAAACTATCTAGGATTGACGATATTAGATCATTCAGTCATTTCTATGTACAACAATGCCAAGTGTAGATTGGGTGATGATATAGTACTTAAATTCATGTGATCAAGTCATGAATATAACATCAGAGTTTAATGGGATCTTGATATGATCATGTATCATGTAAATCAGGGTTTGAAATATTAATGAATTAGGATGCAAGAAAGAGATGGGAAATCTCTTTGGATCTAAAATCTTCCTGTAACAACCATGCCTCCCGGTAACCTCCAATTAAGGGAGACCAAAAGGTAAGAGCCATTATCCCAATTAATAGGATCAAAGGTTCGCCAAATAATCAATAACAATTATTAAATTCTACCAACTATATTGAAATATGGTGAAAATAAAAAAAACTTTGCATACCTTTTGAAAACTTGGATCTCTAAACTTCTATCCACATATGAATCCTACTCTAACTAATCCTCCTTGTATTTTAATTCATGTATTTTACAATATGACAATTTATTGTTTGTCCTTTTGGCTTGTACCTAAAATGCCGACAAATAAAACTTCAGTCAGCATAAAGTTGGTATGTGGGGGAAACAATAATCGTGTAACTATGATAACAAAGTAATCAGTCAATTATGATTTAAACAAACAACTTGACGTTTTCCACATAACTGCTCAATCCCTACATACCCTTGCATCTGCGTTGTCCCTTCAGTGGACCTAGATGATACCTTCCTTATGGTAGATCCCCATTAAACCCCTCATGATCCCACCTAATAGGTGAACCAGTTTCTAGGGTTGAGTCACATGGCACTACTCGTAGGTAGCCCACTCCTTAACTCATGGCATGCTAAAGAGTCTCATGGCACTACACGTGGGTAGCCCAATTTCTAACTCACGATAACCTAGACCTTGCTCTAGGTTACCCCTTTTTTGTCTTTGCAAAGACAAAGAGGTGGACCAGGATCTGAGCCAGTCATGTATGCACATTTATAGTGATAATCATAGTCACTTTATAGCTGCCTGAAATAAATAGACATCCAACAGTTATTTCCATGCAACCGATAAAATGTTCAGGAATCACTGTAAAACTAGAGCGATCATTCATAAGCGTAACCACATACCTATTCAGTAGATTCAAGCTAATTTTAATTCCAACCAAGAAGGCAATCCAAGCAAATAGTTCAACCATTCAATCAAGAATCTTGAAAATCACATGTACTCTATTTACTACACACTTTATCAAGATTATTTCTATTCAACTTGAAATTTCTTCCTATGGTTTAGGGTTTAGGTGTACTCCGTTCCTCATTCAATCCATTGAATTCTTTGCGCTTTCTACGATACATATGGAATTTTGGAAGAAACCTTTGATGACCAAGATATAGATTCTTACCGCCATGTTTTAGTCTTGTTGAATCAGTGTTCTCTTCACATATAGGACACACTTTAGCTCCTTTGACACTATATCCAGACAAATTCCCATATGCTAGAAAGTCATTAATAGTGCAAAACAACATAGCATGCAAACGAAATGTCTCTCTTTGTGAAGTATCATAGGTCATCACACCTTCACCCCAGAATTTCTTTAAGTCATCAAGCAGAGGTTCAAGATAAACATTGATGTCATTTCCAGGTTGTTTAGGGCCCGATATCAACAACGAAAACATTACATACTTATTTTTTATACACAGCCAGGGAGGAAGATTGTATATAACAAGCTTGACTGGCCAAGTGCTATGTTGGCTTCTCAATGTCCCGTACGGATTCATACCGTATGTATAAAGCCCAAGTCTTAGATTCCCGACTTCTTCACCAAATTTAGGGTATAATAGATCAATCTTCTTCCACTGTGGGGAATCAGACACATGTCGTAGATTCCCATCATTATTTTTCTTAACATCTGCATGCCACCTCAAATTCTTCGCATCTATCGGATTGGCAAACAAGCATTGAAACCGTGATATTATAGGTAGATACCACATCACCTTGGCAGGAGAACCAGTTTTGGACTCCCCCGAAGTCGTCAATTTATACCGTGAAGCACCACATTTTGGACAATCTTTCAAATCTGCATAGTCCTTTTGAAATAATACACAATCATTCGGGCATACATGTATATTCTTGGCATCCATTCCCATTGGGCACAACAATTTATTTACCTGGTATGTTGAGATTGGCAGCTCATTTCCTTGAGGAAATATTTCTTTCAACAAAGACAGCAATGACGTGAAGCTTTTTTCGCTCCATCTATTGTTAGCTTTCAACTTATACAATTACAACACAGTGCTAAGCTTCGTAAACTTAGTACAACCAGTGTATAACGACATCTCAACATCATGCACAATGTTTCTAAAAATGGGAGGTGGATCGGTGTGCTCAACCGCACAACTATTCATCATCGTTTCAACGATGTCTACTGGAACTGGTTCATTCACATCTACGTCATCGTAGGCAATTTCTACTTCCACACAAGCACTGCTATCGACATCCACTGGTTTCGGGTTTGAAATTTCTCCATGCCAGTGCCATTTTGTATAGCCTTGTATAATCCCATTGCACATGACATGAGTTTTGATTTCGTCACCAGTGTTGACTTTCAAGTTGTTACCGCAATGCCTACATGGACAGTAGAACCTATCTCCAGGTTGTTTCCTATGTTCCTCGGAAAATCTAATAAACTGGTCACGACCAGAAATAAACTCTGGGGTGCAGCGATTGCGAATGGACATCCATGATCTATCCATTATATGATCAAAGATAAAACAAGTATATATTAGGACAAGATTACGGTATACTATCCAAGATTGTTCACTTTATAGACCAACAAACAAATGTGATGTCATTCTTATATATAATAAATGTGTATCACCTATCCCATCCTTGAACACCTAATCTCACTAGTAAGTGTATAATGTGTATTGGGTTTTCAAAAAAATTTCGGCAGCATTTCCCCGCTGTTCTCTAAGTACATATGTACTTACAGAACAAACGAGGAAATTCTACCAAAATTTTCTCAAAAACCCAATACACATTATACACTTACATCCTAAGTGAGATTAGGTGTTCAAAGACAGTCCCAAACCGGGGACTATCCAAGATTTACTCCTAATGAGTAAATCTTGGACGAGTTTCTAGGCCAACAAACACAATAATAGATATGTACATGTTAGGGTTTCATCACAATTGATGTTAGGGTTTCATCAATGTTAGGGTTTAATCAAATCAAACCCTAGAATGGGTCAAGTTCAAATCAAACCCTATAATGTTTACAGGCATTAGGTACATGAAAAGGATCTAAAATCCAAACCCTAGAATGGGTCAAGTTCAAGTCAAAATGGCTACAAGTGTGCATTTTGGGTTTTCTATCTAAACGACCTTAGAACATCTATGTAATCACTTGTAACTTAGAAGAGAAAAAAGTATTAAGATATGCATGATACAATAACTATTTTGCATAACATTACAATAGACTTATCATTGATACCTTACTAACTTATTTCTACATTTACATATCATCACTTGATCAAAAATTACAGCTATACATTTAACCAAAGTATGCATTCTAAAATCTATGTCATGATTAGTTACATGTAATTTACTTGGATATACAGAAGTACCCGATTACTATCTCTTACATACAAAGTATGCATATTAAATTAACTAAGGCTTATCATAGAACATGTATTGTATATACAATAGAGGATTCAGCTCAGTATAAGCACAAAATCAGTACCTAAACCCTAAAATCACACCTTTTTAGCATTTATTCTAACAGGTTTATGTATAGCAATATGTATGAGCCCTAATAAAATAGTCGATCTCCCACTAAATCTAGTGATGATGCTATTGTCATATTGCCATCAAACATAGGAAATTAAAAATGATTCTCATAGGAAGTAAATAACTTTAAAAAAATAAAAAAAATGCCCAGCAGCTGCTTGGGCGTGCCTTGGCACCGCCCAAGCAGCCGCTGGAGCAGAGGAAGAAGGCAGGGCATGTGGGCATACCTTTAGGGTAGAGGAGAGCAGCGGCCGGAGCACAGCAGCCACCGGCGGGGGCGGCGACAAAGAGAGGAGAAGCGCCAGCGAGGACACAGAGCAGCGGCGGCGATGGCAGCGGTGAGGGCACGGACGACCGTCAGTGAGCTCAAAGGGCAAGAGCACAAGCAGGAGCAGAAGAACGACCGCCGGTGAGCATAGAGCAGTGGCGAGGGCAGGAGAAGGAGCAAGACAGCGGCATGACAGGGAGCGGCGGCAGCGGAGCAGCGGGGGCGAGCAAAAATCATCGGAGCAGCTGGAATCAGGAATGAAACAGGGAAAGGGAAGAGTCGGTCACGCAGGTGAGCTATTAAGTTGACAATAAGTGTCGGTTATTCAAAAAAACTGACAACTAAACCAACAGTGTCGGTTCTTTGCCAAAAAATGACACCTATACTAGATTATAGTCGTCGGTTTTTAACTAAAAGATAACCGACAACTATTCCTGTCTCGCGAATACCCTTTAGTCGTCGGTTATTTATTTACGAACCGACAACATATGTCAAATTTTGGAGGTAATTTTTTCGCTGGAATTTTGGTTTTGGCGGTTGATTTTAGGTATTGGTTTTTTATTAATTAACCGACAGTTAATAAAAGCGGTACCCGTGTCTGGTCGACCTTCACAGATTGGATGTCGGTTTATGTTATAGACCGACACTTTAGAGTTTAGGTGTCGGTTTATGTATAAAATCGACACCCTGAAAAGTGACTTTATAAGACATTTATGTAGTAGTGTTTCCTTATCCATTTTAGGGTTTTGTTTGCAATTAGGGTTTCACTTCATTTATACTATTTTAAACCCTAATTTATATAATTACTTATAAACCCTAATTTTGGATTAAAGGCACACTTAAACATTAATTAAGCCCATTATGCCTCTTTTATATTAAAACTACCATTTTTATCATTTTTATCCATGGAAAGATCATTATGCTCATTTATCTTCAATTCATAGTTCATTATGGTCTAAATCACATATGAACTCTATGTATATCAATAAATCCAACTTTTATTCATTAGAAAACCCTAATTACTATATTAAGGGTATTTACCCATAATTAGGAATCTTTACCCTTAAAACAGCTTAGAATCATCATATCTTAGCTTTATTCACAATTTTGAATAATGTAAAGCCATTAAGAATTACAAAAAATAATATTATGGTTTCAAGGTCCATTAAGGCATATAAAAATATGCAACTCTAAATTAACCAATTAAACACATGACTCATCTTTTTTATCAACAATAGGGCAATATCATCTTAAATTACCCATAGCACCTTACTCAATCTTATAAACATCAAAAACAAGGTTTTACATGTCTTTAGCCTTCACTTTAACACATGTTGCCATACTTTTCGAACTACAAGCATAATTATACTCGAAGAGTATTTTATTTGGATTCCTCTCATTTTTATGAGCAATTTGATATAAAGTTTCACTATATTCTGAGTTATTATGAATTAATTAGAATTATTGCAAGATTACAAATTCTGGACCAATAGAGTCGTGCCACGTAGGCAAACAATCTTACTTTGCGTACCTCTTGGGCCAGGGTTATGTTATAATGCAATTACGAATTTTCCATCATCCAGGGATCTATTTCTCCACTCACAGAAAATTGGTCAACCTATGTTTTCTTCATATCCTCGCCCTCCTACACGCATGTTGCAGTCGTTGAGATGGGACTGCTGTCGTGAGCAACTCTTCTCTATCGATTCTGCCTACTCTTGGATCCTTCCTATGATGCCCACAAATACCCCTTCCTGCACATAGCCCCTACCTCTACCCATCAGCTCTGGTGGTCATGGTTATGATGGGAGGATCATCCTCTAGATCTCTCCTCACCGTGTTGTTGTAGGGCTACTCCTGCCGATGGGCGATGCCTCTGGTCAAACGTCCATGGTATGCTCTGATGGCCTCCACTGCATGACTGCAAGGAGTCGACGACGCCCCCTCATGACCTTGTAAGTGTAGGTCAGGCTGTGCGAGCATCGATGTCGACCAACACCCACCTACTGCAGTCGCAGGTTGTCTCTGCATCTTCGTGGGTCGTCCTTTCTCTCACGTTTAATATGGCAAACCCATCCCGCTGCTCTCGCTCAGTGCACGCCCACAGAGCTCGGCTCTATGCCCAACACTGCCCAAGGTTCCATGGCGCCACCCTCCTACCATCGTTGGAATTGGCCACAACCTGAGTTTGGCTACAAGTGGTCGGACGTGGTGAGGAATTTAGTTCCATTCTGTTCATCCTCAACGTCGTCATTCCCACCCAAGAAGGCACCAAGAAGAGTCAGGGAGTGGAGCACTATCGCTCCGCCACTGTTGGTTCCCTGGGAATAGAGGAGAGAGATGGAGGAAGTAGGTTGGAGTTCTGTACATATATTTATACATGTAGATAGTCTGAAGCGTTTAGGGTTTGAGAGTCCATGTTGTCCTGGTCTCCTATAATTAGTAGTGCTGACGCAAAACAAAGAAAGGATGGAATATGATTCCATCATCCTTTCCTTATTTACAAAGTAACCACTCTTTCTAATTATCTCCTTTACAAAATAATCCATATTCCTTAGTCATTAGGAAATCTGATTTTTATCTCCTTTATCTTCTTTGATTTGGCTTTTAATCCATTAGCGACAAAAAATACTTCCTTATAATAAAAGTATTTCTTTTTGATAATACTAAAAGTCATTAATCACATTATCCTCATATTAAGAATTCTATATTATTTGTATTTTCTCTTCCTTCTATTCTTTTCTTTTTTTTCACTTTTCTTATTTGTTTTGTTAGAAATCATATGTAAATGAATATTTTCTCAATTGTGGCCATTAAAGCCACTTTCTAGATATTTCCAAGTATTTCTCATAAATACTTTTCTTAATATCCACTATCTTTTATCTTTTTCCATTATTTGGACTTCTCCTCTTTTCTTCTCTTTTATATCCGTTAATGTATTAATCTAATAATAGGAATCACGAAATTCCTCTCAAAAGGAAGATTTGCAAAGAAATCCATTCTTTGAAGCAAAGCATGCAACCTTTTCAATTAAGTCCAAATACATTTCAATTATGAAAACACATGCAAAATTGGGGTTGTAACATCCTTCCCCTCTTATAAGAATTTTGTCCTCAAAATTCCATCAAGCAAACAAATAATTTAGGATAAGACTTTTCCATGTCCATCATTGACCCCTATGTGGCTTTACCTTATCCATGGCACTTCCAAAGAACCTTTATCATCACATATTCTTTTCTTTGAGTTCTTTCACTCTGACGTCTATAAATTGCACAAGTGACGCAGGTCATTTCAGCCTCCTTTGGGCTCACTAGGTCCATTTCTTCGTACATGGTCCGGGTACCTCACATAGTGCTCTAAATTGGACACATGGGACTCATCACACATCACATTAACCTAAGGGGTAAGGGAAAACTTCACCTTCTCATCCAATCCATCTCAAATGCACCCATGTAATGGGGCCTCATCTCTCTTAGCTATAACTTAGAGGGGTCAGATTTTCACATCACATATTCCCCCACAGTGAACTGCATGTCAGTCTACTTTGCATCAACGTACAACTCATGTTGTCTCTGGCTCCTTTCAGCCATTGCACGATCAAAGCTACTTCATCTGCACACACTGTGGTCCTTTATTGACCTTCACGAGGTCCCTTCACCAATATCATCTTAACAAAGTGGTGACTAACACAACCTCCCTTTCAGAGCTTCTTTACATCCCGATACTGGCTATGGTGGTTATCATCTCATCTTACAAAAGACAAGAACTATCTCAATGTATCACCCTGAAAGAGCACACATGCTCTCATCAGACCCTCTAGTCTGGATCATACTAGCCATTAGTTAGGGGTGATATCAGATTCTTCATGTACCTACTTCCACCTTATGGAAGTGAACCTTTAGGTCATACTCAAGAACTTTTGATCTCGCATCCTGGTGTAGTGGAATCATCTCTCTCATGTGTAGTTCAACCAGATATGTCCCTTGACATAACTCTCATGTCATCTAGGTAAGGCGACCTACCATAACCCATATTGCATCATGAACTTCCTTGGTCTAGGGGAGACTTTCCACAACATATATAGTGATGAACTCCCATTCCCTCTCACGGACTCTTTTATCCTCTATATCAATACACTGGGTTACTGGTGCTCGTCCTTCACCTCTTGGCTTGCATGGCAACATACCACATGCAACTTCATCTTAGGCATCCAAAGTACTATTGTCATTTATTATCTTCGTGGTACGGTGTATGGTGATCTTAAAATCATGATCTCCTGTATGTCATCATTCCTCAAGATTGATTCCTCAGAAACCCTAACCACCCTAATCGGGGTTTCATCACCTTACATTCCAGAGAAGTGCATCTGAGGTTCTACAACCATCCTCTTATTGCATCATAACCTAGGCTGGCTAACCAAACAACCACTAACTTGGTTAACAAATTATATATGTGTGTTAGAAAAACATATCTTTTTTCTTCAACTTAGGGTTAGTTTAACAACCTCTTCTAGCCTCTAGCTAAACTAGGCAGATATATCTCAACCAGAGCATCTATTACCACTTCACATCCTTACATATTAGGTAATGTTGATGACATACACCTTCATGTATTCTACTTATTATATCATCTCAACTCTAACTATATCCTCATCATCCTCATCGAGAAAACTCTGAGCTCATCATTCAGTGTCCACAACGCAACTTTATCTCTCTCTCTCTAAGTCTTGCTCTGTTCCATCTTCAGGAAGAGCGATTTGGGTGGTCATGGCGGGTGTCCAGCCCGCCGGGGGGGCGCCAGGGAGCCCTCTTCCTCCATTCGACCTTCCCCATCCATTCCCCCGCACTGCTCCACTTCCACTTCCACTTCCGCTTCCACCCCCAATGCCCCCTCTTCCATCCCTGCTTCCACCGTTACTGCCGCCACACCTCCGCCTGATGTAGAGCCCAGTTCCCTCTCGTGGATAGACCCGCGTGCGAATGTCACCTCTAGACACGCCTGGGCGGACACCGTCGCCAGGTCTAGGCCAGTCAGGGCGATCTACAGACCCATAGTCCTTCCCAAAGATCTCAAAGAACCCTTCTTCAGGGCGGATGACAGCATACCTTGGGCCAAGTTTTCTGGGGAGGTTGTCCAGGACCTGAACGATTTCCACCGCAGCTCCATCATCGTCCAGATTTTGGGGAGTAAGTTCCACTTACAACAGGTCTACGGTTGGATGCTTCACACTTGGAAACCACAGGGTGAGCTTCAGCTATCCCCCTTCAAAGACGGGTTGTTCTTGGCCAGGTTCGCCACTGTGGCGGACATGAATGTCTCCATCGAGCAAGGACCCTAGTTTTTTGACAACCAGATGGTCCTGACTAGGAAATAGTCTCCACTGGAAGATGTAAGAAGGGCGTCCCTTACCTCTGTGTCGGTCTGGCTCACCCTACATGACCTAGGGCATTACTGGACACTAAGGGCACTTTCCATTATTGGGTTTGCGCTAGGCACCCCAAAGGTCATCGACTTCTGGATGGAGGGCAAATACACAGGTGCCCCACATCTCTGTGTCGAGGTACACACTGACAAGGAGCCTTCCTCCATCATCATGGTCGAGTTACCAGATGGTCAGCAACTAGAAATCAATGTCGTTTATGATGCCTTGCCAGATCATTGCAATGTCTGCAAGGTATTTGGACATATGCCAGGGTGCTGCCCCGGTGCAAGAACGGACCACACGGAACCTCCGGTTGAACATGGTAGGTCCAAGAGTAGAAGACCCAATAGAAGGAACAATAAGAAGAGGAAAAGCTAGGCTACCCAATCTACTGATCAGCCTACTGCCGTCCACACTACTCTGTCACGTGAGAGCCAGCCTGATGTTAATGCAGATACAAATACTAAAGACAAGATCACTCCCGACGCCACCAAGGATCCATACATGTTGTCTGAGTCTGCTGGAGCTGCGGTTGGGACAGGAACCGATTATTCTATGCCTGATCAGAACCACACTGGTCACACTATTGAAGCATGTGTGGTTGAGGCCATCTTTGAAGAGGGGAGTGGGTTTGATGTATCCAAAAAACCCTTTCAGTCTGCTACAGGAGCAACAACATGATAATGTTGATTTCTCTACGCCCAGAAGAATCACCCAAGGTAGCCTGAGTAGAGAGAGGTCGGCTCGCAGGCGAGGAAGAGGCAGAGGAGGCTCCTCCCTTGGAAGAGGGGGAAGAACAGAAGGTCTTAAATGAAGATCCTCACATGTAATGTCAGAGGGGCGTCTCTCCCTGCTAAGTAGAGGACCCTCCGACACATCATAGAGGAGAGCAAGGCTACCATTGCTATCTGTCTTGAAACCAGGATAAGAAGAGAAGTAGGTGATCCGATCCCTGGTCTCTTTCCCAATGGTTGGGGCAACCTTAGTAACCTGGATATTGTTGAAGGTGGTAGAATTTTTGTTGGTTGGAATTAACTGGTGTGGGATATCCAAAGGATACACACAACGAATCAGTGCATCACGATCAGTTGCATCAATAATGGAGGCTTCCATTGCATCATCACAACAATCTATGGGGCCAATGAGGAATCTGAGAGGAGAAGGATGTGGGATTCTCTGGTCCACACTACGCATCAAGAACTCCCACACCTAGTCATAGGCGATTTCAACCACGTCAGGAAGGCCCGTGAGAAGTATGGCGGGCTGCCAGTTCCAGACTCTGTCCTGAGAAGATTCAATGACGCAGTGGACGCTGCTGACCTGTTTGAACTCAACTCGAAGGGTGGAATTACTACTTGGCACAACAATAGGATACCCATTAGAAGAATTTCTAGCTATCTCGACCATGGCCTCGTCAACGAAGCTTGGTTGGACCGTTTTCCTAATGCTGCTATAAAATTAGGGGCGCATCCGAATAGTGATCACACGTGGATGGAAGTTGAACTTATGGGCACACCTCAACCAAACCGTCCCTTCCGTTTTCTCAATGACTGGCTCACATGGCCAAGATTCCTTGGTGTGGTTCAAGAGGTTTGGAGGAAGAACGTCATATGCAATCCCATGTTTATTATAGTGGAGAATCTCAAAAGAACCAAAGTAGATTTGAAGAAGTGGTCTAAGGAGCTTATTGACCTGCCCAACCTCATTAATGAAGCTAGGTCTACTTTCCCAGCTGTTGCTACCGATCTTAGACTTAATCCTCTTTCTGACATGCTTATTCTCAAGGAGGAAGAGGCCAACAAATGTCTCCTCCAACTGGAGAAAGCACAAGAAGTTAGCTATTGGCAAAGGAGCAGGCTTAGATGGATCAAAGACGGTGATCACAACTCTAAGCTATCACACTGCAATTAAAAAGAACAACATGAAATACCATATCCACAATCTCATTGACGCGAGCGATGACATTGTGGATGAGGAAGGATACATCGGTGACATGGATGTTAAATATCTTCTCCATTTTATACAATATGAGTGATGTTTCCTCTTGTCAACCTAGCAGCTGTCCTGGCCACAAGGTTTCTACTGAGATGAAAACAGAACTCCTTAGACCGGCTATTGAAGAGAAAATCAAGGCTGCCACTTTCTCCATTGGTGCTTCCAAAGCTCCCAGACCAGACGGGTTTAATGCTAAATTTTTCCAAGCTGCTTGGCCCATCATTGGTGATGATATTTATAGGGAAGTCTGGTGGTTCTTAGTTAGTGGCAGGATGGTTCGACAAGCCAACCATGCTTTCATAAAGCTTATTCCCAAAATTAATAATGTTGCTACCATGAATGATTTTCAGCCTATCGCTTGCTGCTCCGTGCTTTACAAAATTCTTTCCAAGGTGATTTGTAATAGGTTGAAAACCTTGCTGCCCAATCTGATATCAAGCAACCAATCGGCCTTTGTTCAAGGCAGGGATATAGCGGATAATGCTCTACTTGCTTCTGAATTTCTTCTTGACTTCCAAGTTAAAAGTAAGTCTAAGAAAGCATGCATAAAGGTGGACATCTCCAAAGCCTATGATAAAGTTAGTTGGAAGGGCTTGTGGTCCACCATGATTGGTTTTGGCTTCTCAACCAGATTCATTGATGCCATCAAACAATGTGTGGAGACAACTTCCTTCTCGATACTAATTAATGGGACCCCTAAAGGTTTGTTTCAAGCTTCCAATGGCCTGAGATAGGGTGATCTACTCTCGCCCTTGCTTTTCTCTTTGGTTATGGAAAATCTCACAAGTCTTATGATTAAAGCTGAAAGGGAAGGTCTCATCAAACCTTTCAAAGTCCATGGTGCCAGAGTGCACGCACACATGATTTTTGCCGATGATATTCTCTTCTTCATAGTTGGACATGCTAAATCTCTTAAAGGGGTGCGGCGCACACTACGCATGTTTGGTAACATCACAGGTCTATACATCAATGACATCAAGTCGCAAATCTTTTTGTCTAAGTCTTGTGCCTCTAGAAGAGGGAGGCTTAAGGAAGCAATAGGCATATCTGAGGGTGCCTTCCCCACCAAATACTTAGGCATTCCCATTGTTGGTGGTACCGAATGTGGGGCTGACTTCAAACGTTGTGTTGATGATCTTCGTTGCACTTTTGACAAGTGGATGGGTCTGAAACTCTCCATGGTTGGGTGTGCTGTCCTCATTAAATCAGTCCTTGCCAGCAAAATTCAGTTTTGGTGTCGCATGGCTGAATTACCCTAATTCATCCTCCATAAGTTCAGATCCATTGTTGTAGGTTTTCTTTGGAGCGGTAGAGCCCATGCCATTTCCTGGAGCACGGTTGCTTAACCTAGGCATGCAGGGGGGCTTGGTATTCCCGATCCTTATGACATTTCCCTTAACGCAATAGCCAGAAGAGTTCATCTCATGCTCATTAAGCCTGATAACCCATGGGCTGCATGGATGAAGGGCATATATGGTGATATCCAGAGTGTTTCCCCTATCTACAACTCTTCCAAGAGTGGAGGAAAATGGTCTTTATATGGCCTAATGTCAGTGACCATTATAGCCTTTTCGGAACTAGATGGACTGCCAACAGCCCCAAGCCTTGGTGTATCAACAGGAACAACCCACAAGTCCTATGGGATCCTATCATATGGAACAAAATTCACTGTCCAAAATGGATCCTTTGGTCCTACAGGGCCATTTTGAACAGGTTGCCAACTTATGATCAATTATCCAAATGGTACTCGGTGGCGGACAACCAATGCCTACTGTGCAAGAATGAATCTGAAACCAATGCTCATATCCTCTTCAGATGTGAGTTCTCCTTGTATATTTGGAGCCAAATGTCCCTTAAATGCGGCTGGGGTGGCTCCCCTCCACACGACTTGGACGAGGCCCTTATTTGGGTCTTTAATCATACAAGATGCAACCTTGGATGGAGAAGATTCACCGAACTTGTTCTCACGTGCCTTGTCTTTCATGTTTGCAATGAGAGAAACAACAAACTCCACGACAAGGGTGCTTGCGACAACCTTAAAGTGCTTGAAAATATTGTAAATAGTTTGCTTTTATTTTCCAAAGGTAACCCGAGTATCCTTAAAGGGGTGAAACCTGTGGTTTGGATATGTGGGGTCTTTCGTAGACCTTGTATTGTATACGGGGTTTTGCTTACACCCCTATATGCCTTTTGAGAAATGAGTAATATTTTACCTTATCCAAAAAACTCTGAGCATATTCTCTTGGTTTTTGAACTCAACTTTGTACCACTTGCAAATTCCACATAGCTAATGCTAAAAACATCCTTACAAGATGACTACCTTATTTCTTTTTAGTGTTGATAAACAATCCATGTATCGTTCACTCCACCAGGGTATGTTATCATCTATGTGCTCATACCTCATAGCTGTGTTCCAACCTACATTATCTTTTATCCTTGGTGTATGGCATGCGTAGTGTCCTACCTCTCACTCCCATAACAAGAGAAAATAAGCATTTGGTTGCATTCCAAATACAAAGTTCTTGTTCCAAGAGTAGAGATGGTACATCCCACCTTGCCAGTACACATTTAAATCTAAGTTAAAACGTGCAACATATGTTTCTACATCAAAATCATCTTGTTATTGAAGTTACTTCCATGGAGAACTGGTCTTAAACTTATTTGTGTCCACACCCATTCCTTGGTCATATCCTCTAAGTCTATAGGGTTCAAACACTTTAGGGGTCATCCCTCTTCCCTTATGCATCCAGAGAGTGCCCTACTCATCTTCCCTTTGGTTCCCATGAGTTCATGAAGGTGATCAATATCCTAACCCATGGCCCTCAGACAATGATAGTTGTTACCTCCTGACCCTATGGTCATGTGCAACTAGGGAATTATGCAACTCCTACTTCCATCGGTCTTATCCCTACCTGACCCTAGGATAGACTTAGAATTCATGTATAGTACATGTTCAACTTAGAACATTACCCAAGCCTTCATCATCTCTTTCTGCATTCGAGGTCTGTCTTTCATCCTTTCATAGGGGTCACGGTGACCTGCCTACCTTGGTCAGGCCCCATACTGGTTACCTCCATGGTAACACATCCTCATGCACTTAGAGATGGATATCTATGGGTCTACAGGTTCATTCGCATACCATGTAATTTTCACCTAGCTTCTCAAGATCCTATGAGATCTCTTTAGGTTAACTTAAACCAACAAAACTGGTATGCACCCCACCAAAGGGTTCCTCTCCCAGGATGGGAGGAAAACTTCACCTCGATAATAAAGGTCACAAACGTCCTTGGGTCTAACATGCTTAACCCTAGCAAGCTATTCAAGGAACAAGCACACCACCTACTAAACCATGTTAGGTCATACTTGTTCTCATTCCTCAACATTAGATGAATATCATACCTTCCCATGTCATTAACTTAGCTGGGAGGGGTTTGCCAAACATATCCTAAACTCAAGGGGTTTTCCTTTCCTCTTAACATAAGAAGTACCCTGCTGGCATCTATATAAACTCAACTCTCATCATGAGCATTAGGTACACCACTTCCCATCCACTACTACAGAAACCGCCTTTGGCGTCGGTTGTTTAACCCCTTTTGGCGTCGGTGTCCGGCCGACGCCTATGTGGGCGCCGCTAAAGGTCGACCACTTCAGTGTCGGTTTGTCACCCGACGCCTATTTAAACTAAAAGCGTCGGGTGTTTATAAACAATCGACGCCAAAAGCGTTCGCGCCACAGAAAACGGCGACATCTAGGAAAGCCCTTTGGCGTCGGTTGTCTACTAGAAGACCGACGCCTACATGTATTAGAGACCAAGTACTGCTTTGGTCACATCAGGCATCGTTCCTTTACAAAAACCCGACGCTGTATGTCTGTGCTAACGGTTATCTGTAAATAACTGACGCCTATATCTATTTTTTTTTCATATCAGTTTGCAGGCCTGCTGTGGCTGGTCAGCAGGATGAGAACCTGCAGTTCAGTTTTCTGAACTGCAGGTTTACGACATCCATTGATATCAGCCTACAAACAGGCCACAAACCTGCAAAATTAACAAAAAAAGATTCACACAAGTAGATACATTCAGACATCAATTCAATTCTCACATTCACACATATAGAATCATTCAAATACATGTTTTAACATTCAGAAACATTCATTTACAAAGTATCATTCAACATCACTATCAACATCCCAATTATATCTTACAATTGCCACTGTTTGTATGGCTATTGCCCATTCTTCTCTTACTTCATTTAATGCTTCCCTCGTATATGGAGCATGTACATTTTTTAAGCGTTTGCCTATAGTGTGGTCAGTTTTAAACACCTGCAAAGAGAATGATGTATATAAGTAATAATATAAAAATAAGATTGATATATTTCATACTAACTAATGAGACTATATATAATACCTCATGTATGGTATCGATGTCTTTCTTCTCCTGTGTATGGTATAGAATTTGTAATCTACAAAATAGAATTGCAAATAATAATAACTCACACATAAATCTTTCCATATCAAGTCTTTCTTCGCCTGTGTATATTCAGAAACTTACTTGACACAAGGTATATGGATGTATAAACAAGATCTCACATGTTTCTTCTTGGCTTATGTGGTGTTTTGTTACATTGGCAGGTGTTACTCTCCTCCAGTATCTCCCTCGGTCCCTCCACAGACTGGCGGTGTATCATGTTACTTTAGTATATATGTCCTGGCATGAACTCAGTTGTTCCTCACCTGCCTACTACCATTCCCTCACAGACTCCTGTGTGGAGAGGGACATTCCAACTCGAGATATCGTCTTCCGTTTCCTCCTCCGCAGCAATATCCTTATCTCTGAACGTTTCTCGTAGGATTCTGAACCCCTCCTTCCCTCTACTACATCGAAGCCATGCCGTAGTTGAACCCTTTCGCCGAGCCCTACCCGGCCAAGCAGGCGTCGCCTGACGCACCACCGTCGTCGTCGTCTCCACCTCCATCGCAACTTGCTATGCTAGTCCTGGCAGTTTATCACCCCACATGCCTTCCTCCCCAGTTCCTGCCGCTAGACGACCACACAATGGATCCAAGAGATATGCAGGCGTTCGCCACAGACTATAGGATGAGTATACTCAGCCTATAGTCTTTGGCGAACGCCTGCATATCCTCTTGGATCCATTGTGTGGTCGTCTAGCGGCAGGAACTGGGGAGGAACGCATGTGGGGTGATAAACTGTCAGGACTAGCACAGCAAGTTGCGATGGAGGTGGAGACGACGACGACGGTGGTGCTTCAGGCGACGCCTGTTTGGCCGGGTAGGGCTCGGCGAAAGGGTTCAACTGCGGCATTGCTTCGATGTAGTAGAGGGAAGGAAGGGGTTCAGAATCCTATGAGAAACGTTTAGAGATGAGGATATTACTGCGGAGGAGGAGGAAACGGTAGACGATATCTCGAGTTGGAATGTCCTCTCTGCGCATCAAGTTGCTCCAGTGCTTCAGTGGGTACATGTGCATCATCAACCTAAAATTTGACAAAAATAAACACACTGAATTAGCATTTGTATTAAAAAAGCAAACATTTAGCTTCAAGTTGTTACCGCAATGCCGCAAAAATTCATCCCTTGTGCCCTGAGGGATGAACGTGCCTTGTTTCCTCTGCTCGTGCAGCTCCCGCTAATCACCATAAACAGAAATTGGTAAGTTAACACCACAAATAATCAATATTCAAACGATTGCTCTAAGAGTTGTATTTTACCATTTTTGCAGCCGCCTCCGCGCATCATGCTCATCATGGACATCATTCTCATCATGGTCAGCCATCTGAAAATGTCATTAAAAAGGCAAACATTTAGCATTTGTATCAACTAGAAAAAGGAAAATATTTAGCATTTGTATAAACTAGAAAAAGGAAAACATTTACCATTTGTATAAACATACATGTCTCTAAAATTGTGATCTTTTATCAATTAACAATCCTTCATTGTGATCTCCGTGCACATATAAGTCATCATTAGCTTCAATATTTTGTGGAGTTGGCAACCCAACTGAGAATGGACTGGAGTCATCATACTTATCTTAGTACTCTTCTTCATCTATAGGATCTTCAATGAACTATCTTTTACCATGAAGAACAACCGACCATTTATCATTTGCAGGATCTTCGATATAGAATATTTGTTTTGCCTGTGATGCCAATTTGAATGGTTCAGCCTTCGCGCCAATCTTTTCGAAGTTCATTAAAGTGAAACCCAATTCATCCACTATAACTCCTTTGGTGTTATCAACCCAATTACATTTAAAGAGCGGAATTTTGAAATCTATGTAGTCAAACTCCCAAATGTCTTCAATGACACTGTAATATGACATTTTAGCTTCACGTGGACTCTTATCCTTTGCACTTGCAAAGTACATAGTCGACGCTTGAAGAGTGACCCCACTATTTTAGACGACACTCTTATCATCTTGGCGCTTTGTGTAATATGTGAATCCATTAATGTCAAACCCTTCATAAGACATAACATTTGGTTTTGGTTTAAAGGCGAGGCATTTGATAGTTTCTGTAATATCATTTGGTGTTTGAGATAGTTGATGTAAGACTTTGTCTTCAAACCACTTTGTAAAAGTCTTATTATGCTCTCTAGCAAGCCACATTGAACTTGTTCGAGGATGTTGTATCTTTATGAAATTGGTATGTTCCTCGATATACACACTCACTTCGTCCATATTCTGTAAAATATACAAGTGAGCTTGTTCCAACTGCTCATGGCTGATAACTTTCACCCGTGATCCCAAAATTCCTTTTCCCTCCTCAATATTCTTGTCATTATCAGGAGTGTCATTACCACTGAGAAAGTCATTGCAGAAATCCATAACCTCTCTCGCCACATAACCTTCAATAATACTCCCTTCAAGACGATAACGGTTTCGAACATCACCTTTAAAAACGCTCATGTATCGTTCAAAGGGATACATCCAATGCAAGAAAATGGGTCCCAACATTTTCACTTCCCTAGTCAAGTAGACAACAAGATGTACCATGATAACAAAGAACGAAGGAGGGAAATACATCTCAAGCTGACATAGGGTAACAACCACTTCTCTTTGCAAATTATCGAGAGTATCAAGGTCAATAACTTTGCTGCATAGACTGTTGAAAAAGAAACAAAGTCTGGTAATTGCAAACCTTACATGCTTCAGCAATATAGATCGAATTGCCACGGGCAATATTTGTTGCATTAGAGTGTGACAATCATGAGATTTAAGACGTATCAACTTCAGATCTTTCATTGATACCAATCTACAGATGTTGGATGAGTAACCATGTAGCACCTTAACATTTACCAAGAATTCACAAAAAGCTTTCTTCTCCTTTCTAGACAACGTGTAACAAGCGGGAGGTAAGTATGTTCTTTTATTACCCATTTCACGTAATTCTGTTAATTCTGACCTTATTCCCATTTCACGTAGGTCCAGTCTGGATTTTATTCCATCTTTAGTCTTACCTGGTATATTTAACAGAGTACCAATGATGCTATCACAAACAATTTTCTCAATGTGCATTACATCGATACAATGCCTGTCTGTCAAAGAACTCCAATAAGGAAGATCCCAAAAGATTGACTTCTTCTTGAATGAAGAATTGTCACTCCGTGTGGCCTTACTACATAGTGATTTCTTACCAAATTCATTGACAATGTCTTTTACTCTTTCATAAAAAACATCCCCTGGTATAGGTTTAGGTGCACTCCGTTCATCATTCCATCCATTGAATGCTTTGCGCTTCCTACGATATGGATGGAATTTTGAAAGAAACCTTCGATGACCAAGATATACAGTCTTGCCGCCATGTTTTAGTCTTATTGAATCAGTATTTTCTTCACATATAGGACACGCTTTAGCTCCTTTGACACTATATCCAGACAAATTCCCATATGCCGGAAAGTCATTAATAGTGCAAAACAACATAGCGTGCAAACGAAATGTCTCTCTTGCTGAAGCATCATAGGTTATCACACCTTCAGCCCAAAGTTTCTTTAAGTCATCAATCAAAGGTTCAAGATAAACATCGATATCATTTCCGGGTTGTTTAGGGCCCGATATCAACAATGACAACATAACATACTTATTTTTCATACACAACCAGGGAGGAAGATTGTATATAACAAGCATGACTGGACAAGTGCTATGTTGGCTACTCAATGTCCCGTACGGATTCATCCCATCTGTACAAAGCCCAAGTCTTAGATTCCTGACTTCTTCACCAAATTCAGGGTACAATACATCAATCTTCTTCCACTGTGGGGAATCAGACGCATGTCGTAGGATCCCATCATTATTTTTCTTAACATCTGCATGCCACCTCAAATTCTTCGCATCTTTCGGATTTGCAAACAAGCGTTGAAACCGTGATATTATAGGTAGATACCACAACACCTTGGCAGGAGAACCAGTTTTGGACTCCCCCGACGTCGTCAATTTATATCGTGACGCACCACATTTTGGACAATCTTTCAAATCTACATAGTCCTTTTGAAATAATACACAATCAGTCGGGCATGTGTGTATCTTTTTGGCCTCCATTCCCATTGGGCACAACATTTTCTTTACCTGGTATGTTGAGATTGGCAGCTCGTTTCCTTCAGGAAGTATTTCTTTCAACAAAGTCAACAATTCAGTGAAGCTTTTGTCGCTCCATCTATTGTTAGCTTTCAACTTATACAATCTCAGCACAACGCTAAGCTTGGTAAACTTAGCACAACCTGTGTATAACGGTATCTCAGCATCATGCACAATGTTTCTAAAGATAGGAGGTGGATCGGTGTGCTCTACCCTACAACTATCCAGCATCGCATCAACGATGTCAGCTGGAACTGGTTCGTTCACATTTACGTCATCGGAGGCAATTTCTTCTTCCACCCAAGCACTGCTATCGACATCTACTAGTTTCGATTTTGAAATCTCTCCATGCCAGTGCCATTCTGTATAGCCTTGTACAATCCCGTTGCACATGACATGACTTTTGATTTCCTCACCAGTGTTGACTTTCAAGTTGTTACCTCAATGCCTACATGGACAGTAGAACCTATCTGTAGGTTTTTTCCTATGTTCCTCGGCAAATCTAATAAACTGATCAAGACCAGATATAAACTTTGGGGTGCAACGATTACGAATGGACATCCATGATCTATCCATTCTATGATCAGAGAAACAAGTATATATTAGGAAACAAGTATATATTAGGAAAAGATTAGGGTATACACTTACATCCTAAGTGTATAATGTGATGTCATTCTTATATATAATAAATGTGTACCACCTATCCCATCCTTGAACACCTAATCTCACTAGTAAGTGTATAATGTGTATTGGGTTTTCAAAAAATTTCGGCAGCATTTCCCCGTTGTTCTCTAAGTACATATGTACTTAGAGAACAAATGGGGAAATGCTACCGAAATTTTCTCGAAAACCCAATACACATTATACACTTACATCCTAAGTGAGATTAGGTGTTCAAGAACAGTCCCAAACCGGGGACTATCCAAGATTTACTCCTAATGAGTCAATCTTGGACGGGTTTCTAGGCCAACAAATACATGTGTTGTCATTCTTATATATAATAAATGTCTATAAACTACAGGCCACATGGTTAATCCTAATCAACAGAGCATTATTAAATAATAAATCAAGAAATCAATAGTTTCAAACAAAAGGTCTAGGAATCTTTACTAGACATTATATGTTATAACCATTGGTTTAATAACCCTATTTCCGCATGTACATGTTTATCAACTTTAAAACCCTATAATTCATGAAATCATTCTAATTCAATTTAATATGTTGGGATCACATAATTATATAATGACATCAGAATATATAGAACAAACATAATTAACATGATTAACAACATGCTCATCAAACTAGGGTTTTCTTGAATATCATGTAATATTTGTGTACTAGACATTAATAAAAAGGTGGATGGCATTGTTTTACTTGATATAGTCATGCATTAATAAAAAGGTGAAACTCTGATTTAAAAACTCTGTTGTTATTTGATAAAAAATAAAACTAGGAATACAGACCTCACCCAACATATGGGGAAAAGGGCATGCCCCAGCATTGTATAATGGTTTTCTACTAGTTGAAGCTTGTTATAGTATAAGGCAAGCGGGAGTGATGAACTCAATAATGGACAAAGAAGAGGGCATACCGGTCTGGAGAGGAGCTGTGGTCTGCATACGGCGACATAGAGTGGGCGACAGTGGTGGAGAGGAGCTGAGGCCGAACCGGCGGCGCGGTGGAGAAGAAGCGGCGGAGAAGCAGCTGTGGTCGAACTGGCGGCGGCGCGACGACGGTCGCCAGCGGTGGAGAAGCAGCTTCTGTCGGCCTGGCAGCAGCGGCCGGCGTGGAGTCAGGCGCCGGAGCGGAAGCACCGGAGGAGAAGGCGGCGTGGAGGCATCGGAGGAGAAGGCAGCGCCGGAGAAGGAGGCGCGGCGACACTGTCGTGGAGGGGTGCGGCGGAGTGGAGGGTCGGGCGACAATAGAGGGGTGGTTGCGGCGGGAGCAGAGGGTTTAGGCGATGAAACAGAAGAAAGGGGAAGAGTCGGGTGATCGCAGGATATTAAGTTCACCTATAGCGTCGGTTGTTTGTCCAAACCGATGCCTAAATCACTTAAGCATCGGTTGTTTAAACCAACCGACACTTAAGTGGACGATATTTTCACGAAATTGTTTGGCGGGAACCAGGTTCGGCGTCGGTTATAAAATGATACCCTCCGCTGAAAGTGACACTTTTCGTGCAAATTTTCATCGCAAATAGGCGTCCGTTATTTATCTACTTCACCGATGCTGAAAGTGACAGTATTTTTCTTGATCGAAATTTGGATTTCGCAGGCGACTTTAAGCGTCCGTTTTGATATAAACAACCGACGCTTAATACAAAGCGGTACGCGTGTCTGGCTGGTCTTTGGATATAGACGTCGGATTGCTTAAGAAACCGACATGGTTATCTGATAGGCGTCGGTTTTCCTTAATAACCGATGCCCAGAAAAGGGTCACTGAATGCTATTTCTGTAGTAGTGATCTTAGGACTTGGAACCCTAGGTTCACTTATGATGACCAACTGCCTGCTCAACTTTTAAACCACGAACCCAACATGTATAGGGTATGACATGCACTTCCCATGATCCTTCTACTCGAGAAACATTTCAGAGTCAAGTCCTCCTTAAGGACAACCAACAAGGTACAAGGCCTCAAAACCTACTACTAAACCTCTCCAAGTCTAATGAACTCTTCTCCCTATCTTAGGAGGTAAACTCCTATACCATAGGCATAGAGGTACCAGCAGACTCATCCTCTCTCTAGGGTTTGGTTCCTCTCATGGCAACCAAGACATCATCAGCCTCGAGGGATCAAGCATGAGGCAACTGTTATCATCCACTTAGGTCGCATCATCCTCAACTCCCCACTTTTCCTCATATCTCCGAATCTAGGCTTCCAACCTTCTTACATGAGTCTTTCTCTCTCTCTCTCTCTCTCTTTGGATCCAACCCTATAAACAACCTTACTACGAGAGGTTCTATCTCCAAGAGGGATCAAGCTCACAAGCATACTCCTACATAGTGAAGCATATGTTTGCTCATGGGTATCCATAGATCTTTATGCTTATCTCATAAGCTATCCATCCTACTCTCCTAGCCAGGGTTTTAGCCTACTACTCACACACATGACGTAATCTGGGTGGATGCTATGCCCTACTTTCATAAGCCCATCAGGTTTCTATAGGTTCTTCACCAACCTCGTCATTGATGGACTTATCCTTCACTCTAACATGCATGAACCTTCCCAGGGTTGGGTCGTCACAAGCACTCGATCATCCAACCTCACATAGCTCATATCGTCATGGACATTTAAAAGCATGTCCATACGCCTGGTCTATCGAGACATCTAACTCTTCATGTCATCTCTCTCTCTAACCTTCACTTAGGGTTAGGGTTAACATCATCCTCAGAGGATGTGTCAGGTCTCTATTTTTAGTTGAGGTATCTACCTCCATGACTAACTCTCTTTACTTATCCTTCTCACATGAAGGTCTAGCCTCAGGTCTCTCCTGAGGACATGACAACTTATGTCATATGACCTAAGCATGTATCTATTCTTTAGTTTACCCTTAATCTATTAAGATTATGTCCATGACATCTTATTTACATGCTTTTCATTAATTTGATAGAGGATTCCTTAAACCTTATCAACCTTACCCATACCTTGAGAGGGTGCGGAAAAGAGAGAAAAACCCTAATCCTTAAGGTCCTTAACAACATTTGAGTTGAGAAGGGATGAATGAGATGAGAGAGTCCTAAAGGTATCTTATTTCAAGTCAGATCCTAAGACATTGGCTAGGCAGTCACATAGATCTAGGAGTCCTCGTATTCTGACTAGCGGTGTAGAGGAAAATCTTGCCAGCCCCCAGGCGTGATCCTTTTCTAGACACCTCTATCTTTTGGAAAATCCTCTAATAACTCCCTTGGGTTTACATAATTTGTAAAATCTAATAATTATTAAAGATTAAGTGAGGAACCTTTGCTTTGATACCAATTGTAATGACCCCACCTCCCGGTAACCCCCAATTAAGGGAGACCAGAAGGTCAGAGCCATTATCCCAATTAACATGATCAAAGGTTTGATAAATAATCAATAACAATGATTAAATTCTACCAACTATACTGAAATATGGTGAAAATAAAAAAATATTTGCATACCTTTTGAAAACTTGGATCTCTAAACTTCTATCCACATATGAATCCTACTCTAACTAATCCTCCTTGTATTTTAATTCATGTATTTCACAATATGACGATTTACTATTTGCCCTTTTGGCTTGTACCTAAAACACTGACAAACAAAATGTCGGTCAACATAAAGCTGGTATGTGGGGGAAACAATAATCATGAAACTATGATAACAATGTAATCAGTCAATTATGATTTAAACAAACAACTTTACATTTTCCGCATAACTTCTCAATCCCTACAAACCCTAGCCTCTGCGTTGTCCCTACAGTGGACCTTGATTCTACCTTCCTTATGGTAGATCCCCATTAATCCCCTCATGATACCACCTAACAGGTGAACCAGTTTCTAGGGTTGAGTCCCACAACACTACTCGTAGGTAGCCCACTCCTTAACTCATGGCATGCAGAAGAGTCTCATGGCGCTACATGTGGGTAGCCCAATTTCTAACTCACGATAACCTAGACCTTGCTCTAGGTTACCCATTTTTAGCCTTTGCAAAGCCACAGAGGTGGACCAGGATGTGAGCCAGTCATGTATGCACATTTATAGTGATAATCATAGTCACTTTATAGTAGCATGAAATAAATAGACATCCAACAGTTATTTCCAAGCAACTGATAAAAGGTTCGGGAATCGCCGTGAAACCAGAGCTATTATTCATAAGCGTAACCACATACCTATTCTGTAGATTCAAGCTAATATCAATTCCAACCAAGAAGGAAATCCAAGCAAATAGTTCAACCATTCAATCAAGAATCCTGAAAATCACATGTACTCTATTTGCTACACAGTTTATCAAGATTATTTATATTCAACTTGAAATTTCTTCCTATGGTTTCCTTATCCATTTTAGGGTTTCATTTGAAATGAGGGTTTCAATTTTTTTATACTATTTTAAACCCTAATTTATATAATTATTTACAAACCCAAATTTCGGATTGAAGGCACACTTAAACATTAATTAAGTCCATTATGCCTCATTAATATTAGAAGTGCCATTTTTATCTGTTTAATCCATGGCAAGATCATTATGCTCATTTATCATCAATTCATAGTTCATTATGGTCTAAATCACATATGAACTCTATATGTATCATTAAATCCACTGTTTATTCATTAGAAAACCCTAATCACTATATTAAGGGTATTTACCCATAATTAAGAATCTTTATCCTCAAAATAGCTTAGAATCATCATATCTTAGCTTTATTCACAATTTTGAATAATTTAAAGCCATTAAGAATTAAAAAAACTAATATTAGGGTTTCAAGGCCCATTAAGGCATATTAAACATATGAAACTCTAAATTAACTAATGAAAAACATGACTCAACCTTTTTATCAACAATAGGGAAATACCATCTTAAATTACCCATAGCACCTTACTCAATCTTATTAACATCAAAAACAAGGTTTTTTATGTCTTTAGCCTTCACTTTAACACATGTTGCCATACTTTTAGAACTAGAAGAATAATTAGACTCTAAAAGTATTTTATTTGGATTCCTCTCATTTTTCTGAGCAATTTGATACAGAGTTTCACTATATTCTTAGTTATTATGAATTAACTAGAATTATTGCAAGATTACAAATTCTGGACCAATAGAACTGTGCCACGTAGGCAAATAATCGTATTTTGTGTACCTCTTGGGCGTGGGCTAAGTTATAACGCAATTACAAATTTGCCACTGTCCAAGGATCTGTTGCTCCACTCATGGAGGGGAAAATTGGTCAACCTATGATGTGTTCTTCATATCCTCACCCTCCTACGTGCACGTCGCGGTCGCTGAGCTGGGACTATTGTCACGAGCAGCTCTTCTCAGCTGATTCTGCCTACTCTTGAATCCTTCCTAAGATGCCCACAGATACCCCCTTCCTACATGTAGCCCCTACCTCTACCCAACAGCCCTGGTGGTTATGGATATGACAGGAGGGTCATCCTCTAGATCTCTCCTCGCCTTGTTGTTGTAGGGCTACTCCTACCGATGGGTGATGCCCATGGTCGAACGTCCATGGTATGCTCTAGTGGCCTCCGCTTCCTGACTGCAAGGAGCCGATGACGCCCCCTCATGACCCTGTAGGTGAGGGTCAGGCCGCACGAGCATTGATGTCGTCCAACACCCACCTACTACAGCCGCAGGTCGTCTCTACACCTTTGTGGGTCGTCCTTTCTCTCGTGTTGCATAGGGAAAACCCATCATGCTGCTCTCGCTCGACGCATGCCCATAGAGCTTGACTTTGTGCCCAACACTGCCCGAGGTTCCCTGGCACTGCCCTCCTACCATCGTCAGAGTTGGCCACAACATGAGTTTGGCTACAAGTGGTTAGACGTGGTGAGGAACTCGGTTCCTTTCTGTTCGTCCTCGACGTCGTCGTTCCCACCCAAGCAGGTACCATGAAGAGTCGGGGAGTGGAGCACTATCACTTTACCATTGTTGGTTCCCTAGGAACAGAGGAGAGAGATGGAGGGAGTAGGTTGGAGTTTCCTACATTAATTTATACATGTAGATAGTCTGAAGAACTTAGGGTTTGAGAGTCCATGTGGTCCTGGTCTCCTATAATTAGTAGTGCCGACACCAAACAAAGAAAGGATGGAATATGATTCCATCATCCTTTCCTTATTTACAAAGTAATCTCTCTTTCTAATTATCTCCTTTACAAAATAATCCATATTCCTTAGTCATTAGGAAATCCGAATTTTACTTCCTTTATCTTCTTTGAGATTGTCTTTTAATCCATTAGACATGAAAAATGCTTCCTTATAACAAAAGTATTTCTTTTTGATAATACTAAAAGCCATTAATCAAATTATCCTCATATTAATACTTCTGTATTATTTGTATTTTCTCAGCCTTCTATTCTTTTCTTTTTTTTCCTCATTTCATATTTCTTTTGAAAGAATTCATATGTAACGAATTTTTTCTCAATTGTGGCCATTAATGCCACTTTCTAGATATTTGCAAGTATTTCTCATAAATACTTTTCATAATATCCATTATCTTTTATATTTTTCCATTATTTGGATTTTTCCTCTTTTCTTCTCTTTTATATCCATTAATGGATTAATCTAATAATATGAATCACAAAATTCCTCTCAAAAGGAAGATTTGCAAAGAAATCCATTCTTTGAAGCAAAGTATTCAACCTTTTCAATTAAGTCCAATTACATTTCAATTATGAAAACACATTCAAAATTGGGGTTGTAACACTTCCCCTCTACTGAATGTTCCCCATAAAAAGTTTCAAGTCAATATGACAAGGTTTTAGTCATGAAGAATTCAACTCTGTTACAATAAATTTCAAGTTAGGTTTGATGTCATAAGATGTACATTTGGAATCATAAATGAAATTTGTAATGTCAATGTTATTCAATGATAATGAGAGTGATGAAGTGAGGTTAAATCAGTAATACTTCATAATTGAGGAGCGTAATTATAATTTGGTCACCAAATGTGGAAAAATCCACTTCATCACATCCTTCCCTCCTTAAAATAATTTTGACCTGAAAATTTTAAAATATCCTCAAAAGTTGGGACTATCCAATCCAAATCATATCCTCAAATACTAGAACATAGTCAACTATATAGTCTAAATTATGTCCTCAAAGTTCAAGTGTTGCCGTCATCATAATCGGGATTCCATGTTCCATATCATAATCAACTTGGTACCAACATCATTGTTGGGTTTTAGGGGAGACAGATATGATAGCGGAAACAAAAAAATTTCTCCCCCAAACCCATAAGTAAGGGATCACATCAACATCTATACAATTAAAAAGATGATTTGACAAATCATACCTTGTCCTGAGGCTTGCTCGGAGACAATACCTCACGACTTACAACGTCTTCACCTCCTTTCTTGGATGGTGTCTATGCAATTCCTGGTCTCACCGGGACTGACGACTCCTGGTCTCACTGGGACTATCGGGATGGATAGCTATCCTCCGAGCGGCAGAGGTCTCCCACCTCTGCAGACATCCACACAGACTGCCTGGAACTCCGATCTCCTTGTCCCATAAGGAATTGGAAGGAGTTGCACCCTCCTGTCAGCGTACTAGTCACTGACACACTCTCTTAGAACCAGTTGCCTTTCTGCAGTTGTCTTTCCTTTGTTGTGCCTCCCTTATCGGGTAGCACTTGCTCGAGCTCTCTTTGCTACCACAGCCGGAGAGAACGACAACTTTGCAGAGAAACTGGTACTCTGAGTTGTTCTTCGAGAAGTCTCCAATAGACCTTTATATAGGAGGGTCATGGGATAGGGTACTCTACCCCAGGAAATGCGGTACTAAGCAGGACTAGAAGGGTTTGAGATTTCTACAAAATTTGACAAACTGCGGTAGTTGAACCGATTGTTTCAACCCTGAAACGATCGTCTGGACACTCCATCCGATCGGTTGGACACTCCAGCCAATCGTTTTGACCCTTGAGTCGATCGGTTGCCTGCTCCAGCCGATCAATTCGCGGTCTTGGTCCAATTTAAATTGACTTTCCATGTTTGTTTCCAACTAATCAATATTAGTCTTTATCCAAATCAAATTTGACAAGTGAAACAAAACGAACGTCTAGTCACCCGACCCGTCCACCAATGTGAACCATTCGTCTGGTGATCTGAGATGCTCGACTCACCTACCTGAGCCGATCGGTTCATCTCATGAGCCGATCAGTTGGGGTAGCAGGTTAGTCAATTGCAGTTTCAATCAATTCGATACTCTAATCATCTGGTCCAACATCTTGAATACTATGATTTTGAGCTATCAATATAGGAGTGTTTAATTGAACTACAAAAGTCCTTTAGTAATTAATCTAAACATCATTTTGTGGATAAACTCCTCTTCCAGTTTAAATCCTATGTGTGTGACCATGTAGGTCCATTTCACATTTGTAGTGAAAGTCCATAATACTTATGACTTCACAAGCAAAAGAGTGGTGCCTAGTCACACATCATTACTACCCAAGTGAAATAGAAAGTTGGAGAACAACTTTCAATCCTACAATCCGTGAATGGTGTTATAGTGAATGTATAATTCCTTTGTCACTGATATCCTGAATGAACTCGAGGCATGGAATAGTCATCCTTTCAACATTCATTCATTTCCTTGATCTCAATGCAGACTGGGTGAGATGTGTGTGCTATCAATATCACATATTGATTCACACATGCATGTGCATGCCTTTCTCAATCCTACTCATCAAGTGGCCAAGGACATCATACTCCCTTAGGAGGGACAAATCCCATATCTGTCACTCACCCCTTAAAAGCCCCATGTGTCAAAGGCACCCAATCATCACCTTTATAACAACCCATATTTCAGGACTGTGTTTGATGATGTCAAAGTGTACCCAACGACATGTGTTCAGTGTAGTGATTTTAGGTCTAAGAATCACGCTCACCACTATCACTGTGAAAGATGATTGTGACTACCAAATCATGGTTCCATGTGTCACTCTCACTATGGGTCTGTCTGGTATACTGTTATCTAACAAGTACCTATATGCTTGGTTTGATATCACTATATCATGACTAATGAGAATTTGTTATCAACCAACACACAATCTAGTCTTTAGTGTTATTGATGTCTATGGTTATTTCCACAATAACAATCAACTAGGGACAAAAAAAGAATGTATACTCTTAACATCCGTATGATCTCATCATTTAGGTCCTTAACCTAAAAGCATATGTCATTGAGTAAAACCATTCTTTAGACATCTATCATGTTACACTATCATCTCTGAAACAGTTTAAACATATATATCAGAAATTGCCTTTATTATTATTCAAATCATTTACAAAGTATCCCATTACAATCATCACATGACTTGCTCTATGGGCATAAATACCAACAGACTCCCACTTTCTCTTAGAGCTAGTGACCTAGGAACCTCAGTCCTTGTGACCTAGCATGACCGTCACGCTTCTCCTGATAAAAGGCCTTCGTCAGTGGTTCAACTATGTTGTCTTCAGTTGGTACTTTGCAAATCTTCACATCTCCTCATTGTACGATCTCTCGTATGAGATGGAAGCGCCGAAGTATGTGCTTGGACTACTGATGTGATCTGGGCTCCTTAGCCTGAGCAATAGCTCCATTATTGTCACTATAAAGCTCAATTGTATCACAGCTACTGGGAACTACACCAAGTTTAGTGATGAACTTACTGATCCACACAACCTCCTTTGTTGCATGTGAAGCAGCAATATACTCAGCCTCTATAGTAGAATCGGAAACTGTTTCTTGCTTGGAACTATTCCAGCTCACAACTCCATTGTTTAGGCAAAATACAAATCCTGACTGCGATCTGTAATCATCTTTTTCAGTTTGGAATCTTGTATCGGTGTAACCCCTTACAAACAATTCTTCCTCTCCGCCGTAAACAAGAAACTGATCCTTAGTCCTTCACAAGTACTTGAGGATGTTTTTTACGGCTGTCCAATGAGCATCCCCATGATCTGACTGGTACCTGCTCGTCATACTGAGGGCATACGAGACATCTGGGTGTGTGCACAACATAGCATACATGATGGATCTGATGGTTGATGCATATGGGATCCCATTCATACGCTCCCTCTATACACAAGATAGGGAACATTGAGCTCTAGAGATGGTGAATCCATGTAGCGTGGGGATGTTGCCTCTCTTTGAGTTCTCCATGCTGAACTGCTTCAACACTTTGTCAATGTACGTGCTCTGACTTAGTCTGAGAAGCTTTCTAGATCAATCTCTACATATCTTAATTCCTAGAATGTAGGATGTTTCTACTAAGTCCTTCATTGAGAAAGTATTTCGAAGCCAATTCTTTACCTTTTCTAAGGCTATGCCATCATTCCCCATCAAAAGTATGTCATCTACATACAATATGAGGAATGTGGTCGAGCTCCCACTAACCTTATTGTGCACACAAGGTTTATCTTCATTTTGAATAAAGACAAACACTTTGACTTCCTCATTAAATCATAGATTCCAACTCTGAGATGCTTGCTTAAATCCATAGATTGACCTTTATAGCTTACAAACTTTATTAGCATTCTTTGGATCTACAAAAGCTTCAGGTTGTGTCATGTACACATCCTCATTTATATTTCCATTAAGGAATGCAGTTTTAATATCCATCTGCAAAATCTCATAGTCATAATAAGCTGCAATAGCAAGCATGATCCTGATTGACTTAATCATGGAAACTAGAGAAAAGGTTTTGTCATAGTCAACACCTTGAACTTGTCCAAATACCTTAGATACCAATATGCATTTATAATTTTGCACATTGCCATCCATGTCGGTCTTTTTCTTAAAGACCCACTTGCACTCTTTGGGTTTTACCCCTTCGGGTGGTTCCACTAAAGTTCATACTTGGTTGGTGTACATGGATTCCATCTCGGATCTCATGGCTTCAAGCCATTTCTCAGAATTTGGTCCCTCCATAGCCTCTAAATAAGTAGTTGGATCATCATCTATGATCAACTCACCTCCTTCCTGAGTCACAAGGTATCCAAACCTCTTAGGTTCAAGGCATGTTCTACTATATCTACGAGGTCCTTGCGTTACTTGAGGAGACTGAGATTCCACAATGCCTTGTGAATCTCAATGTTCCTCTCTTACATCTACGGGTTCAACATTTTCTTGTTGGGTTTGAACCTCTTCAAGCTCTATTTTCCTCCCATTGCTTCCTTTGGAAATAAATTCCTTTTCTAGGAATACAGTTGTCCTGGCAACAAACACTTTGTTGTCAGTAGGGTGGTATAGATAATATCCCCTTGTTTCCTTGGGGTATCCAACAAAATAACATTTATCGAACTTGGGTCCAAGCTTATCAGGAAATTTTTTCCTAACGTAAGCCTCACAACCCCAAATCTTCAGAAAAGACAAATCGGGATGCTTCCCATGCCATATCTCAAATGGTGACTTTTGAACCGATTTAGATGGCACTTGGTTAAGTGTAAACACAACGGTTTCAAGAGCATGACCCCAAAAGGAAATCAGAAGATCAGCAAAACTCATCCTTGATCGCACCATATCCAATAAAGTGTGATTTCTTTCAAACACACTGTTATGCTATGGTGTTCTAGGGGAAGTCCATTGTGATACAATACCACGGGCTCGGAGAAGGTCCTCAAACTCTTGGCTTAAGTATTCTCCACCTCAATCGGATCAAAGTGCCTTAATACTTTTACTAAGTTGGTTATGTACTTCATTCATGAAATCCTTGAACGTTTCAAGGGTTTTTGACTTATGTTTCATCAGGTACACATAGCCATTCCTAATGAAGTCATCAATGGAGGTAATGAAGTACTTATGCCCATTTCTAGCATTAGTTCTAAAAGGCCCACATACATCAGTATGTATGAGTCCTAATAGATTGCTAGCTCTCTCACCTCTACCTAAAAAGGGAGTCTTGGTCATCTTGCCCAACAAACAAGATTTTCATGTATCTATTGATTCATAATCAAAAGAGTCTAGATAACCATCTTTATGGATTCTAGAAATGCGCTTCTCATTTATGTGCCCTAGACGATAATGCCAAAGATATGTTTTGTTTGAGTTGTCGAGTTTTTGCCTTTTGGTGTTTACGTTGTTTACACTTATCTCTAAATCTATCAAGTATAAACCATAAGACATTGGGGCACTGCCATAAAAGATACCATCTTTAGAAATGGAACATTTTCCATTCTCAATAAGAATTTCAAATCCATCCTTGTCCAAACAAGAAATAGAAATGATATTTCTATTTATGGTAGGTACATAATAGCAGTTCTCTAACTCTATTATTAGCCCACTAAGTAGAGTTAACTCCTAGGTTCCTACGGCACTGGAGGAAACCCTTGCCCCATTCACAACACGTAGTTCAACCTCGCCTTTCGCCAAAGGCCTACCTCTCTTAATATCCTTCACATTTGAACAAATGTGAGATCCGCATTCGGTATCAAGTACCCATGACAAAGAAGTAGTCAAGTTAATCTCTATCATGCATACACCAAAAGTAGAGATCTCTATATCTGGCTTCTTCTTCCATCGTTCCTTCCATCCTCTCAATGCAGAAGAATTCAGTTTGGTAAGAGAAACCTTCTCTCCCTCACATTTTGTTCCATTGATCTCTATCAATGAACTTTCCTTCTTCTTAAGCAACACGCTAAGCGTAGATAGAGTGGATTCAAAGGCTATCAGTATATTTGGATTGTGCAGAGAACTTCTCACAGTCCTCAACCAGTTATGGAATTTATTCTCAATTAATTTTCCCATTTTAAAAGATGATTCTTTTTCCATTCTACAAGAGAAAAATTGCATTTGTCAAAACTCCTTTTGATTTGATTTGAATAAAAGTTGATGATAGTTAATTAGGCCTTTAATTAATTACCGCTCCCACTATTTTGACTCAAATTGACAGCCCTCACCATAAATTTGGAAGATTGCAGCGCACAATCTTCTAGTGGGTCAAGATCTTGAAATCCTCTGAGTCATGGACGAGCTAGGGTTGTCACCCACAACTTAGATCTTCCAAGTAGGCAACTCTTTCCAATTGCATCAATCGCAACTCTTGAATGATGTCATACACAACTCCTTGCCATGATCATCTGCATGCCTCAAGGTGCTAGATCCTATCTAGGTTACCATGTTAAGTCTGACCCAAAGCCAACACGATGAATATGCACCCTGCTAGGGTAGACCTGCATATTCATCCTTCACGCTTCCACGATATAGACGGTCCACCATGCTAGGGCATGCCCACACTTGACTGATCAAGCTTTTCACATGTGAAGCATTTGGAAGGCATCTAAAACTTTAATATTTAATGAGGGATTTGGTTTTTATATACATATACATATACATATCCAATCACAACAATATATAATATGTATCATATACATGCTATATCCCATAGAAAACATGTGAAACGATAAATAGCAGTGATTATGGCCATCCTATTGTGATTCCTTGAGCCAAGAGGAATCACAGTCATCTAGGTCTACACCACATGCAACCTGTACAAGTTGAAATATGTGCTTTCCCTTTTTGGGTTTGATCAACTCATCTCCATGATTGATCGACTCACCATCAGGTTGGTCATTTGGGTGCCACCAGTCGAAGGTGCCAGTCGGTTCACTGGTCATTGTGCATCTCCTCAGGTCACCACCCGCTCATCTCGCTCCTCGAACCGGTCGTCAGGGATGCCAACTGATCAGTTTACGCCTTGAACCGATCGTCTCAGTCGTCATCAGGTCGTACGCCGTTCTTTGACATAACAGGAAATAAAAACTATCCTATTTTACATTTGAATTGTGAAACCCCAAGTTACATTCAGGTGGAGCAGAGGTAGGAAAGAAATCTCAAATTATTTTGAGTTACATCAGGAATAGGAGATAGGGAATCGATGCGCAGACCAAGATGCAAGAAACCACATGCAACCATACACAAATATAGGGTTTATTGGCCATAACCATGATACCCATCCACCACAAAACGCATTTAAGGGTGACACATATCGAGTGTATTAATATTACATACCATATATGTATATTTGGGATTTGTGGATTGGACATGCATAAAGCCAATTTTATTTGCATCGTATGCAATAAATAAAGGATACAAACCAAAATCAATCATATCGATAATCCTAAAGTATAGAACAGTTGACGTGGCTCTGATACCACTGTTGGGTCATAGGGGAGACGGAACGGGTAGGGGAAACAAAAAAAATTTCTCCCCCAAACCCATAAGTAAGGAATCACATCAACGTGTATACAATATGAAAGATGATTTGTCAAATCATACCTTGTCCCGAATCTTTCTCGGAGAGAATACCTCACGACTTGCATGGTCTTCACCTCCGGTCTTGGACGGTGTATGTACAACTCTTGGTCTCACCGGGACTGACGACTCCTGGTCTCACTGGGACTGTCGGGATTGATGGCTGTCCTCTGAGCGGTAGAGGTCTCCCTCCTCTGCAGTCGTCCACACAGACTGCCTCAAACTCTGATCTCTTTGCCCCACAAGTAATCGGAAGGAGTCGCACCCTCCTATCAGTGTACTAGTCACCGACACACTCTCCTACAACATTTTGCCTTTCTACAGTTGTTTTTCCCTTATGTGCCTCCCTTATCGGGTAGCACTTGCTCGGGCTCTCTCAGTTACCACAACCAGAGAGAACGACAACGTTGCAGAGCAACTAGTACTCTGAGTTGTTCTTCGAGAATCAATCGTTTCAACCCTGAAACAATCGTCTGGACACTCCAACTGATCGATTGGACACTACAGTCGATCGTTTGGACCCTTGAGACGATCGGTTGGCTGCTTCAGGTGATCGGTTCGCGGTCTTGGTCCAATGCTAATTGACTTTCCATGTTTGTTTCCAACTTATCAATATTAGTCCTTGTCCAAATCAAATTTTACATGTGAAACAAAATGATCGTCTGGTCACCCGACCAGTCCACCAATGTGAACTCATCATCTGGTGATCTGAGCCACTCGGCTCACCTGCCTGAGTCGATCGGTTTATCTCATGAGTTGATCGGTTGGGGCAGCAGATTACTCAATTTCAATTTCAATCAATCTGATACTCTAATCATCTGATCCAACACCTTGAATACTATAATTTTGATCTATCAATTAATTGAGTGTTTTATTGAACTACTAAACTCCTTTAGTAATCAATCTAAATATCATTTCATGGATAAACTCCTCTTCCAGGTTAAATCCTATGAGTTTGACTCTACAGGTCCATTTCACGTTGGTAGGGAAAGTCCATAACACTTATGACTTCACAAGCAAAAGAGTGGTGCCTAGTCACACATCATTGCTACCCAAGTGAAATAGAAAGTTGGAGAACAACTTTGTATCCTACAATCCGTGAATGGTGTTATAATGAATGTATAATTCCTTTGTCACTGATATCATGAATGAACTCGAGGCATGGAACAATCATCCTTTCAACATTCATTCAATTCCTTGATCTCAGAGCAGACTGGGTGAGATGTGTGTGACATCAATATCACATATTGATTCACACATGCATGCGCATGCCTTTCTCAATCCTACTAGGGACAAAACAAGAATGTATACTCTTAACATCTGTATGATCTCATCGTTTAGGTCCTTAACCTAAAAGCATACGTCATTGAGTACAACCCTTCTTTAGACATCTATCATGTTCCACTATCATCTGAGAAATAGTTTAAACATATAGATCAGAAATTTCCGTTATTATTATTCAAATCATTTACAAAGTATCTCATTACAATCATCACATGACTTGCTATATGGGCATGCATACCAATAATCATTTCATCATCGAGAAATTGAGTATCATAGTCAACGGATAAATTGTTTAAAGTCATCATATGAGTCACAAATATGGAAAGCATACTATGGATCACAAATTTTGAGATATCATGTTTTAGGTCAAACAAATAGAGTTCTTGAATCAAGTGTACCAGGTGACTTTCAATCCCAATATCTCAGGGTCCTAGCTTCTACTTTGGCCTAGGTGGGGTTATACATCCATGATTTGAGATTTCATAATTAAACAATTTGAGACCATGTCACACTTTAAGTATCATGATTTTGAGCCCAAAATCAATGGGAGGTCCCACCCTAGTCCTAACGAGAGATAAACCCTAATTCATAAATAGGGAGATTCAATGTAGTCATCATTTCAAAATTTAAAATTTTGGGATTATGAAAGTCACTATATACCAAGGGTGGTCTCGAGATCCAAATAGCATGACCATATGATTTGTATCATGATTGAGATTGATAATCATGATTCAAAATTTTATTAGTCACTGTAAAGAGTCGAGATTTTTAGACATAAAAAATCATAGGTCCAGAATTTTGAAGCTAGGGTTTAGATTCCCACTTTAGATGTTAGGGTGATCGTTCATCAATGTACAACAATAGAGAAGTATTTGAGCAACATTTTGAAAATTTCCTTATAATAGTATTCAAGGTTTATAAATGATCTAGACCTAGGTCTATCTATGAAGTCAACCACAAGTTGTAGTCAACAATTATCATATATCAAGGTCATTATTAAATCAATATTCAAGATCGAGCATCAGCCATGGGTTTAACCTATTAGACTTAGGTCAATCAATCCAAATTGGGTTAAAAGGGATACCTTTCCAAACTCTAAATAATAATTGAGGTGAATATTTAGAGATAGTCATAATAGGGATGTGACCCAGTTTAGGGGATCCATGAGTCGACTACCGCCCTAATCTACCACATTGCCTCCATTAGTCATTATCCATTAAGCTTATTCAAATAGGGGGAGTAGCAATGATCAAATCATATTATAAAATGTCATAAGATAAAAATTCAAGATTGTATTAGGGTAATAATGTCAAGATTTTACAAATTCAAGGTAATATTTGCATTCCTTCTCTTTCATGATCAGGGTAGTGATATAATTTTGAAATTGAGGATTTGAATTGGCTTTCAAAAAATAAAAATCATAGAATAATAATGCAAGATCTAGGTCCATAATTATCATATCAAAAAGAAGATAACAATAGTCAATAGTAATTTTCTTTTTACATCATAGTATTACATCATGAGTTTGAGTGTTCTAACACTTAATAATTCAATGATGTGATCATGTTGTGGATTAAATAGGGTAAGAGTTTGCTTAGCTATGTTTTGAGGTTTAGTCAACAATAGGGCAACATGGACTTAATCAAATAGGGACCTCATCAACAATGAGGTATAATGTATAAATCATTTTTATTTCACCAAATCAAGATTATTAATATTTACCTCAAACATAGAAATCATGTAATCTAATTTTGGTGAAATTTAGTTTACATGATATTAGGGGTCATACAAGAGTATTTTAGTTCAAGATTTATTGATCAAAATTGAGTTTTCAAACTAATGTCAGATCATGGTATCAAATTTCATAATTTTTCTTGTAACTTTGATTTTTCCCATACATAAGTTACCTAATATCGAGTCATTATGTGGCAAATGGTCATGAGAGTAGGACAACATGAGGAGAAGAGAAGACTGCTTAATCATCATCTACTTGGGTGGCTTAGGGTAGTCTTTAAAGAAGACATGTGATGCTAGAAGACTCTCTAGAATTTAAACGGAGAACCTTTATGTCTAGTTCTAGATCAATTAAGTCTAGGTAGAGTGGGGAATCTCATGCACCATAAGATGCATAGGAGAAATTATACTAGAACCCCAAGCCTACACACCTAAATTTTGACCATTATGGACTTTAAGGTTTCTGGGGTTCAAGAAACTCAAGAAATTATTTACTTAAAGCATATGGGAGTGTGTAGGTTTTGATACCAACTATTACGGAACCGTTCCTACCCCAATCCCAATCCCACTTCTTAGATAGTGGTAAAAGAATTGAAGTGTTCATCCCTGAGTGGCCTAATAGGATCTCACACAATGACATATATAATAAGAAATAATAACTCATAAATAGGGGATTTAATAACAAACTAAACCAAAATAGGAGATATTGCAAATTTATCCTTATCATCAAAGTATCTCGGGAGAAGAAGCGATCTAGTTAGTGTTCCATTTATTTTTCCTAATATAAAGAAAATCAAGACACAAACATGGAATTGCACAGTAAGCTATCAAAAACAAGTAAAATAGTTTATAAAAAAAGTGTATACTTGGAAGGACTTATATGTAAAAGTATAACAAGTAGTTTTTTCATATACAATATTTGTTCAATAAGAGGTTTATTTTGAAAATTTCAATTTTTATTACGAGCTCCCATTATGCTGATTTGAGAAGCATGCTTATATATTTTGTGTGGCTCCATTGCCTCAATGTGATGGGGGACGTCACCATGCTCCTTCTCTTCATATGACTTAGGTGGTTAGTGTACAAGTTCCACCCTCTGAATGAGAAGGTTGCTTGCACTCAATATTAACATGATCATCATCAATATATGGGCAGTCATAATGGGTAATATCATTTATGTTTTCAAGTTTGTCTTAAAATATAATATAGGAAAAATGAAATACTAATCAATAGGGAAAAATAGCTCAACCAAGTATATAGCCAAGTATACAATCAAGAGATATATAAAAGGTATCTTCTATACAACCGAGGGGGAGACATTAAGCGTACCTTTTTTGGAGTCTAAAGTATAATCAATATCCAAGTCAACAAGTTTAACAAGTATTTGATAATTGTTCATAATGAAACAAACATGTATCAATATATTGTTCATTACTCTAGTGACCCATTAGGACATCCATTCTTGTATTTTTATTCTCATTGTTTATGTTTCCCTAGGTCATTATGAGTATAGATGTAGGATCATGGGATTGAGATCAAGAACTTGTATATTTTGAGTTATGTTTGATCTGATGTGCAAAACTATCCAAGATTCATGATATTAGATCATTCAATCATTTTTATGTACAACTATGCCAAGTGTAGATTAGGTGATGGTATAGTATTCAAAGTCATGTGATCAAGTCATCAATATAACATTAGAGTTCAATGGGATCTTGATATGATCATGTATCATGTAAATCATGGTTTATATCAATATTAAGGTTAGAAATATTAAGGGAAACCCTAATTAGGATGTAATAAAGACATGTCAAACATCAAATAATTTTTTAGAAGATTGATATTAAAGGATACATTTTTCTGAGAAGATCTATATTTTATGAGTATTTTTATGATAAAGGAGCTATTTATAATAAATTCTATAACAATGGACCAATTCGATAATTTTTAGATGAATAAATAAAAAAAAGATTTGCCATCCTACTTCATGGATTAGGGGAGGGATCCATATCTGTGGATCCTCCCGCCTGACCCGCAAGTTAGGAAAAGATCAAGCGGTCAACACAATGGAAAAGGACGCAAAATCCCAAGCTTGAGAAATCAAAAGTTTGATGAAATAAGGGCATATCAGCAATAATTTCCCCTTGAATCATACAATTATCTCTAGGACCTCAGGTCCTCCTTACTCACGATGTTGTAGTGATGCACTGAGAAGAAGAGGACTGAGGAGGCACAATGGGAGAAGAATGGGCTTTGAAAATGGTGTGAAACAACTATTGTTGAGTTTGCCACAACCATGTAAAGTTGGTGAGCCATCTAGTGGCTAAGATTGAGAGTAGAAATGAAAATGGTAGGTCTACTGTAGTTGGAAAGGAAAATAGAGAAGGGAGGAAGGGACTCTTGGGTTATACCACAAGTGGAGAGAAATTGGAATTCAGGGAAAATTCGTGGCCTTTCATGAAGTCGTGTGCGAGCCTCGATTCTGTATAGAGGCGATGAATATGGCATGGGGGCTCATGTCGGTTAGTTCTTACGCAAGCTCTATAGGACTTTGTGGGTAGAGCACCTGAGGACATCATAGCAACTAGTGAGCATTTGGGAGGATTTGTGGCACTCCCTGAAAGGTGTGGGTGCAAACAGTTGGAGAGAGGAGGTTGATAGAGAGGGCTAGTAGAGATGGAGTTGGGTGGCAAGCACGTAGGTCTAAGGCGAGAAATTGAGGGATTAGCATGGATGAAGGAGTAGCTACAGAGCTATAGGGACCCTTAAATAGGTGTCCTATAGCCTAGGGTTGCTAAGAGGTTCCTCTCCTTAGATCCAAGGTAGACACCCTTTTGGGTGTTTCCAAAATCTTAAACATTAACAAGATTTGTGGGGATCATTAAGTATAGAGGATGATTTCAGATCCAACATGACTTGTTTCACAAGAAAAGGGTCAAAGAGGAGAGAGAATGATAAGTTTGAAAATTGTTGTCACTGTGCATATTCTCCTCCGCATCAGTTGGGCAGAAGAGACAACGATCCCTTACTTACACTTACTTGGATCCAGGTTGGTGGTCCGAGTAGGGGGTCCAATCAGACTAGAAAAATAGAGAAAAATGTTATTTTGAGGGTATTTTGTTCATAAAATCATATCTCACTAATGATACATCCTAAAATTACGAATAACAATGTTTCAAACAATTTCCCTTTAGTTGCAAAAATATTCAACTGAATTTGACAAGGTTTGAGTATGAATAAAATCAATTGAGTAACATTATAGTTCAAGTTAGGTTTTGATGTCACAAGATGTACATTTCAAATCATAATTGAATTTTTTTATGTCAAAGTTATTCAATGATCATGAGAGTGATGATGTTATGACCCCACCTTTCGATAACCCCCAATTAAGGGAGACCGAGAGGTCTAAGCCGCACCCATAATTTACGGATCAAAGGTTCAACAATTAACCAAGAACAATTATTAAATTTTAGCAGACGAAACTGAAAAGATTTAAGGAAATAAAAATTTTCATACCTTTTTGAAAACTTGGATCTCTAAACTTCTATCCACTTATGTATTCTATTATAACTAATCCTCCTTGTATTTTACTTCATGTATTTCATAATATGATGATTTACTGTTTGTCCTTTTGGCTTGTACCTAAAATGCTGACAAACAAAATGTCGGTCAGCCGAAGCTGGTATGTGGGGGAAACAATAAACATGCAACTATGATAACAATATAATCATTCAATTAATCATTTAACAACCAATATTATGTTTTAAATATAACTCTGCGATCCATGAGTACCCTATCCTTTGTGTTATCCCTATAGTGGACCCAAATACTACCTTCCTTATGGTAGATCCCCATTAAACCCCTTATGGTCCCACGTATAGGTGAACCAGTTTCTAGGGTTGAGTCATAAGGAACTACTCGTAAGTAGCCCACTCCTTAACTCATGGCATGCTAATGGATCTCATGGCACTACACTTGGTAGTCCAATTTCTAACCCACGATAACCTAGACTTTACTCTAGTTTACCCCTTTTTAGCCTTTACAGGCCACAGAGGTAGACCCGGATCTAGCCAGTTATACATGTATATTCATAGTGATATTCATAGTCACTCTATAGTTGCACGAAAAAAAAAGCATCCAACAGTTATTTCAAGCCATGAGGGAAACGTCGATAAAATCCTCAGAAAACTAGTCGGGATAATCATAAGTGTAACCGCATACCTGATTTGATGATTTCACAAGAATTAAGCAAATCTAACCAAGAATGCAATCCAAGCAAGCAATTCAATAATCACATAATTCTTGAAAAGAATATGTACTCCATTTATTACACACTTTATCAAGAATCTACTTTATTGACTTGGATTCACTTTCTAGGGTTTGTATCCATTTTAGGGTTTCATTTTGCAATTAGGGTTTCCCTTCATCTTTTACCATATTAAGCCCAAATTTTATGCCATTACTCATAAACCCTAACTATCTCATCTATTCTTTAATATTAAGGTTATCTTAAGAACATCTTGAAGGCACATTAATCATCAATTAATTTCATTAAGCTTCTTTTACATTAAAGCTATTATTTTTATCCTTTTAATCCATGAAAAGGTCATTATATGCACCTATCATCAATTCAAAGTTCATTAGAGTATAATTAACCTATAAACTCGTTTTACCATCATTTCCACCTTTTATTCATGAGAAAACCCTAATTACTACATATAGGGTATTTATCCAGAATTAAGGACTTTTGTACTCAAAATAATTTAGAACCATTATTTAACAATGTATTTTCACCTTTTTCAAATCATATATGATCTTATCCTCTTTTTCCCTAAATTAGGGTTTCTAAATACTTAATCATTCTCATATGGGGTAAAAACCCTAAATCATGCAAATTTCATCTAGATCAGGTTCGAATCTAACATTATCATTCAACATGTTATTAATACTTCAATTAACCCATTAAGCATACTAAATTCAACCTTTAATCACAAATAGGGTTTTTAGACTAACTTTAATGCACTTTTCATCAACTTATAGTACTTTTGCAATTAGGAACGGAATCAATCTTTAATATCATTTTTATTGGATTCCACTCGTCCACCTAAGAAAATTTCATATATTACTTGTCCTGGTCGGAGTTACCAATCTTTAATTATGAATTTAGCAAGATTTTACTTACTTGGCCAATCGGGTAGTGCCACGTCGTCAAGCTCATGCAACGTTGTGGATTTGGAAATATAACCAAATTACGTCTCTTCCCCCGCTTAAGTTGTCGCTACTTCATACACTGGAGGGGTAGAACGGTCCAACACACCCTTTACCGTTCTTCTTCCTCGGGCAGTTGATTTGCAGTCGCCCTAGCCGCCATCTTGAAGCCTTGGCGCGACTCTTGCACTCAGCTTCGGGCCTGAGTTTCATCGAAAAACCATCCCTCACCTCCACCGCGCCCATGCGCACCGAGGAGCCCCTGATTTATGGCCAAACTAGCCAGTCATCCGCACACAAGGCTGCACAGTGCGGCTTCTCTTGCTTCTGTGCTGCTACTGCTACACACATCTTGGGAGGAGGGACAACTATCGAGTGCTTCCTCTGAGGTCGTGGGAGCAGCACAACCCCATTGTAGCTCCTCCACGGCCCTTAAGCTCCAGAGATATGGTTATACTTCCATCGTTATGGTTTCAGACAAAAGAAGAAGGAGAAGGGGTGGTATTGCATGGAATTCCTCTGGATCTCGACCAGGGCTCTACCCCCTTTTATAGGGTGAGTATCCACGCCCCAGTAGGCTTGCCCTCAAAGCAACCAAGCCCTCTTCTAATTAGGAAAGTGCTTCCTTCACTACTAAACAAGTCTCTCTCTCTCTCCTAATTTCCTTCAATAATCCTTCTTCTTTAATTATTAGGATTTCGAATATTATATCTTTTATTTTCTTTGTAGTTTCTTTTTAATTTATTGGAACGAAATTATATTCTCTTTTATTAGAATATACTTCCTCTCTATCCTTATCACAAAATCCATTAATAATGTATCACATTATCCTCTTATTTTGCAATTTTAGTATTTTCTCTTTCCTTCCTTTTATTTGGTCTCATTGGATCCCAAGAAACTCTATTATTTTGAAATACTTTTTATTGGATATTCATTATCCTTCTAGATGCATCTATATGCATTATTTCTTCATTATCATGTTTATTTCTTATTAAAATAAATCTTTTTGAGGTTTTCTCTTTATTTCTCTTTTATATTCCTCATTGGCATTCCTTTTAATATTAGCAACCTCATGGATACGAAAATTCATCAAGAAATCTCATTTATGCCTCTTTCCACTCATTTTCCACATTTTATCATTATTTTCAATTTCTTTCTTACTAAATAAATACTTCATCGATCTTTTCTTTTTGTATTGCACTCTTTATGCAACTTTGGACTCCTTGGAACCCAAGAGGCACGAAATCCCTCTTTGGATTTGCCTTCTAGAGGTTTCCACATTTTTCTTTTCTCAAATATTCAATTATTCATTCACTAATTGAATTTTCTTGTTATTTGGGCTCAATAGCCAATAAATCCCACAACATAAACATCAAGGCTATTGTAACAAAAATCCATTTATTCCAAATACATTATATCATTATTTGTTTAAATATCCTTAATATGAGAAATTACATTTCTCAGCAACTGAACCCAAAATCAGGGTTATAACATCCTTCCCCTCTTATAGGAATTTTATCCTCAAAATTCTATCAAGCAAACAAACAATTCAGGATAAAACTTTTCCATGTCCATCAACGGCCCCTACGTGCCTTTACCTTACCCATGGAACTTCCAAAGAACCTTTATCATCACATATTCTTTTCTCTAAGTTCTTTCATCCTGGCGTCTATAAACTACACAGGTGACTCAGGCCATTTTAACCTCCCTTGGGGCTCACTAGGTTCATTGCTCAACACATGGTCGGGGTACCTCACATAGTGCTCTAAATTGGACACATGGAACGCATCACACATTACTTTATCCTGAGGGGTAAGGTCAAACTTAACCTTCTCCACCAAACCATGTCAAAAGAACCCATGCATCAGGGACTCAACTCTCTTAGCTATAACTTAGAGGGGTCAGATTTTCATGTCACATATTCTCCCACAGTGAACTGCATGTCAGTCTACTTTGCATCCGCTCACGATGCCTGTCGTCTCTAGGATCCTTTCAGCTATTGCACAATCAAAGAGACTTCATCTAAACGCACGGTGGTCCTTTTCTAACCATCACATGGTCCTTTCACCAACATCACCTTACTGAAGTGATGACTGACACAACCTCTCTTACAGAGATTCTTATAAACCCTAATACTGGCTATGGTGGTTATCATCACATCTTACAAAGGACAAGAATTATCTCTATGTATCACCCTGAGCGAGCACACATGCTCTCATCAGATCCTCTAGTTTTGATCATACTAACCATTAGTTAGGGGTGATAAACTGTACTAAGATAGAGTTCTTCATGTTTCTACTTCCACCTCACAGAAGTGAATCTTTAGGTTATTCTCAAGAACTTTTGAACTCACCTCATGGTGTAGTTGAACTATCTCTCTCATATGTAGTTCAACCCGATCAGTCCGTTGACAATACTCTTTCTTTCTCATGTCATCTAGGTAAGGCGTTTTATCATAACCCACAATGCATCTTGACCTTCCTTGATCCATGGAAGACTTACAACCTCCATAGTGATGAACTCCCTTTTCCCCTCTCAGGAACTCTTTATACTCTATATCGATACACTGGGTTATAGGTGTTCGTCCTTCACCTCCTGGCTTGCATGGACACATACCACATGCAACTTCATCTTAGGCATCCAAAGTAGTATTGTCACTTACTATCTTCGTAGTACCATGGCGTATGGTGATGTTCAATCATGATGTCTTGTATGTCATTATTCTTCAAGATCAATACCTCAAAAACCCTAAACCATTCTATTAGGGTTTCATCACCTTCTTTTCCAAAGAAGTGCATCTGAGGTTCTACCACCATCCTTTCATTACATCAAGGACTAGACTGGAAAAATAAACAACCATTAACTGATATCGTTACATTAGTGTTATCCAAACATATCTTCTTTTCTAAACTTAGGGTTAGCAAAATAACCCCTTCTAGCTTCTAGCCAAATTAGTCAGATATATCTCAACCAGAGCATCCATTACCACTTCACATCCTTAGGTATTAGGTAATGTTGGAGACATACACCTTCATGTATCCCACTTATCATCTCATCTCGACTCTAAAACTATCTTCATTGAGAAAACTCTGGGCTCATCCGCATGATGATCAAACTATACCTTGCATCACTTGCAAAATCCACATAGCTCAGGCTAACAACATCCTTATAAGATGACTATCTTATCTCTCTTTGGTGTTTTCAAACCATCCATGTATCATTCACTTTACTAGTGTATGTTATCTTCTCTATCCCCATATCTCGTGGCAACATTCCAAACCAAAACATATTTTATCCTTGGTGTATGACACGCGTATTGTCCTATCTCTCACTCCCATAATAAGAAGAAATAAGCATTTGGCTGTAGTCCAAATACAGAGTTCTTCCTATTCCAAGAGTAGAGATGGTACATCCCACCTTGCCAGTGCACCTTTAAATCCAAGTTGAGATGTGCCACCTATGCCTATATATCACAATCATCTCGATATCAAGGTTACTTCCATGGAACACTGGTTTAGAACCTACTTGGGTTTAAATGAAATCCTTGGTCATCCCCGCTAGGTCTATAGGGTGATGACACTTCAGGGGTCATTATGCTTCCCTTATGCATCCAGAGAGTTCCCTACTCATCTTCTCTTTGGGTCCCATGAGTTCATGAAGGTGATCAATCTCCTAATCCATGGTCCTCAGACAATGACATTTGTTACCTCCCGACCCTATGGTCATGTGTAACTAGGTAATTAGGCAACTCCTACTTCCATCGGTCTTATCCCTACCTGACCCTAGGATTGACTTAGGATTCTCCTATAGCACATGTTCAGCTTAGAACCTTACCCAAGCCTTCATCATCTCTCTCTTTGCATTCATGGGCTGACTTTCATCCTTTCATAGGGATCATGGAAACCCGCCTTCCTTGGTCAAGCCACATACCGGTTACCTCCATGGTAACATGCCCATATGCACTTAGAGATGGTTAACTATGGGTCTACAAGTTCATTCTCTTACCATGTACTCTCTTAGCTTCTCAAGATCCTATGAGTCCTCTTTAGATTAACTTGAATCAACAAAACCGATATACACCCTACCAAAGGGTCCCTCTCCCAGGATGGGAGGAAACTATCTCTTAACAACAAGGTCACAAACATTCTTAGGGTCTACATCCATATGAGCATACTTAACCCAGGAGCTACTAAGGCACAAGCAGATCACCTACTAAACCATGCTAGGTCACACTTGTTCTCATTCCTCAGCATTGGATCAAGATCATACCTTCCCTTGTCATCAACTTAGCTGTGGGGGGGTTCATCAAACACACCTTAAACTTATGGGGTATCCTTTTTCCTCTAAACATGAGGAGTACCATGCTCGCATCTATATAAAATCAACTCTCACCATGAGCATTATGTACCCCACTTCCCCTCTTAGGCCTAGGAACCATAGGTTCACGTTTGATGACCAACTACATGCTCAATCTATTATCCACAAATCAGGAATGTATAAGGCATGATATGCACTTCCTGTCATCCTTCTACTCGAGCAACACTTCAGAGTCGAGTCCTCCATAAGGACAAACAACAAGGTATAAGGCCTTTCAACCTGTTACTAAACATCTACATGGTTTAAGTAACTCTTCTTCTCATCTATACCATAGGTACAGAAGTATTAGCAGACTCATCCTCTCTCTAGAGTTTAGTTCCTCTAAGGCCACCAAGATAACATCAGTCTCCAGGGAGCATGCATGAGGCAACTACAAACATCCACTTAGGTCACATCACCCTCTACTCCCCATTGTTCCTCATATCTCAGGGTTTTAGGTTTCCAACCTTCTTGCTTGGTTTCCTGCCTCACCATTAGAGGTCCTCTCTTCATGAAGTATCAACCTCAAAAGCATGCCCCTACCTGGGTGAAGCCTATGTTCAACTTATGTTTGCTCAAGGTTATCCATAGCCCCTTATTCTTATCACATAAGCTATCCATCAAACTCTCTCGGACAGGGTTTCAACCTACTTCTCGCACTACTAATACATTATGGGTGCCTATTAAGCAATGCTCATATAAGTTCATGGGGTTCCATAGGTTCTTCTCTGACCTCAACAATGAAGGAACTATCCTTCACTCTCCACTGCTCGACCCTTCCCAGGATTGGGTCGTCAAAGGTACTTGGTCATCCAACCTCTCATGGCTCGTATAGCATCCACGACATGTCTATCCAACCACCTGGTCTACCATGACATCTAACTCATCATGTTGTCTCTCTCTCTAGCCTTCACTTAGTGTTAGGGTTAACATCATACTTAGAGGTTTTTCCAAGTCTCTACCTACAATGGAGATCTCTATCTCCAAGACTAACTCTCTTTATTTATCCTCATAACAAGAAGGTCTAGCCTCAGGTCTCTTTTCAGGGCATGACAACTTATTTCATACGACCTAAGCATCTATCCATCCTTTAGTTTATGCTTAATCTATTAAGCTTATGTCCATGACATATTATTCTAGCCTCGGGTTAAGTGAGGAACCTATGCTCTGATACCAAATGTTACGACCCCACCTTATGGTAACCCCCAATTAAGGGAGACTGAGAGGTCAAAGCTGCACCCATAATTTCTGGATCAAAGGTTTGGCAATTAACCAAGAACAATTATTAAATTTTAATAGACTAAACTAAAAAGTTGTAAGGAAATAAAATTTGGCATACCTTTTTGAAAACTTGGATCTCTAAACTTCTATCAACTTATGTATTCTATTCTAACTAATCCTCCTTGTATTTTACTTCATGTATTTCACAATATGATGATTTACTATTTGTCCTTTTGGCTTTTACCTAAAACGCTGACAAACAAAACGTCGGTGAGACGAAGCTGGTATGTGGGGGAAACAATAAACGTGCAACTATTATAACAATTTAATCATTCAATTAATCATTTAACAATGAAGATTACATTTTAAATATAACTCTGTGATCCACGAGTACCCTATCCTCTGTGTTATCCCTGCAGTGGACCTGGAAACTACCTTCCTTATGGTAGATCCCCATTAAACCCCTCATGGCCCCACCTATAGGTGAACCAGTTTCTAGGGTTGAGTCACATGGCACTACTCATAAGTATCCCACTCCTTAACTCATGGCATGCTAATGGGTCTCATGGAACTACACTTGGTAGTCCAATTTCTAACCCACGATAACCTAGACTTTACTCTAGGTTACCCCTTTTTAGCCTTTACAAGCCACAGAGTTAGACCCGGATCTAGCCAGTTATACATGTATATTCATAGTGATAGTCATAGTCACTCTATAGTTGCACGAAATAAAAGCATCCAATAGTTATTTCAAGCCATGAGGGAAACATCGATAAAATCCTCAGAAAACTAGTCAGGATAATCATAAGTGTAACCACATACCTGATTTGATGATTTCACAAGCATTAAACAAATCCAACCAAAATTCAATCCAAGCAAGCAATTCAATAATCACATAATTCCTGAAAATAATATGTACTCTATTTATTACACACTTTATCAAGAATCTACTTTATTGACTTGGATTCACTTTCTAGGGTTTTTGTATTCATTTTAGGGTTTCATTTTGCAATTAGGATTTCCCTTCATCTTTTACCATATTAAACCCTAATTTTATTCCATTACTCATAAACCCTAATTATCTCATCTATTCTTCAATATTAAGGTTATCTTAACAACATTTAACTCTATTTTCATATTACAGGCACAATAATCATCAATTAATTTCATTAAGCTTCTTTTACATTAAAGCTATTATTTTTATCCTTTAATCCATGACAAGATTATTATACACACCTATCATCAATTCAAAGTTCATTAGAGTCTAATTAACCTATGAACTCATTTTACCATCATTTTCACCTTTTATTAATGAGAAAACCCTAATTACTACATATAGGGTATTTATCCAGAATTAAGGACTTTTGTACTCAAAATGTTTTAGAACCATCATTTAACAAAGTATTTTCACCTTTTTCAAATCATATATGATTGTATCCTCTTTTTCCCTAAATTAGGGTTTCTAAATACTTAATCATTCTCATATGGGGTAAAAACCCTAAATCATGCAAATTTCATCTAGATCAAGTTCGAATCTAACATTATCATTCAACAGGTTATTAATACTTCAATTAATCCATTAAGCATACTAGATTCAACCTTTAATCACAAATAGGGTTTTTAGACTAACTTTAATGCACTTTTCATCAATTATAATACTTTTGCAATTTGGAACAGAATAAATCTTTAATATCATTTTTATTGGTTTCTCTCGTTCCCCATAGAAAAATTCATATATTATTGTCCTAATCAGAGTTACCAATCTTTAATTATGAATTTAGCAAGATTTTACTTACTTGGCCAATCAGGTTGCGCAACGTCGTCAAGCTCATGTAACATTGTGGATTTGGAAATATAACCAAATTACGTCTCTACCCCCGCTTAAGATGTCGCTTCTTCATACCCCGGAGGGGTAGAACGATCCAACCCACCCTTTACCCTTCTTCTTCCTCAGGCAGTTGATTTGCAGTCACCCTAGCTGCCGTCTAGCATCCTTGGCGCGGCTCTTGCGCTCAGCTCCGGGCCCGAGTTTCATCGGAAAACCATCCCTCACCTCCGCCGCGCCCATGCGCACCCAAGGTGCCCTTGATCCATGACCAAACTAGCCAGTCATCCGTGCACAAGGAAGCACAGTGTGGCTGCTCTTGCAGCCATGTTGCTACTACTGCACACATACTGGGAGGAGGGATGGCTATCGAGTGCTTCCTTTGAGGTCGTGGGAGCAGCACGACCCCATTGTAGCTCCTCTATGGCACTTAAGCTCCAGAGATATGGTTATACTTCCATCGTTAGGGTTTTGAACAAAAGAGGGAGGAGAAGGGGTGGTATTGCATGGAACTCCTTTGGATCTCGACCAGGGCTCTACCCCCTTTTATAGGGTGGGTATCCACACCCCAGTAGGCTTGCCCTCAAAGCAACCAAGCCCTCTTCTAATTAGGAAAGTGCTTCCTTCACTACTAAGCAAGTCTCTCTCTCCTAATTTCCTTCGATAATCCTTCTTCTTTAATTATTAGGATTTCAAAAATTATATCTTTTATTTTCTTTGTACTTGCTTTTTAATTTATTAGCATGAAATTATATTCTTTTTTATTAAATACTTCCTTTCTATCCTTATCATAAAATCCATTAATAATGTATCACATTATGCTCTTATTTTGCAATTTTAGTATTTTTTCTTTCCTTCCTCTTTATTGGGACTCCTTGGATCCCAATAAACTCTATTATTTCGAAATCCTTTTGATTGAATATTCATTATCCTTCTAGATGCATCTATATGCATTATTTCTACATTATCATGTTTATTTCTTATTAAAATAACTTTTTTGAGGTTTTCTCTTTATTTTTATTTTATTTTCCTCATTGGCATTTATTTTAATATTAGCAACCTCATGGATATGAAAATTCACCAAGAAATCTCATTTATGCCTCTTTCCACTCATTTTCCACCTTTTATCATTATTTTCAATTTATTTCTTAATATAGAAATACTTAATTGATCTTTTCTTTTCGTATTGCACTCTTTATGCAACTATGAACTCCTTGGAACCCAAGGAACCCAAGAGGCACGAAATCCCTCTTTGGATTTTCCTTCTAAAGGTTTCTACATTTTTCTTTTTTCTCAAATATTCAATTATTCATTCACTAATTGAATTTTCTTGTTATTTGGGCCCAATAGCCAATAAATCCCACAACACAAACATCAAGAATATTGTAACAAAAATCCATTTATTCCAAATACATTATATCATTATTTGTTTAAATATCCTTAATATGAGAAAATACATTTCTCAGCAACTGAACCCAAAATCAGGGTTGTAACAGATGAAGTAAGGTTAATTGAGTAATACTTGATAATTGAGCAGCATAATTGCAATTTGGTCAGCAAATGTGGAATAATCCACTGCATCAAAAAACCAGTCTAGAGCGATTGGACCGAATAATAGAAAAACCCTTCTTATACATATTAATTAAATCCAATATTTATGAAGGATTGTGTGGATGTACATTATATTATTAACGACTCTAATACGTATATTAATATTGTGGTCTACACAATGATGCCATTCTATTAATAAATCTCAATAATCGAATTAACCAGTTTTCATATAAAAGGACAGAGTAGACATTAAATAAATTTGGATATTGGATTACTTTGTGATTAAGAAAATTTGAAAAGATGTTACACATTGAATGGAGTTGAATTGTTGATAAATTCATATATTACATATTAACTATGACACAATTCAATTTCATAATAATTACAAGTGTTGAATTTTTTCAGCTACAAATTTATAATTGTTAGTCTCAAATGTTCTATTATGTACGTATTATATTAGACATGTGTTTGATATTCTTATAATAATTTACTCTCTTGAGTTGATAAAATTACTTGTGTAAATAAGTTTGTGTTATCAAACTCAAATGGCCTTTTGAATTTTATATAACATACTTGTTTAATGTTTTATGATCAAGAGTATATGAATACAATGATTCATATGGTCTCAGTTCATTTCGGTTCTGGTCCGGTTAATTATTTTTTCAATCTGGTCCAGGACTAGACTGATTCTTATTCAGTCTGGTCATCGATCCATGATTTTTTTATTAACCAATTGTCCGGTCTGGTCCAAACCGATCCGATCCAGGTGTGGGCCGATATACAACCTTACTATGGAGTGGATGGGGAAAAATATATTTATCTTAATCCTAAAGTAGTCATTTACTCTGACACAATAAGATAACTAAGTTTTTTACTACCACATTTGATCAGGAAAGGAGAGAACTTTACACCCCTCCCTTGTGATGAAACGCACTGGAAAGTAAATGCACATAATCTTCCTTTCTAGAAATCTCTCTCTCTCTCACTTCATTTCTTTCTCTATATATATTCCAATGTATCCACCATCCGTATCTCTCTCTCCATTTCCATATCTCTCCCATTTCTTCGACTCAATCAATGCTATCCCATTTTCTAATATTTGTCCTCATTTCCAACCATCGGTCATACTCTCCCTTTTTCCCGAAGCCCAACTAGGGCTGTCAATGGGAGAGTATTATCAATTTACCCTTATCCATACCCTGAAGGGTAAAGATAAGAGAAGATATTTTTATTACCCTTTATCCATTTACCCGTTCCCTGTTTCCCCACTATATTATAAGGGGAGGGTAAGGTATAGACATTATCCATACCCTTTTACCCTTTACCCTCACATGATATAAAGGTTACACAAAATATATATTCTAAAGGGGTTTGTATGTAAATGATTAACCCTAATACTTTATTCTATCATTGGAAAATGACCTTGTGTTGTACTTGTAATACTTTCTTGTTGAGGGAAAAGTATATATATCTTGAGGAAAATGATGTGAGAGAAACATATGATTTTGAATTTGATATAATGTTTTATATCTTGTTATCAATAAATTAGTTATAAAATTATTAAAAATCAATAGACAATGTGTATAAAATTCCTTTTTATTAAAATTATCCGCTTATCCTTTACCCTCTCTGCTTACCCTATGGAGAAGAGGGTAAGGGTAATGGGAGGGTAATGGGATTGCTGAGAAAGATAATTACCATTATCCTTACCCGCTACCCAAAGAGGGTAAAGGTAAGGGTAAGACCTTACCCTCCCCATTGACAGCCCTACGCCCAACAACTTTTCTCTCAAAGACACTGGTATTAATTATAATACAAATATTTATATATACATGGTGACAATCAATTATTTGACAGAAACATTGTGGAAAGTAGGCCATCGAATATTCTCGGCTCCTAATAGTGATTAAGGGTGAGGCCAAGGCTACATGTGGCCCTCATATGCCTCTGCCACGGTGAGTATTTCAAGAATAATCTTTGCTATTTGGTAGGTTTGGATAATCCAAGCCAAGGCCCGTCGGCCATATTTCTTTAGGAAAACACGGTCCACGGAAATTTCTAGATTGGAATTTCCAAATATTCCTAAGTGAATATAATCAGATCTAAATAAATGGATTTCATGTTTCGTCTCAATTATAATTCATGTAATCAAATTGCTATGTGTGCATCTTATTTGTTGCTTGAGCATTGTTATCATATAGATTTTGGATTTATCTTGCTGAAACTTAGTATTGTTGTTGAATTAAAGGTATTTTGTATATAATGTATTTATAGTTTTTCTTTTACGAAATGTGTGCATTATGTATTTTTTTACACATATATATGTGACATTCACTCTTGTTCTCCAAAGATAGATACGATTGCACCATGCTAATTTCATATAGGCACTATGGGTAACGAACACAAGAACAACTGCATAAAAATCAAATGTTAGGAACTGCTATGAGTGATAAGTTAAAGACATTCGAGTATAAATTTTTGTAGTAGACATATTCAAAAGATAGTAAATAAAGTATATATAAAGAACGCACTTCTTTAAGAAGTAGATATGATTTAGGAAAACCATGAGTAGGTAAATTTGAAGTAGTGATAAATATCATTTAATAGTTCACACCTATTTAAGAAATGATACATTAATATATATATATATATATATATATATATATATATATATATATATATATATATATATATGGGTATATATTCGCTACCCGTGCGGGTAACTAAGATTTGCTACCCGTGCATCAGTTTTGTAATGGGAAGGTATGCATTTGTAATGAGACAATCCAAATTTGTAATGAGATGACCGGAATTGTAATACAAAGATTCGTTTTGTATTACAGCGCTGTTATAGTAATAAATATATATTTATTATTGTAACAACGATGTAATACAAAACGAGTTTTTGTATTACAATTTCAGTTTTCTCATTACAAATTTAGTTGTCTCATTACATATATGTGTCATCCCATTACAAAATTGATGCACGAGTAGCGAAACTTAGTTACCCGCACGGGTAGCGAAGATATACCCTATATATATATATATATATATATATATATATATATATATATATATATATATATATATATGTATATATATATATATACATATATATATAGACACACACACGTTTTTTTTGTACATTTTGTGTATTTGTAGCCGGTCCCAAACCCCGATAAAGGAGGAGAATTGGTGGTAGGTTAATAGCCAGCCGTACAAATGTTATTACTCATTTATGACATTGATCCTTATGCATATATATATATATATATATATATATATATAGTATATATATGTATGTATATATATGTATATAGTATATATATATATATAGTATATATATGTATGTATATATATGTATATAGTATATATATGTGTGTATATATATGTATATGTATATATATGTATATATATGTATATATATGTATTTATATATGTATATATATGTATAGATATATGTATGTATATATATATATATATATATATATATATATATATATATATATATATATATGGTAGTGATCTAGTGAGAAACACTCTACGGTGAGAGTATGAGAGGCATTTGAATAACTATAAAGTTGTAGCTTAGTTTCAATATCCAACCGTATGGATGGGAAAAACATCATTACATTTACCTTCACACAAAAAATCATCACAATCGGATATCGTTTACATCTCCATATATGCAATATACACATTTTACATCCAATGGTCAGCCTAAAACTCAATATTGAGTGTTGAAAAGTATTTACTTGATGTGCGTGCAATACAAGTCCTATGATGATGAGTTTTTGTGGAAACATGACTAATAGGGTATATTTCCAATCCATACTGTTACATTATGAAAATTTGATCATTGTGCAAAGTTATTCAAATGCCTCTAATGCTCTCACTAAGATGTGTTTCTCACTGGATCATTTTCCTATATATATATATATATATATATATATATATTTCTAAAAGAATTATTTATTATTATCATTATTTATCTAATTCTAATATATTCTTGTTAATTACATTATTATTATATTATTGTATAGAATTTCTTAGTTTGATAGAATTCCTTGAGCTCGGAGAATGATCGCTATGAATCTTTATTTCTAAAATAAAAAAAAAATTATCTTAAACTTGGACTTTACTTTTAGATAAATCCAATTTTTTATTCCATAACTAGTTCCTATACATATATGTTCATATATATACATTTATTATTAAATGGTATTCTTTTTTATATTATTATTTATTTATCTAATTCTAATATATACTCATAAAGTAGGTTATTATTGTATCACTGTTATTATTATATTATTATATATAATTCCCTTAGATTTTATTTCTTAGAGAATGTTTGCTAAAAATTTGTATTTCTGAAATAAAAAAAGATTTTATCGTAAGATTAGATTTTACTTTTAGATAAATCTAATTTATTATTCCTAAATTAGTTCCTAACTGCATATATGTCCATATATACGATCCAATATAGGCCATTTATTGTGAGTATCGTGATGCTTATTATAATTCAGCCAACAGGCCATATCCCACTAGTAATGAAACCCAATTATTACAAATGGCATCTCACTGCTCCACTCTTCAATCTTCATCACAAAATTGAGTTTCTATTCCATTCTATTGATTGCATCATAATGAGCGTAAAAGTAGGCAATTTGCATAGTTTTCACGATAAATAGTCCACAATCATCTCCATATATATATGGGCGTTCATTCATTGCCTGCGCGGGTAGTCTGGATTTTCGCTACCCGGCAGCCAAAAAAGTAATTCTCCTGGCCAAGAAAGTAACTCTGTTGTACAAAAAGTAACTATGATGTCAAAAAAGTAACTCTGCTGGCCAAAAAAGTAACTATGTACAAAATATACATCAGATATATAAGGACGGGTTTTTTGATTTTGGAGGGGCAAATGATATTATTTTTGGCTAAAATTTTTTGGAGAGCTAGACAAAATAGTCTTCAACAATAAGAATTTTTTTTTAAAAAAAAGTGTTCATAAGGGTGGGCGGGTAGCTACCCGCACGGGCAATAAAGATGGCACCTATATATATATACATATATATATATATATATAGAGAGAGAGAGAGAGTCAGGCTAGAATACACTTGAGTGTAAAGATCGTACGAATACACTCAAGTGTGTTTTCATATCATGACTATTTTTTGCAAAATGTAAACTGTTGATTTTTACTGTCATACTATAACTAGGCTACATACAAATTTTGAGTCCTCATCTAAGGGAAACAAAATCAACGCGCGAAACAAATTTGAAATGGATAATTTTTGCGCTCTTCATAACATGAGCTATACATATACAAATGTGCTCAAATTTTGCATATGAGTTGTTCACGAGATGTTTAAGAAGATCAATGGATTAGATTTAAAAAATATTACATCATGAAAAACTACTTGAGTGTATTCCGCTCCAGATACAGTCGAGTGCATTCTAGCCTGACTCTCTCTCTCTCTTTATATATATATATATATATATATATATATATATATAGAGAGAGAGAGAGAGAGAGAGAGTATGTATTGGATGCCCGCGCGGGTAGCCAAGTTAATTACCCATGCATTGATACACGGTGGCAGGATTGGTAATTAAATCGAACTCCATTACGGTTGCATGGTAGCGGTGGCATGTATTGTAATTACATATATTTGGTTACGTATGCATGGATTAGCGGTGGCACATATTGTAATTAAGCAGAAATTAACTACGTATTGCATGGAACACGGTGGTAGTATTTTTTAATTCAACATCCTTTACTAGTGCATGTGCATGATTCCACTATTTGTAGCTAGACGACAATGAATAATGAGTGCATGTAATAGTGGAAAAGATAGCAAGAGACATTGAGGCATATATTTTTGGTGAATAAAAAGTTAATTGAGGACAAGAGCTTTAATCATTTTGAACACATGTTCATCATTGACTCATAATTAGGATATGTTCCACATAGTTGTAATCCACATAATATGCATATAGTTCTAGATACAGTCATGTTGTATTACAAGACGTGAACCTTAGTTACATTATTTTCATTCTCATTACAATTTATTTATTCGTATTACATATTATTCCTTCTTATTACAATTTACCTTGTGGGTCATCTATTATATCATCAAACATCTACATTAGTTACAATTTTCTCCTTCTTATCATAATTGTCTTTGCTCAAGTCTTTTTACAAAATATTAAACATGGTTGTATTTTCAAAACAATATTGTAATATTTAGGATGATAAGCTTACCATTTTGAATGTGAAGTTCTTAAACCTACCGATTCTTTCTTTGTCTTGTGTTCACATAGAATTCTCTAGTTATCGAATCTTGATTTTTAGTGTAAATGCTACATGTAAATTTTAATGCCTCAATGTAATAAGAAAGTGTCATATATAATATGGACAGTCACATTGTAATAGGCAAGGGTCAACCGTAATGTAGGTGACAGTTTTGTAATATGGATACTCATATTTTAATAAGCAAGTGTCATTTGTAATATGGATAATCACATTGCAATAGGAAAAAGACAACCGTAAGTAGGTCACAGTTTGGTAATATGGATACTCATGTTGTAATAAAAAAGTTTCATATGTAATATGAACAGTCACATTGTGATAGGCAAAAACCAACCGTAATTTATGTGACAATTTTGTAATATGGATAGTCATATTGTAATAAGCAAGCGTCATCTGTAATATGGATAGTCACGTTGTAATAGACAAGAGCCAATCGTAATATAGGTGCCATTTTGTAATATGGATACTCATATTGTAATAAGCAAGTGTCATCTGTAATTGTATGGGTTGACAGAGACCTCATAGTTGTGGTCATGGTGGTCGACGACGTGGTTTGCACAATAGTTTGACCAGTCGGGCAGTGAGCAGATCGATGATTCGGAATGGACACGCATAGTAGTGAGGAGGATTTGTAGGGGATGGAAGAAAAGGCAAGTAAGGCGTTGGTAGGAAGAGAGGTATTTAGAGGCCCTGAGTAAAATATCTAAAGAACCTATTACGCCATGTATTGGGTTGCGGGTATGCCTGGTTTAGTGGTGGGTTCAACTCCACCAAAGACTTACAACACCAAGCTTCTACAATTTGCACTCGTCGTAGTGCTTTTGGAGAGTACATCGGTATTGAATAACTTATAATATCCATCCTTCAAGAACATCAACATGTGTACGAAATAAAGAACTTTGACTTATTTGAGACATTCATGTGAGGTAAATAAAAAAATGAATGTTGAAGAGAATCACCCAGAACATATTTGGATAATTTGTAATGTATTTGGAAATATTGTAATACAAATGAGTAATTTGTACATATGGTAGATATGTTGTAATATACAGACATAAATTGTAATATGTAAAAAGAGTCTGAATTATCTTGCTAGGAAGGAATATAAAATAAACTTCATCGATTGTCATCCTTAATTACAACTTTCTCATTCTCATTATGGGTTCTCAGTTCTCATTACAAAATTTAATTGTCATTGTAGTTCACGATACCTTGACATAATGTCACTTGTTTACTTGCTACTATTTCTTATAATTATCATCTTTGTAAGGATAAATGATATGTTGGAATGAGAACAGAGACTCTGTAATGGAAAGGAGAAATTTATAACTAAGAATGACGTTACGTAAGACAATCTGGACGTATCATTTCTCTTAGAAAATGGAATTTGATGCATTTAGATTTGTATTATAAAATGTCATCCTTGATTACATATCTTTCATTTCCATTACAATTATCTATTTTGATTACAGACATTTCTTTCTTATTACAAAATGCCATCTTTCTTTACTTGTCATTGTAATTCAATATATGTTATCAGAATGTCACTTGTTTACTTCCTGCTATTTCTAATAATTATTGTCTTTGTAAGGATAAATGATATGTTGTAATGAGAACAGAGAATCTGTAATGGAAAGGAGAAATTTGTAACTAAGGATGACGTTACGTAAGACAGTCTGGAAGTATTATATTATTTCCCATACGTTTATTTGTCTTCAAAAAACGGCACCACTGTAATGATTTTAGACATGTTATATTGGACATTGGTATATTTAATGATGAGTACGTGTCCAATATTGATGTGGTTGGTGCATACTATTTTTACTCTTAGATTAGTCTCGCACCGCCACTCCATGCACATATAATTTTTTATTAAATAATTACCAATAATGCCACCGCTATTCTATTACATGCACGTACAGTAGTTGCACATATTTACAATTATTGCCATCGTTTCAAATCAATGCAGCACAATACATAATGAGGCACGGGTAACTTCGCTTGTTTAGCCGCGCGGGCAGCGAGTGAATTGCCATATATATATATATATATATATATATAAAAAGAGAGAGAGAGAGAGAGTCAGGCTAGGATACAGTCGAGTGTATGGATCGCATGAATACACTCAAGTGTGTTTGCATATCAAGACTATTTTTTAAAAAATGTAATCGTTCATCTCCACCGTCATACTATAACTAGGCTACATACAAATTTTGAGCCCATTTGGATGAGTCGAAGTCACTCATCCAAGGGCAACAAAATCGACGCATTAAACTAATTTGAAATGTAAAATTTTTGCGGTCTTCATAACATGAGCTATACATATCAAAATGTGTGCTCAAATTTTGCATATGAGATGTTCACAAGATGTTTAATAAGATCAACAGATTAGATTTAAAAAAAATATTAAATCATGAAAACTACTTGAGTGTATTCCGCTCCGGATACACTCGAGTGTATTCTAGCCTGACACTCTCTCTCTATATATATATATGTATATATATATATATATATATAGAGAGAGAGAGTATGTATTCGATGCCCGCGCGAGTAGCCAAGTTAATTACCCATGCATTGATACACGGTGGTAGGATTGGTAATTAAATCGAACTCCATTACGGTTGCATGGTAGCGGTGGCATGTATTGTAATTACAATATTTGGTTACGTATGCATGGAGTAGCGGTGGCACATATTGTAATTAAGCAGAAATTAACTACGTATTGCATGGAACACGGTGGTAGTATTTTTTAATTCAACATCTTTTACTAGTGCATGTGCATGATTCCACTATTTGTAGCTAGACGACAATGAATAATGAGTGCATGTAATAGTGGAAAAGATAGCAAGAGACATTGAGGCATATATTTTTGGTGAATAAAAATTTAATTGAGGACAAGAGCTTTAATCATTTTGAACACATGTTCATCGTTGACTCATAATTAGGATATGTTCCACATAGTTGTAATCCACATAATATGCATATAGTTCTAGATACAGTCATGTTGTATTACAAGACGTGAACCTTAGTTACATTATTTTCATTCTCATTACAATTTATTTATTCGTATTACATATTATTCCTTCTTATTACAATTTACCTTGTGGGTCATCTATTATATCATCAAACATCTACATTAGTTACAATTTTCTCCTCCTTTTCATAATTGTCTTTGCTCAAGTCTTTTTACAAAATATTAAACATGGTTGTATTTTCAATTTGCAAAACAATATTGTAATATTTAGGATGATAAGCTTACCATTTTGAATGTGAAGTTCTTAAACCTACCGATTCTTTCTTTGTCTTGTGTTCACATAGAATTCTCTAGTTATCGAATCTGGATTGTTAGTGTAAATGCTACATGTAAATTTTAATGCCTCAATGTAATAAGAAAGTGTCATATATAATATGGACAATCACATTGTAATAGGCAAGGGTCAACCGTAATGTAGGTGATAGTTTTGTAATATGGATACTCATATTTTAATAAGCAAGTGTCATTTGTAATATGGATAGTCACATTGCAATAGGCAAAAGCCAACCGTAAGTAGGTCACAGTTTGGTAATATGGATACTCATGTTGTAATAAAAAAATTTCATATGTAATATGAACAGTCACATTGTGATAGGCAAAAACCAACCGTAATGTATGTGACAATTTTGTAATATGGATACTCATATTGTAATAAGCAAGCGTCATCTGTAATATGGATAGTCACGTTGTAATAGACAAGAGCCAATCGTAATATAGGTGCCATTTTGTAATATGGATACTCATATTGTAATAAGCAAATGTCATCTGTAATTGTATGGGTTGACAGAGACCTCATAGTTGTGGTCATGGTGGTCGACGACGTGGTTTGTACAATAGTTTGACCAGTCGGGCAGTGAGCAGATCGATGATTCGGAATGGACACGCATAGTAGTGAGGAGGATTTGTAGGGGATGGAAGAAAAGGCAAGTAAGGTGTTGGTAGGAAGAGAGGTATTTAGAGGCCCTGAGTAAAATATCTAAAGAACCTATTACGCCATGTATTGGGTTGCGGGTATGCCTGGTTTAGTGGTGGGTTCAACTCCACCAAAGACTTCCAACACCAAGCTTCTACAATTTGCACTCGTCGTAGTGCTTTTGGAGAGTACATCGGTATTGAATAACTTATAATATCCATCCTTCAAGAACATCAACATGTGTACGTAATAAAGAACTTTGACTTATTTGAGACATTCATGTGAGGTAAATAAAAAAATGAATGTTGAAGAGAATCACCCAGAACGTATTTGGATAATTTGTAATGTATTTGGAAATACTGTAATACAAATGAGTAATTTGTACATATGGTAGATATGTTGTAATATACAGACATAAATTGTAATATGTAAAAAGAGTCTGAATTATCTTGCTAGGAAGGAATATAAAATAAACTTCATCGATTGTCATCCTTAATTACAACTTTCTCATTCTCATTATGGGTTCTCAGTTCTCATTACAAAATGTAATTGTCATTGTAGTTCACGATACTTTGACATAATGTCACTTGTTTACTTGCTACTATTTCTTATAATTATCGTCTTTGTAAGGATAAATGATATGTTGTAATGAGAACAGAGACTCTGTAATGGAAAGGAGAAATTTATAACTAAGAATGACGTTATGTAAGACAATCTGGACGTATCATTTCTCTTAGACAATGGAATTTGATGCATTTAGATTTGTATTATAAAATGTCATCCTTGATTACATATCTTTCATTTCCATTACAATTATCTATTTTGATTACAGACATTTCTTTCTTATTACAAAATGCCATCTTTCTTTACTTGTCATTGTAATTCAATATATGTTATCAGAATGTCACTTGTTTACTTCCTGCTATTTCTAATAATTATTGTCTTTGTAAGGATAAATGATATGTTGTAATGAGAACAGAGAATCTGTAATGGAAAGGAGAAATTTGTAACTAAGGATGACGTTACGTAAGACAGTCTGGAAGTATTATATTATTTCCCATATGTTTATTTGTCTTCACAAAACGGCACCACTGTAATGATTTTAGACATGTTATATTGGACATTGGTATATTTAATGATGGGTACGTGTCCAATATTGATGTGGTTGGTGCATACTATTTTTACTCTTAGATTAGTCTCGCACCGCCACTCCATGCACATATAATTTTTTATTAAACAATTACCAATAATGCCACCGCTATTCTATTACATGCACGTACAGTAGTTGCACATATTTACAATTATTGCCACCGTTTCAAATCAATGCAGCACAATACATAATGAGGCACGGGTAACTTCACTTGTTTAGCCGCGTGGGCAGCGAGTGAATTGCCATATATATATATATATATATATATATATATATATATATATATATATATATAGAGAGAGAGAGAGAGAGAGAGAGAGAGAGAGAGAGAGAGTGTCAGGCTAGGATACACTCGAGTGTATGGATCGTATGAATACACTCAAGTGTGTTTGTATATCAAGACTATTTTTTTAAAAATGTAAACTATTGATCTCCACCGTCATACTATAACTAGGCTACATACAAATTTTGAGCCCATTTGATTGAGTCGAAGTCACTCATCCAATGGCAACAAAATCGACGCATGAAACTAATTTGAAATGTATAATTTTTGCGGTCTTCATAACATGAGATATACATATCTAAATGTGTGTTCAAATTTTGCATATGAGATGTTCACAAGATGTTTAATAAGATCAACAGATTATATTTTAAAAAAAATATTAAATCATAAAAACTATTTGAGTGTATTCTGCTCCGGATACACTCGAGTGTATTCTAGCCTGACACACACACTCTCTCTCTCTATATATATATATGAATATATATATATATATATATATATATATATATATATATATATGAATATATATATATATATATATATATATATATATATATATATATATATATATATATTTCATTTGTTACCCGCGCGGGTAGCCAGATTTTCGCTACCTGCTGGCTACTCGGACATCCAAAAGAGTAACTATATGGTACACAAGAGTAACTCTTCTGATCAAAAGAGTAACAGTATTGATATAAAAAGTAACTATGTGACTAAAAAAAAGTAACTGCACAGAAAATATAAAGACAGTAAATATATGGACGAGTTTTTTAATTTTGGTGGGACAAATGATATTATTTTTGGATCAAATTTTTTGGGAAGTTAGATAAAATGCTCTTTGAAAATTGCAATTTAAAAAAAAAGTGATAGAAAATGTGTGCGGATAGCTACCCACGTGGGTATTAAAGATAATCACACATATATATATATATATATATATATATATATATATATATATATATATATATATATATATATATATAGGGGCACGATCTACTGCGGACTGTTGTTTCCTGCGGACGTGCGGACTGTACACCCCGCGATCCAGTTTCTTCACTGCCCGCGTTCCACCCCGTTGTCATCCTTTGCGGCCACTCCCAGATTTGTTCTTCGCTAGCAACAGTAGTTGATGGCCGTAGTCAGTACCCGCCGGTGAGGCATCTGGTATGTTCTTGTGTACCCGCTACCACCGTTCATGGCCCATCCCTCTGACAACAGAATGTTCCCAACCTTTAATTTCTGCCTCGTCTGCTACACAACCGGGATTCTCTCTTCATGGGTTGACACCAACTGCTGTGACGCCTGCAAATACATGGAGTGCCAATGGACAACAGAAATAATCACAAACCTTTAGCTCCAAAGGCTCTCCCCTGCGTTGAATGACCGCTTGTTCCTGTAAGTATTGGTCACATGCAGCATGAAGCAAATCATGGCACCCATCCCACCAACCTTATCCAACTTCATGCCTTCAAGAAACTCTACTCGAGAGCAACATACTATAAGGCTCCATGACTACATTCCTGGAACTTGACACGAAGGAAAACTTGGCCGGACTACAGTCGTTTCATCTTAGCTAAAACATGGTGTCAGGTAGTGTACCGGATTTCCTAGGCTAGTTGAAAACCTCACTTTAATTGTATGTCTCTGAGGATCCAAACTTTCTTAATTAGCGTTGTAACTTCTTTTTGTGAGGATCCAAACTTTCTTAAAAGTATAAAGGAAGAAAAAGTTACGTCATCTGGCGGTCATGTATTGTGAGGACCATGCGGACCGTCAAATTTTATGTTTATAATAATGTAGTCGATCATATGGCGAGCAATCAAATGCAATTATTACAAATTGCTTCTCAATTTTTTACTCTGTTAGTAAATATTAGTTCATGTTCGCGCACTAATGAAGGGAATCGAATGCAAACTAAATTTTGTGAGGAAGAATCGAAAAGATAGAAGGCATTTATCATAATTAGATTTGACTACTAGTGGGATATGGAGATGATCCATGTATTGTGAGGATCTTGCGAACTACTTACTTTTACACTCATTACGTTGCAATCAACGGTCCATATCCCGCTAGTAATCACATCCAATTACGATAAATGGCTTCTCATTGCTCTATTCTTCGTCACAAAATTAAATTTCTAATTCATTATTTTCATTCCCTTCAATAGTGCCAGAGCATTGACGAAAAAATAGAAATCAGCGCGGAAGAGTGGAAACTGAAAAGTTATTTGCCATAATTCGACTTGGTTACTCGGGAAACTAGGCCGTCGGCATGATTCTCAGTTGAATTTTTCTTCCTTTCAATTTATAACTGTCGATATTTAATTTTTAATTGAATATTTCGTTACCTAAGGCTGCAAACCCACTTCTAGTATAACTATTCGTTTAGTGTTGCCATGAAACCCACTTCTAGTCCTCCTACATAAAGTATTAGGCTATTTCTTTTCAACGAAAATTGAGAACTCCAATTTGTCACAATAGATTCTTACTACATGGCTCATTTTCGAGGTAATTTCTTTGTCTGTCTACACGTAGATATCATAAAGGAGATACTCTTGAGGCTCCCCTGGAAACAAACCATTCGCTGTAAAACCGTCTGCAAAGAATGGTGCTCGATGATCAGTAGCAATGATTTTCTTGAGCAGGCTCGCTACAAGCATGCATTCAGCAAGCCGACCATCGTGGTTCGCCAACCTTCACACAATCTTATAGAGCCTGAAGTAGATTTTCTTTTTATGAAGCCTCCATGGCCATGGGCAGACCTAGAACAAGATGACAATGAATGTTCTCCTTTTGTTGTTTCCCACCAAATTACTCTCCCGCTTGGTTTCAACTTCAATTGCACGCTACTTAGCCAATCTCACCATGGATTTTCTCTCATTTACAACACCAAAAATTCGAATAATATGTTCTCAGTTGACATTGTCATTGCCAATCTTTCAACACAACGTTGGAATAGACTACCACTACTTCAATGTGCTAGGGGAGTGAAACATCATGGACCTGGATTTGGGTATCTCTCCAAGACTAGGGTGTTCAAAGTGGTATACATAGCATTTCTTGAACATGATGAACCTCCCATTAGCCACGTACTAGCATTTTCTGAAGAATGTGATGTGCAAGCTCAAGAACTTTGTTGGAGGCCCATAGAAATCACCCCACTCCAACCGTTCAGAAGCAATATGGGACATGGAGTTATAGGCCAACCTATTGCGTTACATGAGAATATTTATTGGATTTTTATACCACATTTATCTCAATCATCAACCTGGATCTTGTGCTTTAATCTTGCCTCTGAGAAGTTTCACTTGATCCCTGGGCCACCATCAATTACTCAATCGATCTTTCATATGTTTCTTGTGAATATTCACAAGAAGTTGGGATTCTTGGACTATCATTGGGATTCGAGTTACTATCAAGGTATTCCCATCCAAGCATGGACTTTGTGTGATCTTAACAATGGAATTTGGAGAAAGGTGAGAAAGGAAATTATCTTAACAGATTGGAATGCCCATGGTGTGCCTGTTCATACACTCAGTATTAGTGATAAGGAAATTATGATTGCATCAGTACGTTCAATTTATGTGATTAACATCGATGAGGTAAGCTCTCGTGTTTTTTATCGCTCAGATGATATTAATCTTTTTGAAGAATATCGCGGTGATTCCATGCAGTTCACCATTTTGGAAAGACCTCACTATAGTGTCCCTGAAGAAACAATTGATGAGTTAAAAAGTAAGTTTTCCCCTCAAGAACGCAATAATATTTGTATTTTAGTATAAATTCCTTCAGACATATATAGAAGTTATAATCTCAAATATGGGAAATTATAATTATCGTTCATACATGTCTCTTTATAAGAAAAATTTCCATGTTCTTCCTAAATACACTCTAGATGGTAATTCATTTAGTATTTTTCTACAAAAAGGACTAATCCATTTTTGCAAAAGAAATCTTATAATAATTTACCATGTGTTAGTTTCACTAGCTAGATTCCAATACTCTAAGTAATTAAATACAAGACAACATTATGTTCTTTTATGGCATTGACCTTCCTACAATAGTTTGTATGTAAACAATGTCATTTACCAATTTAGTACTACACCCATTTTCCCTCTCCTCTGTTAGGGATAGAAAACAACTGTCCCACTCCATGTGGTAGTTTTGCTCTGAGGTGGCTTAGTTGGATCTAGTTAATCCATTGTGACGATCCTTATCAAATGGGTTTGATAGGACGTTGGGTTCTATGAAAGGGTTGTGATTCAATGAACTTCATCAATCACTACTTATATGGTATTATGCCAAGGTGGACTCTAGAGATGCAACAAACATAAAGAGTTGAAGACTTAGTTGTGAGGAACATTGTGAAAAAGCACATGTGAAATTAATATAATATCTTCAGGTATCTTCAAAATAAGTTTTTCCAAAATAAGGGATAGAGAGAATCTCTCTTTGACCATTTAATTTTTTAGAAAAATTATAAGGAAAGAAAAAAAATTATAAAAAGAAGTAACTGGATGTTTTAAAAATCAAGGATTTCTTAAGTTGATTGATGTATGAAGTTATTGAGAAAACTAATTTGAGGAATAAATTTTATATGTCTATCCTAAAGGTTTATTTGAGGTCATCAATATGAATACTAGTTGATTATATCAATTAAATAATGCTTCACTTGATGATTTTGGTATCAATATATGTTGTGGCAAACCATATGTGTTGATTGACCCCAACACCCCGTAGCATAATGAATATTAATAATAAAAGGTCAAATAAATTAAAATTATAGTTGATTGACATGATAACCATATCTTTAAGGTGGTAGAGTAATGGTTTATTTATGTCAGTATTCATATAAGGTGGGTAGGATGTAATAATACTAAAATATCAAATATTGATATGATGTAACATCTATTTAAGTTCAAAACCCCTAATATTAGAATATCATGCTCATATATAATAATCAAACTCTAAGCCCTTGTTCGGTTTAAGATCAAGATTACAAAATTCAAACCAAGTTAGTCGATAGATCCAAATTATTTATTTAGATTTGATCCTATTTTTATTTGGCAACCCAATCACATTGTAAGCACTCATTAAATTGGATTAGCCTCGATCTTGTGTTTTTCAGTCTGGCATATAAGACAAAATAACACAAAAGACAGAACTAAATTCCGACTGAAATTCGAAAATCCTACTGATAGCATGTTTGACTTGGTCTGGAATAGAGAATTGCGGAATCTAAAATAGACCTCATCAGTATGTTTTTTTTCCAAACAAAACAAAACTGGATCCAGATTGGGTTAGCCGGGATTAGCACCTACATGGCACAAAAAGACAGTGTAGAATTTGGGTCAGGTCTCACACCACACAACCCCTAAGTACTCAACTAATTTTGAAATGTACATGCTAATTTCCAATTGACCATAGAATATCATTTTATGCATTAAGTTATTCAAAGGGGAACATTATAAGATAGTTTGTTCAAATAAGACTCAATTAATGCACTAAACTCAAATAACCCTAACATAACTGCAATGAATAACGTTTAATTATGTTTTATCTCCTTAAAAATGAATTATGAAAAACAAACTCTAGAACTTTGATATACATCAATATAAGGCTTCAATGTATAAATTAGGTTATATTTGACCTAAATAAAGAACACTAATTTTTTTATTTATAATGAACAAAAGTAACTACTCACCTACCAAATCAGAATTGGAATTATTCTTGGATAATCTTGATCAATAAACAAACTCCAATAGTAAAAATTTTAAGCTATGTTAGAAACTCTAATGGAGAAAGTTAATTCAGATTTGGACTGAAACACTCAAATCATATACATATATATTTTTATACCGTTGTTAATCCTATATACAATGACAAAAATTATAAGGAAACTCATAGATGAGCCAAAATCTAATACTATGATTATTTAATTATAATATAACACAACGATTAATAGATTATTTTAACCTAGTTTTGAATTCTACAATTATTGAGTGAGTATCTACATCTGGGTTAACCCATGTTCTCATAATCTTGAATAAGTTTTGAAGTCACTTATTCATATGAATCCCTCTTTTTTGGACTATATAATAATTTATTCTTTATCTTTTTGTCTCTCTTAAAAATTATTTCCTCCAAATCCCATGAAAAATGATGCCTCCTCTACTTTTCTAGTAGTAACATGTAAAAATTGATTCTCACATAAATCCCTTAGGTTTCTTAAAGCTTCATCTGACCCTTGAATCATCATATCCCTCAAGGTCCAACCCCATATGTTGATCAAGACTCGTCAAACTCTCACTAATAATGTATCCCTTTTAAAACCATTACACGACTTCCACAAAAACTTCCTATCTATACTCCATGTTCCATTTTCTATGAAATGTTTCTCCAAAGCCTCTTATCTTACACCACACAATAGATTCTCAAAAGTTGTAGAGAAATGAAGGATATCCATGTACATTTTATGCACTCTCTTACATAGAAATTCCATAAATAAGCATAATTTTGTGTTTATAAATGTTGTTTGACCCTCCACAATCTCCTCATGCATAACAATGGGCTTTTTATATTCTCTTTAAGAAAATCTTTTGTTCCTTTTTGTTATTTCATGGTCATGTATATGAATCAAAGTTTAGGAAATGCTTATAGTCTTTAGGTTATTGTTGAGGCGATGTCGAGGAGAAATTCCATAATATGAATTATATCTCCTCTTTTTGTAGCATTGTTAGGCTTCATTATGGACTTTGACACAATACATTTTAGCTTCATCTGGCCTCTTTAGTGCATGGGTGTAGTTATTGGATAGATGACAATTATGAATGATGCTAAATTATTACAATTATAACAAAAAAAATAAAAATCACCCTTTTAAATTTAGAAATAGGATATTTCCTAGTAACATTTGTCCCTGAGTGTAAAATTTTATATAGAGGTCATATTATAAAGAATTCTCATTCAACTTGCATAAATATCTTTTAATTGAACCAATGTTAAGCCTTTTTATTTCGGCATATATGTACATATTTTATAATATGCACAATTCCACTTATCTATGATGTTGGTTGTATTCTTGTGGCCATTAGATGAGATGTCCATAACTCAAGGATACGAGGAGGGTATATGTTGACATCATCACTTGCATCCAAATTTCTAGGATCTTGGGTTCAATCTAAACTCCATACTCATAATAATCTAAATTTTATTTACATATATGTTTAAGGCTTCATGGCACTTAAATATTAAGGTTTAAGTTTATTCTTAAAGGAACATGATTAATTACCAGACCAAAAGTAGTGGCTTGTGTCACCATTTAAGAAATCAATTATCGCAACACATAATGTCATAGGAAACCATTATAAGAAATTGGATGATGAGTATGGTATTGTGGGGTTCATGTACGTAAAACACCTTATTGACCAATTGCTCTATTTAGATAAGGAATATTACATAAGCTTCCCCTAATACACCCACTATATTCCTTTGTTTCTCTTTCCTCCAGTTCTATTTTTGTCTCATTAAGCTCCTATAGCAATATATATATATGAATGATAAACCCTAGTGGCACATCCATTAGGGACAATCCCTATCCACCAAAGTTTAATCCCAAGCAATCAAACAGAGGCTAAATAAGTAGACATGACAATGTAACTACTAGTCACCCAATGTTTTTGGCAAATATAGAGCCTTTAGCATGGATCACCACACAAGGAGTCACAATAGATCGTCCAAAAAGAACCAACAAAACCACCAACCATGTCAAAGTTACCTCTAGTAGGAACAACTTCTTCTAATAAGAAGCAAGAACCACCCTGATGAGAAGCATCTATAAGCCATTATAAGAAGCCACAACATGGTGAGATGGGAAGAGTACTTCAATGACAATAGAGCCTTACAAATAAACATTAAAGACAAATTACACATCTAATGCCTTGGATCATCCTTCTCCCACAATAATTGTGGATAGGTGTACCATTCCTATACTTTTATTCCCCCTTTACTTGAATGTATCCAACCACTATCCCATCCCCAAAAAGAAACCTTCTACCACTAGTGGCTTGCATCAATTATATATAGCTTCATCCATCACCTGATGTACCTGCTACTATCGCCAATCAAAGTTCTCAATGGATCATATTAGACCATTGCATCTATTTTTAAGTAGATGAGAAATATTAGAAATGGGTGCTTGAGAGATAAAAATGTTTTGTTTAGTATTGCATTTGTGGTATTCCTGGGCATAAGATCTTATTATATTGTTAGTAAAAGAGGATCCCAAACACCAATAGTCATCTCATTCTTCCATGATAATTGAAACCCTACCTATTTTTGAACATAATAGGTCCATTTCTAAGAAGAAAGATAAAATACTCATTCGTAACACATATTAAAGAGGAAATGGAAGTGAAGTCCCTAGGGCCTCCACTGTAGATAATAAAATATGTAAGCCTATTTTGGTATACATGTTAGAAAAATGTTAATTTAGTCATATGTTACTTGTAAGTAATATAATCTAATATCTAAATTACAATACTAGTTACATACTTAAATTTGTAATTGTTAGACAACCTAAAACAATAAGGATGATCTTGGAAGACATTATACATAAGTTCCAACCATGATTCTGACTTAAATTGCGCTGAAGATTGCTGATGATCATAATCTCACTATCTCCAATGTCGAGGTGGATGATCCCCACGTCTACAAGATCATTTGGCAAAATGATGCTGGTCCTTGGCACATTTCTCACATTACCAGAGAGATTAGAGAAATCGTGGACACTAAAGCCATCATGGGTTCTTTATGCCCGAAGATCATCAACTCGATTCCCAGAGAGTTAGGTAGATGGGGATGCACCTCTAATGAGAGCTTCATTACTACTGATCAGTTTTCGATTCCTTTACAGATTGGTGGTATGAATATTCTTGAAAGATCCAAGACTCCATACCTTTTCTTCAGCTGGGAAGATCTTTGATCGTGGTCTTTGTTAACGGTTGTGTTGTTTCTCGATCACCTTGATCGTTTTGTGTCGTTGTTGAGGGTCTATGGGGGTATGACCTGCTATTCAGCAGGAGCTGTAAGCTCTTTTTTTGTTGTGCCCACACGAGGGGAGTGGGGTGAATAGATGGTCCCCTGGCTTAATTAAAAAAAAACTTAAATTGTGTATTTTTACAAAACAACAATTGATTTGTGAATCAATTTTGTTTCATATTCTTTCTTTTCTTGAATTCAACACGTATCTCTTATTAGACATGTTTGACATTTCATTGGGAAATTGTGTGATACTTATCTAGGCAAAACATGAATTAGATTATTTTGTATTTGTATCTTCTTATTTTTACACCTATTATGTATTTATATTTTATAATTTTTGATTCACATGTTTTTGTCATTACGATGCATATATACAAGGTTTTTGTTTCTTTTTTATTTCAAGAAACACTTAAAAACCAAAATTTATTATTTCATATGGTAAATGATTCATGATATATCCTAATATATTTATTTGATTTCTTTAAGGATGAACTTCTTGCTCTAGAGGTGAATAAAGAACATTGGGAATGATGGAGAAGTAGAAGTGTTGAAGCAACTGTCCATTCATTGATCAAGGATTTCAAACTTCTGATAAACACCTAGACTTTCTTTCTTTTCATATTCTATTTTGTCTTTGTTATTTACATATAATGAATACCCTAACGAGTTACACCATGTTCTTGTATAATTAAACAAAGAATTATTAGTAGTTTGTTTTTAGGGTATGGGAGAGTATCCTCCGCATATTATATGTTGAATAAGGAAAATATATAGTTTAAATGTAGGTTTATTTATATTTTGTGGGTTGATGTGCTTTGGATTGTATGTATGAATTCTTTTGACAAAATTATATGCATCCTTTTCTCTTTAAAGTTTTAATGCAAGTCATTTTTATACTTTTGGGTGTATTTGCTCTGGTTTGTATGTTTATATTGTTTGAACATTAAGGATTTCAAGAAGGGTTTTATGATCGTTATTATAGTTGTGCGATTGGGATGAAAAAAATTATTGCATCCTAGATATATGAACATAATTCATTTCTATATAAAATACATGTAAATAAATTGTATATATCTGATTGATGTGATAATTTGTTGTGTGGAAAAACCTACATCCAAGAGTTGCATCTTAATTTGATACTAGAATTAGGAGATCTTGTGATTATATATTTTATTAAATTGCAATTTCTAGTAAATTTTAATTAAACTAAAAACTTATATAATTTATTTGCATACTACTATATTTTAATCTTTTTTGCATACATCAATTTTAAGTGATTTATAGTTATCTCAATATCACATCAGATTAGGTGGTTTTGCATGTTTTGTTCAATGTTGTGGTGATTTGTCTGTAATTTGGCATGAATTTATTAATATTGATGGAGAATGATGTTGATTGTTTGATCTGGGTGTTGCATAAAGTACTATGGTTATCTATAGATTCACTTGGGTTTGTTTGAAGTGGTTTCATGATTATTTGCAAATTTAAGATTTTAAGATATTTATGCAAGTGTGTTGTATTGAATATTTGTGATTATTTGAAGTGGTTAATTGATCGACTTGGATTACTTAGATTTATTCTAGGTTTATTTCAAGTTCCAAACTAGTTTGGAATATTAGGAGTTGGTTGAAACTTCTTTATTGGTTGTTTTTGGGTGTGGTTGGTTTCTAAATTGGTAGAAGTACTAGCGTGAACATCTATTTTATTAACCTATACTGACATTTAACTAAGAAAATTTGATGTTATAAGAATAGTTAATATTTATATTGGGAAGAGAACTACTTACTATATTTTCCATGTTTGTGGTTAGGAAACATGGCACGACTGATTTTTAAAGTGAAATTAACATAACAATTGTTGTTAGCACTCATGCCTTGCTTGAAATTCCACATGTTGCATTGGTTAATCAATGTGGCATACAGATTATTGTTACAACTATTATTAATAAATGTGTCTTCTTACCATAATGTGTCATTTAAGTAAAGAGATCTTAGTCTTTAAATTTTATGGCACCCACTTAGGTGTCAACTATTAACTGACATCATAAGACCTGAAAATGTCCATATCATCATATTTATTCTGTGGTGTATTATAGTTCTGTCCAAAGAATACATGTATGAATATTATTTTGTATATTTAATATTTTTTACATATTTATTCATTATTTGTTTGGTTTGATTTTCTTATTATGTCGTAGCTCCCCAGTTTCATAGCGAAAAACATGTGGTCTGGATTCATTTGTTCCATTTCTTGGTCAGGTGTTACAATGTGATTAACTTCTCTAATAAAGTGTTATTGAAATATTAGTAGCTTACCTTACTATACTATATTTATCATTTTGAACTCCTTTCAAAACACGTTAGGGAAAGAATCGAAAGAGTAGGGAGTGTAAGGGATTAAATATCATACTAGTAAAATTTTGGTTCCTTTGCAAAACCAAGAAATGAAAAATGATGAATAACCCTACACAATCATACATTACTTGAAAATCATGGATTCAGCATGGAGATACTAACATGCATTGAACAATTAGTAGAAATAAATCAAGAACAAGTATATTAATAATGCATAACCATTAGACTTGTTTGACCATCATAACAATGCCACCCATTTTGCATACATGAATATATATATGTGTATTTAATTTGGTTTATTATTATCCTATATCCACCTTGATGTTTCTATTTTTAGTCTAATGTTGGTAGTTTGACTTCATCAATATGCCTACATGTTAGACTAATGCTTCTCTCACATATATCTCATAGAGATATAAATTAAATTAGTTTATTGAAGTACATTGACGATAAATCAAGCCAAGAGTATACTTGACTCAATGTATTTTCTACTTCATGTCATTTTTATGTATGTTTGATCAAAGAAAAACAAAAGAATCATGATTATTGTTAGATAACCATGCATAGTCATTACACACTCATTTATTGGAACTCACAAAACCATTTGTTTCATGCTAGTATGTTTATATGTTCAACCTTGATGACCAAATATTCCAAATGGTACTTAGATGAATCGTGATATGGAATTTTTTCCTTATGCTCTATTATTTCCTTCTAGAAATTATACTATCATGATATTTGATTCTTTTATAACATTAAATTGTATACATATATTTGTAGTCTCTTTATCATATCTCTTAAGAATTGACTATAGACTTCCATTCACAATTTATAAGTATACCTTTTGATATTCATTACAAGATATGTATGACCCTATAGAAAATATAATAAAATGTATCAAAGTTTATTTTTGAAAAATAATGTTTTAAACATGTCTCAAAAAGATGATCAAACATTTTTCACTTGATGTTATGAAAATGATTATCAACATCGATACCTTTCAGCATATGTCTAATTTCAGTGTGGATGATTCTTAATAATGATGTTACAAAGAACTATATCCCTACTGTTGAAACTAAAATAATACATGTTAAGAGGCATTTATATAGGTAAATGATCTTGTGAAACATATAAATCATATTTGGGTGCAACATTTTAACATCATAATTAGTTTGATATGGCATATCTTATATTAACATGAATTTGAAAAGAAAACATGCTTGTTATATAGTATTGTAAATTTTTTCTATAAATAAGCATATTATATATTATATCTGATAAGAAAACTGAATAACATGAATACAATGAGACTATTTAAGGAAAATAGTAACATAGGATAGGCATACATGGTAGTGGAAAAGATTGAGTATATAAACTAAATGGGACTTTCAACTTGGGAGAAATTTTAGTATTATAAACATGTTACAAATTTGAGAGAATGTTAATGATATGGATAGGAATATCACTTAACAAGCTTACCATTAGGCGTTATCTGGATTGTGCATAGGAGGGAAACTTATATAATACAAGACCCATAAGTGAAGGTAGAAAATAGAAAAAGGTGGATAGATGAGAGGTCATGGATCAGTGAATGAATTGCTTCCCTTGTTACATATCTTTTTATTGGTTATGGGGTGGGGCTATCTGGAGGAACAAGGGCTATGATCTTTTCGCAGTACCTCTCATAGAAGAGTATGTAGTAAGAAATACAATAATATGTAAGGCGTTACAAGAAAGTAGAATTAGTAATGATAATTTTTTTTATTGTATTAGAGTGTGTATGATTGAACAATCTTTGATTATGTTACAACCGTATGTTCAAGAGGCTAAGGTGAAAACAATGGTATGAGATTGAAGACACATGTCAAAATATTTTCTATATTCTTTGTTTGTGTTGTTTCTTATAATTTGAGGTATTCTTGTATATAATAATTTAGGCATTGCCATGTCGTTGTTGATATATGGAAATAGACAAATACATGCTTTCATGTTATCCTAGAATTGCATACTACATTGTTTATAAATTTTTAATGTAAGCATTTAGTCCTAGATAGTGATTGTTTGGGTAGAATGTCTGATATAAAGTTTAATATTAAGCATGATCTTGAGAGTCCAAAAATCATTTTCCAAGGGTGTGCATGATCCTATAAAGTATAGAAATATGTATGCTTGTTTATTTGAGATGGTTGGTCCCAAGTGATAAAAAATGGTTCAGTTGTTTTCTGTAAGCTAAAAGAAGCATAATATTTTCAAGGTGTTGATTTTGAAGATACTAGAAATCAATCTCTTAATGCTTTTATTCCTAGAACCGAGGAGAAATCTTATGCTCCTAGGGAGGGTGATTTTTTGTAGTGAGACATATAAGATGTATAAATAAAATGAAGGATTATATCAATGGATAAAAGAGAAAATCAAGAAGGAAGATATATTATCATTTTTAATGAAAAATTTGGTGATTCTCCTAAAAAAGTGTCCATAATTTTATGTATATATATATATATATATAAAAGCATTTATGAACTAGGAATTTTGTCCGTTAGAAATTTTCTTGTAGTATTCAACATAAAATATAGAGAACTAGGGAGAACTCCATGGTCTTATGTGGTTGATCGCATTATTAAGAGTATAACATAAATCCATGGTAGAAAGTTACCAAACCCCTCAGCCACCTCTAGATCTGTGAAATAAGATTGTGTTCAATGATAGTAAATGAGATTTCATGTTTCTCTAGAGAAAATCCTTGTGGATTTCATGGTGTTAAATTTATTTTTTGGGATGGGTAGACAACTAAGACCGTAGGAAAGAAGTTGTCAAAGGTTTATGTATAGAAATACCACATGATCACCAAGAAAGAGGGAGAAACTAGAACCACTAGTGTATTTTCTTGTAACGGAGTTGTGATAGGGTTCCATATTGTGTTCTTGAGAGTGTGTGGGAAAAGGGGTGTCCAAGGTATTTTTTTAGGAAGGCATTGAGACTAAACTAGAGGATATGCAAACATTAAAGTATCATTTTGTGTAGTTGATTTAGTGTGACAATAAAGATTGGACTATATAAAGAAGTCTTTTAGTATTGATGATGTTTTGTGTGGTATATAATGAGAGATAATGTGTTTTCCATGAAGTGCATGGAAGGAATTATATTTTTGTATGATTCTATTAGGTAGGATATTGTTGTTAATTGAAGAAATATACTAAGTTAGTGTGTGCCTATGATTGAAAAATTGATTAAAGAGGGGTTTTTCTATCATAAAACCATTACAAATATTCGTCAACCATGTACTAAGCCATAAAGGAAGATTGAGAAGGAGAATAAGAAATTACACTTGGTTGTCTTTTTGATCAATTTAATGGGAAAGCTAGGAGCTTGAGGTATTTTCCATGTAGAAGTACATTTGAGGTCATCAATAGAAATTTCTCAAGTGAAATTTTAGAATGGCTAGGATTGTGCATTGCCAAGAAGATGATGGATGATTTGTTTGGTCAAGAGGAAAGAATTATCGATCTTCATTCTCTATAAAAAAGCTTGACTTTTTTTTGAAAAAATATACATTTATATTTTGAATCCATCATGGAGTTAAGGAATTATGAACTAAGTTTTGGTTGTAGATGAGTAGGTTGATGATTTATATTCAACTATTTAATTAGGTTTTGGTTTTTTAGATAGAAAAAAATGTGTAAGGAATTGAGTGTGATGAGTAGGATTAGATGTTCTTCAGGGGAATATGTTGTATTGTGTAGAATGTATGTGCTCAATATAGGGATGAATTGAACTAATAAAACTATAAACCATATCGATTACATCTTTATATTATATCTCTCTATTAATATTACAAGTAATAAAATCAAGAAAATATATATTGAATAAATACAATTGAAGTCATGGATTTAGAGTGGTTTTATCTCAAAGAATTTAGCTTCAATACATACATAGATCAACCACTTGTATTATTCAACCATGAGTATAACCTTGTATTACAACCACACTATCAGTATCAACGAAGGATTACTAAATTCCCTCATCTAGGAAATGGAGCTAACAACCTATAAATGAATCACCTTCCCTCAACTAAGGGCCACCAAACCTTCACCTTCCTTATCCAAGGAAGAGATTCACTCATCAACTTTTAGTAGAAAAGATAATAGGAAAAGGTAAAGAACATCAAAATAAAAAATTAGGACTATCTGCCAAAGAGTTGACACCCATATGGTAAAAGTACTGATGTAAGACTGAGAGGTCATTAGTTTGAAACCCCTCAGCCACAGGATGAATGTGTAAGGACCCTGACCACCTTTTAGGGCTAACCCTATTTGCTTTGCTTAACCCTGGTGTTTTAGTACCTACTAATCACCTTTAGTGGTAATTAGGGTTTGTTTGTGCCTTGTTGAGGGTTGGAGGTGCTACTTGCAAATAACCCAAGTTTAGGGTTTTGTGAGCAAGTTTACCACCTTGAGAGGTGTTCCCCTCTCTCTTTGCTTCCTATAGGGTTGAGAGGAAGGCTTGGGCTTGTTGTTTGGGTCCTTTGGACCTTGGTTGAGTTTGTTTGGGCCTTGAGGTACCTTTTTTGGGCTTGGTTGGGCCTTGTATCGGCCAAGTGAGGTGTGTGTGTCGACCTAGGATGCTTGTGTCGGCCAAGAGAAGTGTGTGTTGCCCATGGTACTTTGGTGTGTCACACTAGTGCAAGCATGGTGTGTCGCCCATGGAGCTTGGTCTTGTTTGGTGGACACTTGGTGCACATCTTGGACAAGTGTCTTAAGGTTGTCTAGGGTGGTGACTTGAGCTTGTGGACAAGTGTCCCTTGGGTGGAAGACACCTAGCATTGCTCCACCTTATTTTCTCCTCCCTTTCCTTCTATATAAGAGGTTCCTTCCTTAGCTTGAGGTCCCTTTGGTTCCTCACTCTCTTGTGCACGACACACTCCCTCTTTCCCTTGCTTGGTGGATGACACACCCTTGGAGAAGAAGAAGTGGTGTCTGACACACCCTTAAAGGAGTAGCTTGGAGGTCGACACACCCTTGGAGAAGCTAGTGGTGGCTGATATCCCTTGGAGCTCTCCCTCCTCCTTGCTTGGTATTGCGTGGAGCTTGGAGTTCTTCTTCTTCCTTGGAGCTTGGGGCTTAAGGCGGGTTGCATAATTCTAACCCTAGCTACTCTACTCTCTACTCTTTATGTTGATTCCATGATCTTACTTATATGCATATGAGTAGTTAGTTCTTGCTTAATAGCCATGTTGGATGATCCATATGAGTTAGGGTTTAGGGAGAAATACTCATCTCTCCCCTTGATCTAGAAGAGTGAGTTGGGTCTGAATGTCATGAGCAACACCCCTCTTTCCTAGTCGATTGAGGTGTGCTTGTGACTTAGTGGCTTGAGCAAGACTCTCTTCTCATCTTGGGCAAGAAGGTGAGCTCATTTGGGTGACCTTGTTGTGGTGTATCTTGAGTGTTTTGTGCTTGTGGAGGTGTTTCCCGACATCCCCTTTTTGTCTAGTTTTCCCCTTGCACGGCCTGCTCACTTGAATCAATTGCCTTGTGTGGGGCGTGCGAGCCAACCCTTGGTTGCACGGCAGGCTACACGCTTGGAGCTGCTCACCCGGTAGGCTTGCTCACCCAACAGAAAGGCTTGTTTATCCTTGCACGGATCACCTTGTCGCGTGCACACCTGATGGTCTTGCTCGCTCAGTCAAGTTGCACGCCCCTGTGTCGCCCGGTTCTCTCTTGCACGGCTAAGTGCCCAGAACGCGGGACGCCCTTGGGCTGCTTACCCGGCACCCTTGGCTTGCCCGACACACCTACTCGCCCGACACACCTGCTCACCCGACACACCCCTTGCTCTCCTGACATGGTCAGTCTGCTCACCCAATGAATCCTACACGCTCGACATACCTTGCACGCTTAACTGAGCTGCACGCCTGATACACCCTGCATGCTCAGCAGTGAGCTGCACGCCTGACTTGGGTGCACACCATGGTTTGGGTGAGGATGAACCCTACCCGAGAAGGTCTTTTTGTGAGGGTTTTAGCATCTTTTGTGAGGGACCTTGGTGTCATGGAAGTGGCTCTTCTAGCAATTACCCTTGATATCATTAGTAACTCCTTGCTCACTTAATGATAACGATAATGACAATGATAATGCTTGTATTATATGTCCCTTTTTAACATGATGTCAAAGCATGGTAAGGTACATAAATAAGTTGCATAATAATGTGTCTTGAGCACACGATCATCAGGTGGTGTATAGTTGATATTTATAGCAATTTTGAATGATATCTCAAGATAGTAGGCATAGTCCTTGTATCAACAATATGCGTAACCCTAATTGTTCTTTAGTGACAAACTCTAAATGCAATCTTGTGAATGGTAAGTCCCCTAGTTATTCTCATTGATTATTGAATAATACTAACCATGAAGGTAATGCATATCCAGATGAAAGGCTATGAGGGATGGTTATATGAGAGTATAATGATGACATGTGTATTATGAATGATGATGAAAGCCTTGAGAGGCTATGGCATAATATGATGAGGGATTGAGATCCCATGATTATGAGATGATCCTTGAGATGGATCTAGATGGTTGGCAAGAGGCCAAGTGATAACATGTGATGTTGGGTCCTTGAAATGGAACCGGTTGATGTGAATACAACAGTAGCATGATATTGAGTTATATTGTGTGTTTTCTTTCTATTGTTTGCATGTTATACAACTTGGTTGAATCTTGCAATCCATCTAAAAGATACTAATTAATCACAGTGAAATCTATCATGTAGTTTCCCTGGCCATAGATCCATCATCAGTCAGGATAGGGTGATGGTGAAACGGGTTCTCCTGTAGGTTAACCCGGAGCACATATTTTTGAATATGCGAGGTTTCTCCTAGCCTCAAATAGAGAGGGAAACGAGTGCAACTGCGGTTGCAGACTCAGATATGTGATGATCATGGTGAACATGGATCATGGATCTGTATATGTGATGTGATAAGCATGGTGAACATTGCCCATGGCTCCTGATATGTGATATGATGAACATGAATGTGTGGCTCAGAGCACGGCGTTTAGACCTGTGGCTCAGTTTTCTAGCACCGTGACCTGTACCAAGGCGGGCTAGGCAGAGGGTAGCCTGAGGAGCTGACCCTGTGGCTGAGACCACTTGAGCATGAGACTGCGGTCCTACTTTGTTTCTCGTGTACTGACCATGAGGGGTGAGGTCGTGGATTCCGGCTCTTCCATTGACCTTGTATGGCACCGGTTATGGGCTTCGCAACCGATGGTTGGATTTGAATGGTACGGTTCACTTCCTCAGGGCATAATAATGTGTAATCCAGCCATTTAGAATAATTTCTTAATACAAACACAAAACATTGGTTGAGGCCTTGTTTGTGTAGTTCCTTTTGTTATGTTATGCAGTTATTGATATATTCTTCTATGGCAAGTAGAATTTGGTTATCCTGTCTTGATACCCATGTTTACTTGCTTACATCCGGCAAGATAGATAGCTTTAATTCATAGATTACTCTTGTTATATCTCTTATCAGCCAGTTGCTTTTATATATACCTGCTCATCTGAGGTTTAGTAGTTTTGGCGGGGAGTTATGCCTCCCGCTGGGACAATGTTCAATTGTCTCACTCTGCTGGTTTACATCCTTTTTCGGTAGCCGAGCTAGATGTGGTGGTGGTCGTGGAGTTGCGGCCGAGCAGCCTGATGAACAATAGAAGGCTAGCCCTGGATGAGCTGCTGTTTTGGATGTTTTGTGATAGAGTCTAGAGTCATCCCTATACTCTCAGGTCCTTGGCGGTGTTTTGGATGTTGTTTCTCGATGTACGACCGATAATGCTTTGTATATCCTGCAGTTTGGCCAGATGCGGGCCTCTATGTATATGAACAGGGGTTGGACTCATGTGTTGACAAAGCAGCTGCTGTTCTAAGCCATGGATATGTACCAGGCTCGTATGCATGTATGTAACATGTTATCTTGCAGGACAAGGACTGGAATGTAATATGTTTTCTAGTTTATCAGTTTTCCGCAATCGGTTTTAATTAACTCATGTTTTTGATAAGTTGTGGTTATGGTGATTTCCGCACGTTTTTGCGTAACACCTCGTTATCTGTGTGATAATGGGATGTGTTGCCACAAGTTTGGTATCAGAGCTTTAGGTTCACTGAGTCTACAAGGATCTAGGACTAGGTTGTGTTTGTTCTTATGTGTTTTCCAGATTTCCTCACGATCATCTTCTGCACTCAGTAGAAGAAAGCCAAGATGTCTGGAAACCATAAAGAACACGCTGCTGAAAACAACGATGCTGCATCAGTTGATGGAGCTTTTGAGAAGGCACATGAAGATCGGGTGCCTGAGGTCCCCCAACTTGACCCAACCATCCTTGAGCATCCTTCTTACCAACAACTTTTGGGGCATATGATGGCTACGATGAATCTCATGGTTGAGCGATTGCCAGTGCCTCCTCTGAGAGCACATGCTCCCCATGGTGAAACATTAAGTATTGGGGAAACCTTCGAGCGGCTTTGCCGAGTCGGGGCTTCGGATTATGCTGGAACAGCAAATACAGCGGATGCAGATCTGTGGATGACAAGTCTTGAGAAGGCTTTTCAGATCCTCAACATCCCCAAAGCAGACAAAGTAAAGCACGCTGTCTACCTTATGAAAGGTAGTGCTGGTCACTGGTGGACCATCGAGAAAGAAAAGTGGCATGGTGAAGTGATCTGTTGGGAAGTGTTCCGGCGTGAGTTTGTCAGCAGATACCTTCCCAAGACGTATCTAGATGAGAATATCAGACAGTTTGAGAGCCTGCGACAAGGAGCGATGAGCATCACCGAGTATGAGGCCAAGTTCATGGACCTGAGGTTTTGTCCTCACATGGCGACGACGGACGAGGAACAAATCAGATGTTTCGAGAAGGGTTTGAGTGTGGAGAAGACGACACCGGTTTTTGTGTTGGAAAACTGGGAGCAGTTTGCAATGTTTGTGGAATATGTTCGGAGAATTGAACGATTTGTGAGGGAGAAGAGAGAGTCTATGGCTAAGAAGAGACCTTCTCAGTTTCAGGGTCAGAAGTTTGGTTGCTTTAAGAAGCATAGGTTTTCAACACCGGCAGTGATGAGAAGTTTGGGTGGACCATCATAGTGGTCTCCTAGTAGGGGAAGAGGTAATGTTTCTTCACCATCTAAGGCACAAAGTTCGGCTTCTGTAGTAGTGACAGGACCATCTAAACCATGAGTTGATGGTAGGACATGCTATGCCTGCGGTCAGATAGGGCATGTCAGGTCGAGTTGTCCCTTCAGAGATGATGAGGTGACACAACAACCAAGGAAGAACCCTCAAGGATCAGATCGTCAACAGCCTAGTGGTAGCAGAGGTCGAGGACGCGGTCAAGCGTCTCATGCGGGATCGTCTGCTCAAGGGAGCAAAGGTTGTGGACAGCAAGCAACAGCTTGATTCTATGCTATGAATTAGCCGGAGGCGATAGTCAATCGGCGAGTAGTGACAGGTCAGATGGAGTTATTTCATTCTGATATGTCTTCTTCTTGCCTTATATCTGTTCTAGTTGACCCGGGTGCTACACACTCTTTTATTGCTTATAGTATGCTTGAGAACTGTCGTTTACCTATTAGTCGTAAGAAGGATAGTGATGAGTGCATACCCATCATGGATTTCAATTACCTTTTTGGAACAATTTCATCTCTTTTCCACATCTTTTTACCCTAATATAAATCATAATGCACAATACTTCTTAGTTGATTCAATAATCAGGATTTTAACTAAATATCTTTCATTTAATACAGGAAAATCAAGCAACTCCACGCATACGGTCTCAAGACCGTTTAGGTCCATGTGGTCCCAAGACCGTTTGCTGGAATACACGAAGAACAAGACAAAACTGGTTGCCAAAGCAAGCCATGCGGTCTCAAGACCGTTTGGTCCCATTCGGTCTCAAGACCGTTTGGTCCCATTCGGTCTCAAGACCGTTTGGTCCCATGCGGTCCCAAGACCATTTGGTCCCATTCGGTCCCAAGACCGTTTGGTCCCATTCGGTCTCAAGACCGTTTGGTCCCATTCGGTCTCAAGACTGTTTGGTCCCATTCGGTCTCAAGACCGTTTGGTCCCATTCGGTCTCAAGACCGTTTGGTCCCATGCGGTCCCAAGACCGTTTGGTCCCATGCGGTCCTAAGACCGTTTGGTCCCATGCGGTCTCAAGACCATTTTGTCCCGCGTGGTCCCAAGATCGTTCGATGCCAGCACAAGGATCGATTGAAGAACTAAAGTTGCGCGACCACGCCAAGGCCAAGACCGATCAGAGCAAACCGTTTGGTGCCCAAACTGTCTCCAAACTGTTTGGTGCCCAAACGGTCTCAAGACCGTTTGGCACCTAAACGGTCTCCAAACCGTTTGGGGTCAGATATGAATCTATAAATAGACCCCCAGGGTCCCCATTTGAGGGCATCGGTTCCGGACGCCGACAGGCTGCCAGAGCACAACCCTGATCAAGTTCCACTCCACCTACTGCTGGTGTCGCGTCCATGGAGGCCAAGAAGAGGAAGAAGACAGAGCAAGGAGCGCGTCTTCTTCACCGGGCTGCGTCCACCCTCTGCACTGAGCTCATGGCGGATCTATCTTTCTCTCCTATCCTTCTTGTATCTCGCATCATGAGCGAGTAGTCGTCTTTCGCTGGGGCGCGGGGACTAGCCCAGCTGCCCATGCAAACAATGTTCTTTTGTTAAACTTTCCATGGTAATGTATATAACTCTTCATTTTGTCATTTATTGTTAAGCTTGTAGGTGGGTTATGTGCGTATTTCCATCTTTGTGGTCCCTATGTTGTGAGAACTTCAATGCATGGGTATGAATGTCGTTTAGCATGTTGGACTCCTTGACGAGAACTTCCGATGGGATTCCTTGAGGTCGTAGGTGTATGATCCGCGAGGGGACGAGCCATCTAGCCTTCAGTGACGCTTCAGTGCGCCTGACGCCCGTATGGGGCGTTCACAGCCTTAGTTGGATTTTGTATCTTCGTGCTTTTCGTCGATGTTTACACGTACTATAATCGCTTATTTGCTTAACGGTTGACGCGGTTGACTCCTTGACGAGAACTTCCGATGGGATTCCTTGAGGTCGTAAGTGTATGATCCGCGAGGGGGCGAACCATCTAGCCTTCGGTGACGCTTCTGTGTGCCTGACGCCCGTATGGGGGGTTCACAGCCTTAGTTGGATGTTGTATCTTCAGAGCCGTAAGACATGTGATCCGGATGGCGATGAGAAATCGGCTGCCTATGGTGATGCTTATGCAGACCTGACGCCCGTATGGGGGGTTATGCAGCAGCTCTACTTGAAGTGATGTATTTGCCTGGAATGTTTGCAGAGGAGTGTGTTTGTGTGTGTAGCGGTGGTCAAACTCGGTACCATCCCAGCGATTCCATCTTATTGATCCAAACCCATCTTTTAATTCCACATTTACTTTCTTGCAAATTAGTTGAAACAACCCAAATCAAACTATTGTTCTAATCATTAGTTTTACTTGAGCTAGATCTAATTGACAAAGATTCTTAAAAATGTTGTCCTTTGGGTTCAATCCTCAACTATACTGCGATAAGACCAGTCTGCTTGCGGGTGGTATTGTTGCACTTGGTTTTGGTAAAAGCTCAGGGATATAAACCCTGAGTGAATTTGTTAGTGCATTCAAAAAGCCACATCAAATTTTGGCGCCGTTGCCGGGGACAACGGAATCAGTCATTCAAATTTAGTTCTTCTAAGAATAATCTAGGATTTTGTTTTTCTTTTGAAACTATTGCTCATCTACTTGAACGTTACTCTACTTTGTGGATCTCACTTTCGAATCTTTTCCAAATTTTAGGTGCTCTTCAACGATTAGTGCATGCACCGTTCGGATAGTCTCGGACTGACTGCAAGCTTTGATCCCGAAATAGATAGAACCTTCCATCGACATATTCGGGAAAATCAAGCGAGGATGGCGCAAGAAGAAGAAGTAGCCCGCAGAGTGGCTCAATCCATCAATGCATAGAGAGAGAGGCTCATGCAAGAAGCTAGAGCTGCGGTTCAACAGGAGATCTTAGCAGCACAAGCAACAGCACAAGCAGCGGAACTTCAGAAAGATCTTAGAGAGTTCTCTATCCCAAAGGCTGCAAATGTCTATCATCCAATGCAACCCCCTCCCATCGAAGCTGCCAACTTTGAGATTAGAGCACATTGGATAACTTTGCTTCAAAACAACCCCTTCTACGGCAAACAAGCTGAAGACAGCCAAGGTCATCTTCTCAGATTCATCGACCTATGTGCTATGACGAAGCAAAATGGAGTCTCCGATGATGCCATTCGACTCTGTCTTATCAAGTACTCTCTTGCTGATAGAGCCATTACTTGGTACAATTCACTACAGAGTGAAGTGCCCCTCACCACCTGGGAGCAGCTCCAAAACGTCTTTCTAGAAAAGTTCTACCCCCCATCTCTGACATATGAAATTAGGGGACGAATCACAAATTTCACTCAAGTCCCAAGAGAAACCCTTGCCGAAGCTTGGGATAGGTACAAGGAGCTCCTACGCAAATGCCCACACCATGGAATCCCTAAGAACCAGCTGATAGAGATATTCTACAGGGGTGTGGAGGATGATGTAAAGATGTTCCTTGACTCCTCGTCTGGAGGGAACTTCGTGCGGCAAAGTTACGACAGAGCATGGAGAGTAGTCACCCTGGGAGTAGAAAATCAAGCCAATTGGGGCAGATTTGTTGGTAAAGGAGTCTTAAAGGTAGCCATGGCTGAAGCTATCCCAGAATACAAATCTATAGATGAAACTTTGAAGGTCTTAGTTGCAAAGCAAGATCATATAGAATCATCCCTTGCTGCGATTGGAAGAGGACATTATCCTACTAGGCAACCAGAACAAGTCAAGTCCACTTGTTTGTTTTGTGAAGCATGCAAAGGCACTGATCATTCCACATTGTCATTCAATGTTCTCTACGATGTTGTTTTAAGCAATGCCTATGGAAAAGGAGATAATTGCCAGATGGAAAATCTTAATGCTATTAACACCATCCCTGGGCAGAATTATTACAATCCGAATCAAAATAGGAATCACCCAGGCTTCCAATACGGAAATCCTTCAGGAGCTATGAACTCACATCAATTTGGACCCAACAATCAATCAAGAAGTCCATCAGGATTCCAGTTTAACCAACAACAAAACTTTGGAAATCAAGGAAACTTCAAGGGAAACTTTCAGAATAGAAACTACAATAATTATCAAAACAACTCTCAGTATCAAAACTTGAATCAGCAGCAAGGTCAGGCAGAATCCATCCCTTCTGATGACAAGCTATCTACCATTGAAAAGTTGTTGCAAACACAACAAACGATGACAACCAACCAACAAGCGCAACAAAAGGCTATTGAAACTCAACTCGCTCAAATTGCTGCTAGTATTAAGCCACAAGCTGGAGTCTTTGCTGGTCAACCTGAAAACAATCCAAAACATCCTGAACAGTTGAAAGTCGTCAACACAAGATCGGGGAAAGATTATTCAAATCCTCCAGTAGAGACACCTGTAGTTATTGCTGGAGAAGAAGAACCTGAGATAGTCCAGAACTCGACAACACCAGAATCGCAACCGATGGAAGATAAGGCTGACAAAGAAGTACCTGAAAAATCTGTTAATGAAGGAAATGGAACACCAGAGATGGATATCCCTGTGTATAAACCTCGTGTTCCTTTCCCATCCCGCCTAAGGCAGACGAAACTTGATACAAGATCCATCAAGTTCAAAGAGGCTATGAAGAAACTCCATGTTGATATACCATTCTTAGATGCTCTTAATGAGATACCAGCCTGGACCAAGTATCTGAAGTCGCTTCTCACCAAGAAGTACATCACTGAAGACTATGAAACTGTAAAACTGGCTGGAACCACATCAGATATCATACTAAGCATGATGCCGAAGAAACAAAAAGATCTAGGATCCTTCGAAATCTCATGTCACATTGGTAACTCATCATGCAAGAAAGGATTGGTAGATCTTGGCGCAAGTATTTCTATTATGCCGTTCAGTCTATGCAAGATATTAGGGTTCGCAGAACTTCTTCCAACTGCTATAACCATTCAACTTGCGGACAATTCGATAAAAAGACCGTTAGGAATTCTCGAAGACATTCCGGTCAAGGTAGGCAAGGACACATATGTTCCATGTGATTTTGTCATCATGGACATAAAAGAAGACACCAAATACCCTCTTATCTTCGGCCGTTCGTTCCTCGCCACTGCTAGAGCCCTTATTGATGTTGAGGCAGGAACCTTACTGCTCAGGTTAGGTAAAGAAACTCTAGAGTTCAAAGTTTTTGAAAGCATGAGAAGACCAAGTATACAGGAAGAAGTATATCTGATAGATTGTGTTGAGCAAATGTCGCAACTAACTCAAGAATACCACGAGTCATGCAATCCCTTGGAAACTGCTCTATCCAACCTATTTAATGACGAACCTATTGACCAACAAGCAAAGGATTGCAATGAATCCCCCAACTCTACTAAAGAGAATGCTGAAGCTACTTACGAAGAACTAAAGACTACTGGAACTACAAAAGAAACTAGTGAAAAACTAGAACCTCCTGAAATGAAGCCCCTACCTGAAGGACTGAAGTACATATTTTTAGACGATCTCAAGGCTTGTCCAGTGATCATAAACTCTGATCTAACAACCAAGCAAGAAGAGAAACTTCTGGAGGTATTAAGGGAAAGGAAGAAAGCTATAGGCTATAAGATGAGTGACCTCACAGGGGTCAGTCAAGCTTTGTGCATGCACAGGATCCCCATGATGGAAGATCACAAGCCAACCATCGAGCATCAATGGAAGTTAAACCCAAATATGAATGAAGTGGTCCGTCGCGAGATCATCAAACTTCTTACAGCCGGAACAATATACCCGATATCGGACTCACCATGGGTAAGCCCAGTTCATGTGGTACCCAAGAAAGGAGGGACAAACGTTATAAGAAACGAAAACAATGAGCTCATCCCCACTCAAACAGTCACTGGGTGGCGGATGTGTATTGATTATAGAAAATTAAACAAGGCCACTCGAAAGGATCATTTTCCTATGCCCTTCCTCGATCAAGTTTTAGAAAGATTGGCCCATCAAGATTATTTCTGTTACCTTGACGGTTACTCTGGATTCTATCAGATTCCAATACATCCAGATGATCAAGAAAAAATGACTATCACCTGTCCCTTCGGGACATATGCTTTTAAAAGGATGCTGTTTGGACTATGTAATGCCCCCACAACTTTTCAATGTTGCATGACTGCCATTTTTTGCGGGGCTTACTGAAACTGTTATGGAGGTCTTTATGGATGATTTTTCTGTATATGGGGACTCCTTTGATTCCTGTCTTAAGCATCTCTCCATGGTCCTCAAATGTTGTGAAGAAACACATCTGGTGCTAAATTGGGAGAAATGCCACTTTATGGTAAAGGAAGGCATTGTCTTGGGCCACAGGGTTAGCAACAGAGGAATTGAAGTTGATAAAGCCAAGATAGAAGTCATATCTAAATTGGCAATTCCTACGAATGTAAAAGAAGTTCGCGCTTTTCTTGGTCACGCTGGGTTCTATAGAAGGTTTATACGTGATTTTTCCAAGATAAAAAAGCCGATTACTAATCTGCTTTTAAAAGATGCTGATTTCAATTTCAATGAAGAATGCGTCAAAAGTTTCGATACACTGAAGAAAGCCCTTACAACTTCCCCCATCATTAGAGCTCCTGATTGGGACCACCCCTTTGAACTTATGTGTGATGCCAGTGATTACACGGTGGGTGCAGTCTTAGGATAATGCATAGAGAAGAAACATTATGCGATCTATTATGCGTCGAAAACCCTCGACGAAGCTCAAAGGAATTATGCTACTACTGAAAAGGAACTGTTGGCAGTCATCTATGCCTTCGATAAATTCAGATCCTACCTTACTGGTTCAAAGGTAATCGTTTACACTAACCATGCTGCTATCTGTTACCTTATGGCAAAGAAGGATGCTAAGCCAAGGCTGATCAGATGGATACTCCTTCTACAAGAATTTGACCTGCAAATAAGAGATAAAAAGGGGACAGAAAATGTTGTTGCAGATCACCTCAGTCGCATCCACACTCTGGATGCTGAAAGGATCCCGATAAATGACTCCCTACTGGATGATCATCTCATGAGCATCTCGGAAGTTGTGCCTTGGTATTCTGACTTCGTAAACTACCTTGCTGCGGGAGTCATCCATCCCCAGTACACCGGGAACACTCTGAAGAAGTTCATGCACAATATGAAGCATTACCATTGGGATGAACCATATCTTTTTAAACTTTGCGCTGATGGTCTGTATAGACGTTGTATCGCCGAAGAAGAAGCTCAATCTATTCTAGAACAATGCCACTCGGGACCTGTGGGTGGACATATGAGCTCCAAAAAGACTGCCTTAAAGGTTTTGCAATGTGGATTTTTCTGGTCAACTTTATCCAAGGACTCTTACAATTTTGTCCTATCCTATGATAGCTGTCAAAGATCTGGCAATATAACCAAAAGAGACGAGATGCCACTGAATCTATGGCAAGAAGTAGAGGTATTCGACGTCTGGGGAGTGGACTATATGGGGCCATTCCCATCTTCTAATGGATTCTCATACATCCTAGTGGCAGTAGACTACGTCTCCAAATGGGTTGAAGCTATACCAACCGTCACTAGTGATTCAAAACCAGTCATCAAATTATTCAAAGATATAATCTTCCCACGGTTTGGAGTACCGCGAACCGTGATATCTGACGGAGGCTCCCACTTCATTGAACGAAGCTTTGAAGCTCTTCTAAGAAAATATGGTGTCTCGCACAAGGTGGCTTCACCTTACCATCCACAAACTAGCAGACAGGTAGAAGTCTCTAACCGATAACTAAAGGCTATCCTTGAGAAAACCGTTGGACGTAATCGAAAAGACTGGTCGACAAGAAGCAACGACCCCCTATGGGCCTATCGTACTGCTTATAAAACTCCCCTTGGGACAACCCCTTTTCGATTGATATATGGAAAAGCTTGCCACCTGCCAGTCGAATTAGAACATAAGGCATGGTGGGCAATTAAACAATTGAACTTCGATATGAAAGAAATAGGGAAAGCCAGGATTCTGCAACTCAACGAGTTGGATGAACTGAGAATGACAGCCTATGAGAATGCACGAATCTACAAAGAACGTACAAAACTTTGGCACGATGGACATCTAAAAAGAAAAGACATACAAGTGGGAGATCAAGTTATGGTTTTCAACTCAAGATTACGGCTATTCCCAGGAAAACTTTGTTCCCGCTGGTCCGGAACCTTCATCGTCAAAAACATCTCACCACACGGTGTTTTCTCTCTATGGAGTGAAGCGACAGGAGAATTCATAACTAACGACCACCGCTTGAAGAGATATTTTACCTCGATTGACATTGGCACTGACACAATGATAGAACTGGCAAATCCAAAAGACCCACCATGAAGCTAAAGGACTCTGTCGAGCCAACGACATAAAACAAAGGTGCTTGTCGGGAGGCAACCCGACCAATAAATCTGTCTTACTTCTCCTTTTCAAATTTTGTTTCTTACCTTAGTTAAATTTTCCTTAAATAAAATTTGCCTTATGAGATAGTTTTCTTTCAGGACACGAGATCAGAATGGCGCTGATCAGAACGAAATCATTCTCGGTAGTCATACCTGGTGTTTCTTTTCCCCTCCATCTTGAATTTAGGGTTTGCTCGAGGACGAGCAAATCTCTAAGTTCGGGGTGGAGGGTGGGTGGTACGTATTTCACTTCCATATACACCCTCTTTCCATATAAGTTGTCTTTATCATAAAATTTTTCAAATTTTTGAACAGATACCTGATGAAATTTTGACTCTTGACGATAAAAATGTAACTAACTATCTTGCTATGCATTTTTGATCATAACATCCTCCTTATTCGAAGCAAATCTTAAAGAGGACTGACTTTTGAAACTTGCCTTTTGCCTGAAATCATCATGTGAAGCTTATGATTCCTAACATCATAATACTTTTTACAAAATGATAAGTACCTGTCAAACTGATAGGGATCAAACTCATCATGCTTCCTAAGTGACTAGTGGAACAATGGCTCAGAATCCCCACCGGATCCGCATCAAGTCATTATTTGAGCAGAGTATGACAAAGAGAATAACCCGGTTTTGAATTATAAATCAAGTTTCATTTTGATCTGAACTCTCTTCTACACTTCTTCTATCATCTTCGTATCCCTCCATGCATCAATACCACCAAAATAGCCAAACTTGTACCAAACCCTAAGTTCGGGGTGGCACGCCACTTCCCCTGATCTGCTTCTTCCATACCCCTCGCAATCAATAGGGGCGTACCACCAAAAATGCAATCTCAAGTCGAATAGAGGAGAGATTTGCAAATAAAAGATGCCAAAGTGCACACAAAAATAAATGCAATCTCGAGTCAAATAGAGGAGAGATCTGCAATAAAAGATGCCATAGCGCACAAAAAAAAATATATGCAATAAATGAAATTGCAAAACAAATAAAAATATCGAGTCGAATAGAGGAGAGATTTACTTCTTCTTTCCATACCACCTTTCACTCCTTTTTCTACCTAAGGGCACAATACATGCCCCACCATCTTGAACTACACCAGTGTCAGATCGAATGCATACTTGTTGATTCTGCGGGTATCTCAGAATTCCCACAAAGCTCTTCGACATGCTTGGTGTTGGAAAAAGTGGGGAGGAAGCGTTATTGGGAAACAAACTCAGAAATGAAGCTATGGAAAGACGTGTTTTGTGATCCCTGGAAGTTATGGTACTCATTCATACTGAGCAGAAAGAAAACATTTGTGATGTGAAGATGAAGAAATCACACGGATCAAAAGTATTTCATTAGGCAACAGTTTCAAACTTTATGTTACTCGAGGACGAGCAACGATTTAAGTTCGGGGTGTTTTGATGAGTGCATACTCATCATGGATTTCAATTAACTTTTTGGAACAATTTCATCTCTTTTCCGCATCTTTTTACCCTAATATAAATCATAATGCACAATACTTCTTAGTTGATTCAATAATCAGGATTTTAACTAAATATCTTTCATTTAATGCAGGAAAATCAACCAACTCCACGCATACAGTCTCGAGACCGTTTGGGTCCATGCGGTCCCAAGACCGTTTGCTGGAATACATGAAGAACAAGATGAAACCGGTTGCCAAAGCAAGCCATGCGGTCTCAAGACCGTTTGGTCCCATTCGGTCCCAAGACCGTTTGGTCCCATGCGGTCCCAAGACCGTTTGGTCCCATTCGGTCCCAAGACCGTTTGGTCCCATTCGGTCTCAAGACCGTTTGGTCCCATTCGGTCTCAAGACCATTTGGTCCCATGCGGTCCCAAGACCGTTTGGTCCCATGCGGTCTCAAGACCTTTTTGCCCGCGCTGTCCCAAGACCGTTCGATGCAAGCAAAAGGATCGATTGAAGAACTAAAGCCGCGCGACCACGCCAAGGCCAAGAACGATCAGAGCAAACCACAGAGCAAACCGTTTGGTGCCCAAACGGTCTCCAAACCGTTTGGTGCCCAAACGGTCTCCAAACCGTTTGGTGCCCAAACTGTCTCAAGACCGTTTGGCGCCCAAACGGTCTCCAAACCGTTTGGCGCCCAAACAGTCTCCAAACCGTTTGGGGTCAGATCTGAATCTATAAATAGACCCCCAGGGTCCCCATTTGAGGGCATCGGTTCCGGACGCCGACAGGCTACCAGAGCACCACCCCGATCAAGTTCCAATCCACCTACTGCTGGTGTCGCGTCCAAGGAGGCCAAGAAGAGGAAGAAGACGGAGCAAGGAGCGCGTCTTCTTCACCGGGCTGCGTCCACCCTCTGCACCGAGCTCATGGAGGATCTATCTTTCTCTCCTATCCTTCTTGTATCTCGCATCATGAGCGAGTAGTCCTCTTTCGCTGGGGCACGGGGACTAGCCCCGCTGCCCATGCAAACAATGTTCTTTTGTTAAACTTTCCATGGCAATGTATATAACTCTTCATTTTGTCGTTTAACGTTAAGCTTGTAGGTGGGTTATGTGCATGTTTCCATCTCTGTGCTCCCTATGTTGTGAGAACTTCAATGCATGGGTATGAATGTCGTTTAGCATGTTAGACTCCTTGATGAGAACTTCCGATGGGATTCCTTGAGGTCGTAGGTGTATGATCCGTGAGGGGACGAGCCATCTAGCCTTCGGTGATGCTTCTGTGCGCCTGACGCCCGCATGGGGGGTTCACAGCCTTAGTTGGATTTTGTATCTTCGTGCTTTTCGTCGATGTTTACACGTACTATAATCGCTTATTTGCTTAACGGTTGATGCGGTTGACTCCTTGACGAGAACTTCCGATGGGATTTCTTGAGGTTGTAAGTGTATGATCCACGACGGGGCGAGCCATCTAGCCTTCGGTGATGCTTCTGTGTGCCTGACGCCCGTATGGGGGGTTCACAGCCTTAGTTGGATGTTGTATCTTCAGAGCCGTAAGACATGTGATCCGGATGGCGATGAGAAATCGGCTACCTATGGTGATGCTTACGCGGACCTGACGCCCGTATGGGGGGTTCCGCAGCAGCTCTACTGGAAGTTTTGTATTTTGCCTGGAATGTTTGCAGAGGAGTGTGTTTGTGTGTGTAGCGGTGGTCAAACCCGGTACCATCCCAATGATTCCATCTTATTGATCCAAATGCATCTTTTAATTCCGCATTTACTTTCTTGCAAATTAGTTTAAACAACCCAAATCAAACTATTGTTCTAAATTTTAGTTTTACTTGAGCTAGATCTAATTGACAAAGATTCTTAAAAACGTTGTCCTTTGGGTTCGATCCTCAACTATACTGCGATAAGACCAGTCCTCTTGCGGGTGGTATTGTTGCACTTGGTTTTGGTAAAAGCTCAGGGATATAAACCCCGAGTGAATTTATTAGTGCATTCAAAAAGCCACATCAGATAGCTTGTTGTTAGAAACCCCTCTTGCTGGTTCCTCGTGGCTCTGAGAAGAGTGTCCGTCTTGTATCTTGTCCTTCTCGAGACACCGCATTCAAGTGGATCTCATACCTCTTGATATGTGTGGTTTTGATGTTATCCTTGGGATGGATACGTTAGAGAGGTACAAGGTCATTTTAGACTGTAGTACCAAGCAGGCAATGTTTCATGATGCGGGGGAGAGGTGGATCTTCCAAGGAGATGGGAAGATTCTTCTGACGTGTCTGGTATCAGCCATGGTAGCGGATAGGCTGTTATGTCAAGGATGTGAGGCGTTCTTAGCTCATGTAGTGGATACCGTTGTGGCTACCAAGGCAAAAGGTCCTAGTCTAGAGGAAGTGTCAGTTGTCCGGGAGTTTGTAGATGTGTTTCCTGAGGAGTTTCCTGGTGTTCCCCCACCCCAAGAGATTGATTTCAAGATCAATCTGGTTCCAGTAATGTAGCCAGTAGCACAGACACCGTATCGGATGGCTCCAGTTGAGATGGAAGAATTAAAGAAAAAGTTGCAAGAGTTGTTAGATAAAGGTTTCATCCGGCCGAGCACATCGCCTTGGGGTGCTCCCATGTTGTTTGTCAGGAAGAAGGATGGTTCGATGCGGTTTTTTATAGACTACCGACAGTTGAACAAAGTCACTATCAAGAATAAGTACCTGTTGCCGAGGATAGATGACTTGTTTGATTAGTTGTGTGGCGCTACAATGTTTTCAAAGATCGACCTACGATCCGGATATCACCAGTTGAGGATCAAGGAGGATGACATACCAAAGTCGGCCTTTCGAACAAGGTATGGTCATTTTGGGTTTGTGGTTATGTCGTTCGGGCTAACCAATGCACCTGCTGCTTTCATGGATCTGATGAACAGAGTGTTCCGTCCGTTCTTAGATCAGTTTGTTGTAGTCTTTATAGATGACATCCTAATATGTAGTCGGACCAAGTCAGAACACGAGCAACATCTTTGACAAGCGTTGACTCTTCTTCGCCAACATCAGTTGTATGCCAAGTTCAGTAAGTGTGAGTTCTGGTTGGAGGAAGTGACCTTCTTAGGTCATGTGATGACCGCTGAAGGAGTCAAAGTAGATCTGAAGAAGGTGGAATCTGTTGCAGAATGGGAACAACCGAAGACGCCGACAGAAGTTCATAGTTTTCTGGGTATAGCAGGATACTATCGGAGGTTTATCAAGGATTCCAGCGTGATTGCTCTGCCGATGATGAAGTTGACCAGGAAGGATGTACCTTTTGTTTGGGACGATCAATGTCAGCAAGATTTCCAGAGTCTAAAGGAGAAGCTGACCAGTGCTCCAGTGTTGATCCTACCAGAGCCTGGGAAGGGCTATGTGATTTTATGTGATGCTTCCAAGAAGGGCCTAGGATGTGTGCTGATGCAGAAGGATCACGTGGTTTGTTTTGCTTCGCGACAGCTTAAGAAACATGAGGAGAACTATCCTACACATGATTTGGAGCTAGCGGAAGTGGTTCATGCCTTAAAGGTTTGGGGACACTATTTGTATGGGGAAGTGTGCCAGATCTTTACAGATCATAAGAACCTGAAGTAAATCTTTTCGCAGCACGAGTTGAACATGCGACAACGTCGATGGATGGAGTTGATCAATGATTACGACTATACTATCGAGTATCATCCTGGTAAAGTGAATGTGGTAGCTGATGCGCTTAGTCAAAAGTCATCTTTCTCTCCCAGGAAGGCATAGTTGAGTTCTCTGGTATGCCATAGGCGGGATATGTTTATCTCTTTGCGAAAGATGAATGTGCAGATGGAGGTTTCCTCGTTGGATGGACTCTTAGCACAGATGCAAGTCAAACACACGTTGAGACATCAGATCAAGGATGCGCAACGGACAGATGATGCGGTACAGTTGATCAGATCAGGGTTTGGCAATGGAAAGCGTAATGGGTTTCATGAGTCTGAGGATGGGCTAGTTTGCTATTGTGATAGGATGGTGGTCCCTGATATGGGTGAGTTGAGGAAGTTGGTGCTTGAGGAAGCACACACATCGATGGATGCCATGCATCCAGGTGTCACCAAGATGTACCATAGTCTGAAGGACTTGTACTGGTGGCCAGGTTTGAAGAAAGATGTATCTAAGTTTGTGGCAAGATGTATAGTATGTCAGCAATTGAAGGCTGAGCATTAGAAGTCGGCAGGTACGTTGCAACCTTTGCCAATACCACAGCGTAAATGGGATCATATAACCATGGATTTCATAGTTGGCCTACCCAAGACAACTAGAAATCATGATTCCATTTGGGTGGTTGTGGAAAGATTGACAAAATCTGCCCATTTCATACCTGTGAAGATGAGTATACAGCTGAGAAGCTTGCCAGAGTGTACGTAGATGAGATAGTTTGTTTGTATGGTGTACCAGCGACCATAGTTTCTGACAGAGGTCCTCAGTTCACGAGTCGTTTTTGGGAGCAGTTGCATAAGGCGTTGGGTACACAGTTAAGGTTCAGTACCGCCTTTCATCCGCAGACAGATGGACAGTCTGAAAGGACTATTCAGATTCTCTACAGATACTAGAGTATCTTCTTCGAGCTTGTGTTTTGTAGTTCTTAGGCAGTTGGGATGTACATTTAAGTTTGATAGAGTTTGCCTACAATAACAGTTATCAACAGAGCATTGACATGGCTCCTTATGAGGCTTTGTATGGAAGGAAGTGCTGATCTCCGTTGTGTTGGTATGAGTCTGGTGAATATCAACTTTAGGGTCCTGAGCTAGTAGCACAAACGACAGATAAGATCAAGGTGATACAACAACAGTTGAAAGTGGCACAAGATAGCCAGAAGTCTTATGCAGACAATCGAGACGACCTTTGGAGTTCCAGGTAGGGGATAAAGTATACCTTAAGGTCTCACCCTGGAAAGGTGTGCTAAGGTTTGGACGGAAAGGTAAGTTGGCACCCAGGTTTATGGGGCCTTACCCAGTCATAGCACGCGTTGGTAGAGTAGCTTACGAGTTAGAGTTACCTCCAGAGTTACAGAGGTTGCATCCAGTGTTTCATGTCAGTATGCTAAAGAAAAGTCATCCAGATTCCGATACAGTGATACAGCCAGATGAGGTTGAGCTTGATACAGATGTAACCTACGAGGAAGGTTCTGTGGCGATCCTTGACAGAAGAGTCAAGAAGCTGAAGAGGAAAGACTTGGTCCTTGTAAAAGTTCTTTGGCAGTGTCGTGGCGTTGAAGAAGCCACGTGGGAGCTTGCGGAAGAGATGAGGAGGAAGTACCCCTCACTTTTCTCTTTGGATTTCGGGGAAGAAATCCCTTAATGGGGCTTACCATGTTTTCTTTGCTTAACACTGGTGTTTTAGTACCTGCTAATCACCTTTAGCGGTGATTAGGGTTTGGTTGTGCCTTGTTGAGGGTTGGAGGTGCTACTTGCAAATAACCCAAGTTTAGGGTTTTGTGAGCAAGTTTACCACCTTGAGAGGTGTTCCCCTCTCTCTTTGCTTCCTCTAGGGTTGAGAGGAAGGCTTGGGCTTGTTGTTTGGGTCCTTTGGACCTTGGTTGAGTTTTTTTGGTCCTTGAGGTGCTTTGTTTGGGCTTGCTTGGGTCTTGTATCGGCAAAGTGAAGTGTGTGTGTCGACCTAGGATGCTTGTGTCGGCCAAGAAAAGTGTGTGTCGCCCATGGTACCTTGGTGTGTCGACCTAGTGCAAGCATGGTGTGTCGCCCATGGAGCTTGGTATTGTTTGGGGGATACTTGATGCACATCTTGGACAAGTGTCTTAAGGTTGTCTAGGGTGGTGGCTTGAGCTTGTGGAGAAGTGTCCCTTGGGTGGACGACACCTAGCATTGCTCCACCTTGTTTTCTCCTCCCTTTCCTTCTATATAGGAGGTTCCTTCCTTAGCTTGAGGCCCCTTTGGTTCCTCACTCTCTTGTGCACGACACACTCCCTCTTTCCCTTGCTTGGTGGATGACACACCATTGGAGCAGAAGAAGTGGTGGCCGACACACCATTGAAGGAGTAGCTTGGAGGTCAACACACCCTTGGAGAAGCTAGTGGTGGCCGATATCCCTTGGAGATCTCCCTCCTCCTTGCTTGGTGGTGCGTGGAGCTTGGAGTTCTTCTTCTTCCTTGGAGCTTGGAGCTTAAGGCGGGTTGCATAATTCTAACCCTAGCTACTCTACTCTCTACTCTTTATGTTGATTCCATGATCTTGCTTATATGCATATGAGTAGTTAGTTCTTTCTTAATATCCATGTTGGCCGATCCATATGAGTTAGGGTTTAGGAAGCAATACTCCTCTCTCCCCTTGATCTAGAAGAGTGAGTTGGGTCCTAATGTCATGAGCAACACCCCTATTTCCTATTCGATTGAGGTGAGCTTGTGACTTAGTGGCTTGAGCAAGACTCTCTTCTCATCTTGGGCAAGAAGGTGAGCTCGTTTGGGTGACCTTGTTGTGGTGTATCTTGAGTGTTTGTTTCTTGTGGAGGTGCTTCCTGACAGCCCCTTTTTGTCTAGTTTTCCCCTTGCATGGCCTGCTCACTTGAATCGGTTGCCTTGTGTTGGGCGCGCGAGCCAACCCTTGGTTGCACGGCAGGCTGCACGCTTGGAGCTGCTCGCCCGGTAGGCTTGCTCGCCCAACAGAAAGGCTTGTTTATCCTTGCACGGATCACCTTGTCGCGCGCAAGCCTGATGGTCTTGCTCGCTCGGTCGAGTTGCACGCCCCTGTGTCGCCCAGTTCTCTCTTGCACGGCTCAGTGCCCGGCACGCGGGACGCCCTTGGGATGCTCGCCCGGCACCCTTGGCTCGCCCGACACACCTGCTCGCACGACACACCTGCTCACCCGGAACACCCCTTGCTCACCCGACATGGTCAGTCTACTGGCCCAATGAACCCTGCACGCCCGACATACCTTGCATGCTTAACTGAGCTGCACGCCCGATACACCTCGCACGCTCAGCAGTGAGCTGCACGCCTGACTTGGCTGCACGCTATGGTATGGGTGAGGATGAACCCTACCCGAGAAGGTCTTTTTGTGAGGGTTTTAGCATCTTTTGTGAGGGACCTTGGTGTCATCGTAGTGGCTCGTCTAGCAATTACCCTTGATATCATTAGTAACTCCTTGCTCACTTAATGATAACGATAATGACAATGATACTGCTTGTATTATATGTCCCATTTTAAAATGATGTCAAAGCATGGTAAGGTACATAAATAAGTTGCATAATAATGTGTCTTGAGCACACGATCAACAGGTGGTGTATTGTTGATTTTTATAGCAATTTTGAATGATATCTCAAGATAGTAGGCAAATTCCTTGTATCAACAATATGTGTAACCCTAATTGTTCTTTAGTGACAAACTCTAAATGCAATCTTGGGAATGGTAAGTCCCCTGGTTATTCTCATTGATTTATTGAATGATACTAACCATGCAGGTAATGCATAGCTAGGTGAAAGGCTATGAGGGATGGTTATATGAGAATACTGTGATCACATGTGTATTATGAATGATGCTTCATCATGATGATGAAAGCCTTGAGAGGCTATGGCACAATATGATGAGGGATTGAGATCCCATGATTATGAGATGATCCTTGAGATGGATCTAGATGGTTGGTAAGAGGCCAAGTCATAACATGTGATGTTGGGTCCTTGAAATGGAACCGGTTGATGTGAATACAATCGTAGAATGATATTGAGTTATATTGTGTGTTTTCTTTCTATTGTTTTCATGTTATACAACTTGGTTGAATCTTGCAATCCATCTAAAATACGAATTAATCACATTGAAATATATCATGTAGTTTCCCTGGCCATAGATCCATCATCAGTCAGGATAGGGTGATGGTGAAACGGGTTCTCCTGCGGGTTAACCCGGAGCGCATATTTTTGAATATGCGAGGTTTCTCCTAGCCTTAAATAGAGAGGGAAACGAGTGCAACTGCAGTTGCAGACTCAGATATGTGATGAGCATGGTGAACATGGCCCATGGCTCTAGATATGTGATGTGATGAGCATGGTGAACATTGCCCATGGCTCCTGATATGTGATATGATGAGCATGAATGTGTTCATGGCTCAGAGCACGTCGTTTAGACCTGTGTCTCAGTTTTCTAGCGTCGTGACCTATACCAAGGCGGGCTAGGCAGAGGGTAGCCTGAGGAGCTGACCCTGTGGCTGAGACCACTTGAGCATGAGACTGTGGTCCTGCTTTGTTTCTCGTGTACTGACCACAAGGGGTGAGGTCGTAGATTTCGGCTCTTCCATTGACCTTGTATGGCACCGGTATGGGTTTCGCAGCCGATGGTTGGATTTGAACGGTATGGTTAACTTCCTCAGGGCATAATAATACGTAATCCAGCTGTTTAGTCTTATTGCTTAATACAAACACGAAACATTGGTTGAGGCCTTGTTTGTGTAGTTCCTTTTGTTATGTTATGCAATTATTGATATATTCTTCTATGGCAAGTAGAATTTGGTTATCCTGTCTTGATACCCAAGTTTACTTGCTTACATCCGGCAAACTAGATAGCTTTAATTCATATATTGCTCCTGCTATATCTCTTATCAGCCAGTTGCTTATATATATACCTGCTCATCTAAGGTTTAGTAGTTTTGGTGGGGAGTTATGCCTCCCGCTGGGATAATGTTCAATTGTCTCACTCTGCTGGTTTACATCCTTTTTAGGTAGCCGATCTAGACGTGGTGGTGGTCGTGGAGTTGCGGACGAGCAGCCTGACGAATAATAGAAGGCAAGCCCTGAATGAGCTACTGTTTTGGATGTTTTGTGATAGAGTCTAGAGTCATCCCTGTACTCTCAGGTCCTTGGCAGTGTTTTGGACGTTGTTTCTTGATGTACGACCGATAATGCTTTGTATATCCTGCAGTTTGGCCAGATGTGGGCCTCTATGTATATGAACAGGTGTTGGACTCATGTGTTGATAAAGCAGCTGTTGTTCTAAGCTATGGATATGTACCAGGCTCGTATGCATGTATGTAACCTGTTTTCTTGCAGGACAAGGACTGGAATGTAATATGTTTTCTAGTTTATCAGTTTTCCGCAATCAGTTTTAATTAACTCGTGTTTTTGATAAGCTGTGGTTATGGTGATTTCCACACGTTTTCGTGTAACACCTCGTTATCTGTGTGATAATGGGATGTGTTGCCACAGAATGAATTGCCCATTTAAAAAAAAACAATTAAGACTACCTCTCGCACATGTATTGTTACTCACTCCAATGATTGCAACATGTGGTCAAGTTAAAAAAGTGACTTCAAGGCTCTAGAGACACTATCGATCAATTATAGAATAGGATCATACTTGGTAACTTTGGGAATATCTCATATATTCCGTATTTATATTCTAGGGAGGCTCTAGTCAATAGTTTTAGTTAGGAGTTCTATCGATTTTTTTTTATTTATGGGATGCCCAATGGATATATTTCCTCTTGTAATCCCCCTCTAGTAGTTAATTTGCACTATAAAAAAAGTAACATCAACAATGTAGTCAGCTAAGTTTATCTAGAAAATTGTATGCTAGTGGCACTACGTGGCAATACCGGATGGTCCAGATAGGTCACAAGACTGAGTTTTCAGTTGAACACTCACTCAATTTGTTGTTTGAGTATACAGTCAAATCCATAAATAAAAGTTGTTGTTGTTTGAGTATATAGTCAGATTGGGAAACACATGTTGCACAAAACCAAGATGTAATATCTCACTTCTAATGTTGAATATTGTCGATATTTAACAAATAAGCATGCAATCATCATTGTGGATGTACTTGGCAAAAAAAATCTATTGTAGAAGATGAAAATTACATGCCTAGTTAATATATAACTAACAACTAACTAAAAATAACTAAGAGTGCCTTAATGAAGACTCATACTTGACAATAATAGATAATACTCACAATATCAAAAATTTTATAGATCCACTGTGTGACACCTGACATCATAAAGATGACAAGTGCATAATTAAAACGTGCGGAAGACGACATTAACAGTAGATTACTAAAAATCACTAAAAATTAAAACATTTTACAAAGAGATCCATACACAGGAAAACTCTTTCAAAAAGAACCAAAGTAATTCAATTACATTCTGGTTCACTAGTACATGTCCTGTACCATCTCTTCTCATGGATACAAGCATCAACTGCTCTATTAAAACTATACCTAGGCAGTATAAGAACCTCGAGGCATCAAGCCAAAATCTCAGATCGATTCATTAAAACTAACTACTGACTCAAAGGACCTGAGAGTACAGAGACGACACATAGGACTCTATATACAAGATATGACATCCAATGTCTCTACCTAAGAATATCAGTGTTGTCCCTGTTGTTGTTGTTGTTTCTCTTCCCCTACTATAGGGTTTCTGCCTCTCCGTCCGTGTCTACCTAAACAGTGTTGGTGCCCAACAGAGTGAGACCTAGTCCCAGCGAGAGATATAACTCTCTTCCAAAAACATTATTATTGTAGTTTAATAGAATAAAACTGAGCAGAGGAATCATATATGTTCGACAGCAGATAATTCATCGTCTAATCATATTAGCGCAATATTCTTATTCAAAGCATCTCAACTATAATTGATAAAGCAGCATATCATCTATCCAATAAGGAATATGAAGAACATGTATAACATTTATCCATCTAGAATATTCTAAGCAAGGTAACATCAACCAATTATTCTTGTATTTCAACCTTAAGCAAATACGGTATAGGGTTGATTACATTTTACAATCATACTTAAGCCCTGGGGAGATGAGGTATACCGCTCATACTCCAATCGACAACGATTACGTAAAGCATCAATACCATACAAGGTCAATGGAAGAGTCAGAATCCAAGACCTCAACCTTCTCAGTCGGTATGAGTTTATATGGCAGAGACATCATGTGTCGAACTGCAATTATCTTGTCAGGGTATATTGGCATCTTCTCTATAGAGTTATAGCCTGCAACATATACTCTCTTTAGGGTTATGGCCCGTAGCCAATGCCTAGTTTCATATCATGGAGTCATGGCCCGTAGCCATACTCATACTGGGGTATGGTCCGTAATTAATCCCATGCATAGGACATAGCCCGCAGCCATTCCTATGGGGCATAAGGATATAATTGCCCAATTACTTGCACATATTCAAAAATATGTTCTCTGAGTTAAACTCATTTTACCATTCAACACATTCTGACACTGATGGATGCGTGGTCATGGCAACTACATTATATGATATCACTTGATTAATTAAGTACTTTACCATATTCTTTTAGCATCAATCAAGTTACCAATCATCAATTATTTTAACAAATGCTACAAAGAATGTGTAATAACATCAAGTATTTTTAAAGACTTATTAAAGCATTGTGATCTCAATCCCTCATCTCATCAGGAACATTCTCATTCTTTCACATACTCATCTTTATGATTATGGAAATTGGGTATTCAAACCTTCACTTCATCATATAACACTTGTTACCACTTATCAGGTAGCTAATGCCTTCAGGTCATCTGACCAAGGTAAACATGATACTTGCTACACAAGTATCTCACAAGGCTCACAAGTCACATTACATCTCTTGTTACATCTCATTAGGAAACAAAGCATGTTACGGCTGACAAGGCCCATTAACCATCTTAATAAATGAAACATCATAGCTCATACCTGGCTATGCTCATCATCTCATTATACCTACATGGTTAGTACACATGATAATAGTTATATCAATTACATATCAGCACCATGCAATACAAAGTAACACCACTATACCCTTATTAGGGCTACGGTTTCCCAATTCATGTCAATTAGGGATACTCATCCCATTCCAAAATTAGGGTTATGGTTAATCATCTCATTGCCCAAGATTAGAGTTTCATGCACTATAACCCAAGATTAGGGTTTTACATACCTTCACCCTATATCAGGGTTAGGATTTCAAATCACATTACTCTAGATTAGGGTATCACATCACATTACGCTGGATTATAGTTTCACACCTTATTACCCTTTATTAGGGTTTCTTATAACATATTCCCAAATTAGGGTTTCATGAAATATCCTCTTAAATTAGGGTTTTTCATTATATTACCTTGAATTGGGATTTCTCATATCATCACCCTATATTAGGGTTACACCATTACCCTAGATTAGGGTTTCACCTAGCATTGCCCTAAATTAGGGTTAGGGGTTATAAACCTTCTTGATTAGGGTTTCATGATTTCTTTATCAAGGATCATACCCTAATTACATATTTTATTAATGTTGAAAGTATTGAGGGTTAATCACTACATGATTATCACTCATGTATGAGTTCCTCTCTCTTATCCTCTCTAGGATGTTAATTACTCCAAACATGAATAGATTGAATCAACTTGAATGAAGGGTTGGCATAGTGTATTAAGATGTTGCTTCCACAAACATCAAAGGTTAACCACTCTAAGGGTACTAAACATATAAGTACCTAGGAGTACAACCATTGTAATTATCTGTTGATATACATCATTAATAATCATGGGGTTAATTGATCTTTCATCAAATTAGATTCTAAACATTTTTTGAATAATTTGTACCTTAAAATGGTTTTGAAACCAAAACCTCCCATTCAGTTTTGAAACCAAAACCTCATTTTCGGTTTTGAAACCAAAACATCATTTTTAGTTTTCAAACCAAAACATCGTTTTCAGTTTTGATCAATTTACTCATTCATTTTTGATCAATTTACCCATTTGGTTTGATAAATTTACCCATTCAATTTTGATCATTTTACCCATTTGGTTTTGCTCAATTTACCCATTTGGTTTGATCAATTTACCCATTTGGTTTGATCAATTTATCCATATTGGTTTGATCAATTTACCCATTCAGTTTTGATCAATTTATCCATTTCGATTTTGAAACCAAAACATCCATTTTGGTTTTGAAACCAAAATATCCCATTCAATTTTGAAACCAAAACATCCATTTCGGTTTTGAAACCAAAACATTCATTTCGGTTTTGAAACCAAAATATCCCATATTCTTTGTTGAGGTGTGTGCTTAATATGACATCATTATCTTCAAGCTTGAAACCTTCAAAATCCATTGTGATTCTTGTGTTGATTTCAACAACTAATCAAAAGGAAATTGAGAAAGAAGAAAGGTTCAACACATAATGAATAAATGCAAGCAATAATGACATTTAAGGGTTCAAGTTATATAACCCGCCTTCAAAGTTGAATCCAAGCTTCAAGATTCACTTCTTTAATGGTGAATTAAGCTTCCTCAACCTCCCAAGGTCCGTCCTCAAGTCTTTGAGTGAAAAGAAATGGCTACAGTTGAAGATTGAATGGAGAAAAGAAGAAAATAAGCATTGAATTTCGATTTTTACCATGAAATCAAGGTTGAAGATGATTAAGGAGCTCACCTATAGGTTGGGGTTCGTCCTCCTGTTTATCCTAAGCTCCCTTGTGTTCAGCCAAATCAAGGAGAGAAAGAAGGATTCGAAAAGAGTCTTCAAGTGGGTGGAAAATGAAGTGTATATAAGTGAATTTCAATGAGAGAGAAAGTGATATAATAATCCTTCAATTCCCCAAATTAGTGCCACTTATCCCCCTCACTTCCTTGAATACAAATACATCATCCTACCCTTTCGAAATCCTCTTCTTTATCCATGAATTAAAAGAAAACAATTAAGCACTTTAATCAATATAATAATAATATCCAAAAATTAGTGGATATTACTTTTTCTTTAACTAATTGAGTGGGATCTCCACTCACTAAAGATATTTTGGTACCATTGCAAGTCACAAGGAAGTCCACACTTATATAAATTCAACCATCACATTTTTGATTGAAGGGCACTTCCATTAATATTTTTATTTTTGCATAAAATTGAATTAGGGTTTCAACTATGCTTAAATCTTGATTATTTTAATATTAAGATTCTCTCTCCTCTAAAGTGATTCAAATGAGACACCCCTCTCATTTTATTTTCTCTAAATGATGCCATGAAACATGAGGGACTCTCTTGAAGTGACATTTTGCATATTCAACCCTAGGTTTTGGGTAAATTGCACATTACACCAAAACTAGGTTTTAATGCACAAACATTGCTCAACAAGTTCTTTCTTGGTACTCAGGCTTCCACAAGCCATACATCTACATCATTTTCATTCTTATGATGTTTCAACCCTTGAGGAACATTTTATCATGTAACAGTTGCAAGTTAACCCCTCAACTTGGGTAATTTGCACTTTAGTCTAAAACAGGAAAAATATTATTTCAACATTATTCAAAAAGGACTAAAATTGAAACATAAGTTCCAATTGGGCCTTAATTACTTTTCAAGAGATAAGAGAAAGCATATAATTAACTTCATCAAGCAAAACATCTAGGGTTAAAGCATAACCCAGGGCAGGGATGTTACAAATTATCCACCCCTAATAGGGATTTTGTCCCCAAAATCAACAAGAGAAAAGAGAAGGGTACTTCCTTCTCATCTCTTCCTCCAGCTCCCACGTAGCTTCTTCAACGCCATGATGATACCAAAGAACTTTCAAAAGAACTGTCTTTGTTTTTCAACTTTTTGATTCTTCTATCATGAATCAACACAAGTCCATCTACATAAGATATATCTTCATTTAACTCTACCTCCATAGGTTACAAAACTAACTCTGTGTCAGGATGACACTTTCTCAGCATGGATATATGGAAAATTGGGTGCAATTTGTGTAGTTCAGGTGGCAACACTAGCTTATAGGCTACTTTTCCAATTCGTTCAATGATTGGATAAGGCCCCATAAATCTAGGAGCTAACTTACCCTTCTTCCCAAATCTAAGAACACCTTTCAAAGGTGAGACGTTGAGATATACTCTGTCTCCAACTTGGAATTCTAAAGGTCTACACCGTTTATCAGCGTAAGATTTCTATCTATCCTGTGCAACAATTAACTTTTGTTGGATTACTTTAATCTTCTCAGTTGTCTACTGCACTAACTCAAGACCCAAAAGTTGGTATTCTTCTATTTCATTCCAACATAATGGAGATCTACCACGTCTACCATATAATGCTTCATATGGTGCCATGTCAATATTGTGTTGATAGCTATTATTATAAGCAAATTCTATCAAGATCAGGTGTAGATCCCAACTTCCTACAAACTTAATGACACATGCTCTAAGAAAATCTTCCAAAGTTTGTATAGTCCTCTCCGATTGTCCATTTGTCTATGGGTGAAAGGTAGTACTAAACCTTAACTGCATACCCAAAGAAACTGTAGCTGGTACCCCGTGTAAACATACTATCTCATCTATATAGATCTCTGCAAGCTTCTCAGCAGTATAGTTTGTTTTGACAGGAAGAAAATGTGCTGACTTAGTCAACCTATCAACTATCACCCAAATGGAATCATGACTTTTGGCTGTTCTGGGTAAACCAAGCACACCGTCTATGGTTACGTGATCCCATTTCCACTGCGGTATAGGCAAAGGTTGCATTATTCCTGTGGGCTTTTGATGTTCAGCTTTAACCTACTGACACACTGGACACCGCATAACAAACTCAGCTACATCTTTCTTCAATCCTGGGCACCAATATATATCCTTCAAGTTATGATACATTTTGGTGCTCCTTGCATGCATTGCATACATCAAAGAATGAGCTTCCTCCAAAACCAACTTCCTTAAATCATTGGCAGCATATACTACAAGCCTTCCATGGTAACATACTACCTGATCCTCAGACTCATGAAAGCCATCCCATTTATCACTACCATACTATGACCTGATCTACTGGATCACGGTATCAGCTTACTTTGCTTTTTTAATCTACTGTCTCAGAGTAGGTTTCACTTGTATCTTAGCTAACAACCCAGCTAACAACGATACCTTAAGTTGTACATTGTTTTGCCTTAAGGAGATAAGCATATATCTTTTAAATCATACTAAGGAGTTCAACAGTTCTTTGTCTAGGGTTGGCATTGATGATTTCCTACTTAGTGCATCAGCCACTACATAACCTTTCTTGGATGATAATCAATTGTACAATCATAGTCCTTGATTAACTCCATCCAGCGGTGTTGTCTCATGTTCAACTCATGTTGTGAGAAGATATATTTTAGATTCTTATGGTATGTGAAAATCTGGAATGTTTCTCCACAGAGATAATGTCTCCAGATCTTCAAAGCATGGACCACAACAGCTAGCTCTAGATCATGTGTCATATAATTGTCCTCGTGTTTCTTAAGTTGTCGAGAAGAAAAAGAAATCACTTGATTATCCTACATCAATACACATCCTAGACCATTCTTAGATGCATCATAGAAAACAATGTACCCCTTCCCTTGCTCACGTAACACCAACACAGGTGCACTTGTTAACCTTTCTTTCAATAGCTGGAAAAAATGTTGACACTTGTCATTCCAAACAAAAGGAAACTCCTTCCTGATCAACTTGGTTAGGGGTAAAGCTGTAGAACTGAAGTTCTTAATGAATCTCCTGTAATAGCATGCCAGTCCTAGGAAACTGCGTATCTCTATCAGTGTCTTTGGTTGTTCCCACTGCACTACATATTCTACCTTCTTAGGATCAACACGAATACCTGAGGAAGATATTATGTGTCCTAGAAAAGAAACTTTTGGTAACTAGAACTCGCATTTTCTAAACTTAGTATATAATTTATGCTCTCTTAGTAAATTTAAAGCCTGACGGAGGTGTTGCTCATGCTGTTGAGCATCTCTACTGTATATTAAGATGTCATATATGAAGACTACTATGAACTAATCAAGAAAAAGCCAAAAGATTTTATTCATGAGTTCCATTAATGCAGTTGGTGCATTAGTTAGTCTAAACAACATGACTATGAACTCATAGTGACCATACCTTGTCCTAAAGGCAGACTTAGGTATGTCACTCTTCTTGATACGCAACTGATGGTATCCTGACCTCAGATCTATCTTAGAGAAATAGTTGCACCACACAACTGATCAAACAAGTCATCTATCCTTGGCAGAGGATACTTTTTATTTATAGTTACTTTGTTTAGCTGTCTATAGTCAATGCATAATCACATAGACCCATCTTTCTTTTTAACAAAGAGAACCAGAGCACCCCATGGCGAAGTGCTCAGTCGGATAAAACCTTTCTCAAGCAACTCCTACAACTGTTTCTTAAGCTCAGCCATCTCAACAGGTGCCATTTGTTGACTCAAGGTCAATCAGGTCAATGTTGACTCACGTCTAAATTGACTAAACCCTTGTTTTGATGATGACTAACCATTCCACATATTGGTGTCTAATGCTTCTACATTGAGTGATTTCAGATTAGGTTCAGACACACCCCAAATGCCCTAACTTGCGCATATCAATTTGGAGAAAAGACAAGTCAAAATAGCTACAAGTGTGCAATTTGGGATCTCTATGTAAATGACCTTAGAATTGCTTTGTAACCACTTGTAATGATTGTATGACTTGTAATTAAGCTTAGAAAAATTATTGGGACACAAAAATCCATCATTTGTATAGTCAAACGAAAATTCCAAAATACCCATAACAGGGATTTTGTCGGCCGAATTCCAAACTCGGCCGATCCATATATTCTGGGATTTTTGTGAGATTCGGCCGAGTAGCAAACTCAGCCAATTCACGGTTCGGCCGATTTCCAAACTCAGCCAATTCACGGTTCGGCTGAATTGTCTTCATAGAAACTCAGCCGATCAGACTGTACGAAAAAGTGCAGAAAAGTGATTCTAGCCGTTGTGGAGTTGCAACAAGTGAAAATAGATCCGTTGCAAGCCACAAAACGACTATTTTACATTCTGAAGTGTTCCCAAAGGCTAAGAGGCATCCCCAGCTATAAATAGGACCCCTTGGGCTTCATTCCAAGGTTGAGCATTCATTGCAAACTCTTTGTGAGGTTCCTATTCTATAGTTGAGTGCTTCCTACAGCCTCCTCTCTCTCTCTAAGATTAATCACTTGCTACATCCATTAGAGTGAGTAGGAAATCTGTAAGAGAGCTAGTCATATATGTATATCTTGTGAGGCTCTCACTTCCACCACCTCCGCATCTCTCATTTCCTATCTTGAAGATGAAGGTTCTCTCTCTTGTCCAAGAGAGGTGAAGAAGAACAAGGGAAGGAGTCCCTTGGTGAAGATCAAGGCTAAAGACTTGGAGCTAGAGTGGGTAAGCCCTTGGAGAAGGTAGAAGACTCAAGCTCAAGTGGGTAAGACCTTGGTGGAAAGCTTCTCCGAGTGAAGGTGAAGTCAAAGGCGGAAGATCGAAGAAGAGTGGGTAATTCCTACAAGGCCGAAGACTTGTGCAAGAGTGGGTAAGTCCTTGGAGAAGGCCGAAGACTCTTGTAAAGTGGGTAAGTCCTTGGTAAGGTTGAAGACTCTTTGTATTGGATAGGTAAGTCCTTTGTTGGTCATGTATTGTATGTCTTATTAATGAATATAAGACTGCAATTGGTTGAAGTCCTAGAGGTTGACCTCTATAGGCAAGTGGACTGACACACTTCTAGTTTGAAGTGTGGAACCACTCTAAATAGCTTTTCTAATTGGTGCATGTTCAATCTCTCTTATCCTTGCTATGCTTGATTTAGTTGCACTCAAATTACCTATTTAGCAAGCTTATCTTGTCATATAATTTGAAGGTTTAATGAGTTTTGTTTAAGTGCTTTCAGCTCTATTCACTCCCCCTCTAGAGCATCTAATCACCCATCTAGGATCCAACAAGTGGTATCAGAGCGGGTCTTCTCCAAGCATACTTCTACAAGTAGGAGAAGATGGGTGACTACCTAGGAGGGAGACTCTCAACCAGCCTTCCAATCTTCAATGGGAGCAACTTCCTCTATTGGAGAAGAAGACTTCAATTCTTCATCCAAGGATCAAGTCTCGAGATGTGGCAAATGGTGAACAACCCATACATTCTACCAAAGACAAACATTGAAGAATGGGATGAAGCCACCTTGATGAAAGCAACCTTGAATGCTAGAGCCATGCACATCCTATATGCCTCCATGACCCCCACCGAGTTCAACCGGATTTCCTCTTGTGAGACGGCCTATGAGGTATGGAGAAAGCTTTGCATCACTTATGAAGGGACAGATCAAGTGAAGGAAAGCAAAGTCTACATGCTCAAAGGGTTGCTTGAGAACTTCAAGATGGGAAAGGAGGAGAGCATAGCCAACATGTAATCAAGGATCAACACCATCTTGAATGGTCTTGATGTTCTAGTACATCCTCTGTCTAGTGGAGAGATCAACTCAAAGATCCTTAGAACTCTCCCAAAGAGGTGGGAATCCAAGGTGACTTCCATTGAAGAAGCAAGGTCGCTTAGGGATATTCCTATTGAAGAGCTCATTGGAAATCTACAAGCACATGAAGCCACACTTGACAAGAGGGAGGAAGTAGAAAGACTAGAGAAGAAAGAGCTAAAGAGAATGAAGAAGGCTGAAATAAAGGCTCAAATTGAAGCTATCATGGAAAAAGTCTCTCCATCCTCTCAAGCTAAAGAAGATGCCATGTACTCCAAGGGTAGACTCTACAAAGGCAAGTCCTCCTCCATCCGGTGCTTCACATGTGGAAAGAATGGTCACTACAAGGAAGATTGCCCACAAGGCAAAAAGACCCATCTTCACAAGGAGAAATGGCACTCAAGCTCAAGTGGCTCCTCCAACTCAAGCTCAAGTGAAGATTCATGTGAAGGATCAAGCTCAAGCTCTAGTGATGAAGGAGAATGTCATTTTGCTCTTGTACCATCAACAAGTAAAGACTCAAATGAGGTAAATCTAGACTCTTTAGATAAAGAATCCTTGATTGATCTCATTCATGATATTTGTGCATCTCTTAAGTCTTCTCAAAAGAAAAAGAAAAAGCTTGCTAAAATTGTTGATAATTTGTATGTAGAATTAAATGATCTTGAACATGCAAATTCTTGCTTGCTTAATGATAAAAATGATTGTCTTAGCCAAGTAGACTCTATTAAGCTTGAAAATGCTAGTTTACTTGATAAGATTAAATTTCTAGAAGCTCAACCTCTCATGCCTAATTCTAATGATGAACATACTTTAATTGTTGATTCTCTCATGCATGACATTGATGTTCTTAAATCTGAAAACAAGAATAAAGATTTTGTTTTGCATGAATTAGAAATAGAAAATGCCTCATTGCTTTCTAAAATCAATGGGCATGAATCTTGTTCTAGTTCTTCTAATAGAGAGAATGATGTTTCTGCTCTTCATATTGATAGAGATTCTAATTTAACTAAATCTCTTTGCTTAGAAAATGATCTTTTGCATGCTAGAGATAACATTAATCAATTGTCTTCTACTATTGCCTCTCTTAAGCATGATAATGATAGTTTAAGATCTTCTTTGCAAAGATTCTTAGTTGGTAAAAAGAATCTTAATCAAATCCTAGACCATACTACTAAACAAATTGGTAGACATGGTTTATGGTATGATAGTAGTCAAGGGAACAACAAAGATAAAGGACCTCCAATATTCCATGGAGAATCATCTAGTTCCAAGACTATGGGCACATGTAATTATTGCAATGAAATTGGTCATTATTCTACTTGTTGTCCTTTTAGGAAAGAACCCAAGAGCAATAGGATTTGGGTTGCTAAGCTAACTCCTCCGGACCCAAAAACATGATTGGGGACCATTTCATCTTTCTTCTTGTAGGTACTTGCAAATGGATTGACTTGAGCTATTGAATTGTAGATTGACTTCTCAATCCACATGAAAGAAGAAAGGTGAGGTGTGTAGAGGGTGACAACAAGTGGAAAAGCAATGGTAAGCACAAAGGTAAATGTTTTATTGCTTATAACCTATCCTAACTTGTTTTTGTCAAGTTAGTGTGCACTATACATATGTTTTTTGAGTCAAAAGTGGCATTTTGTGATTCTCTTAACACTCTTTCTCAAAAACTGTTTCTAATGCTTCTATAGTGCATTACTAACTTGTTTAGACATGTTTGGATATGGTTTGTATTTTTAGCATGCCTTTAAATATGTCTTTATAAAATAGGTGTGCTTGTTGACAGCTGCTCTGTCGGTCGAGTTTGCCCTAGTGAAACTCGACTGATAGGCACCAAGAGTGTTGCCAACAGCTGTCATCGATCGAGTTGTCAATGCTCAGAACTCGACCGATTACACTGTGCACAGAATATACTTTTGCCTTTTTGAGTGAGAATTTCCCTCTCAACTAGATTTTCTCAGCCAATAGTCTTATTCTTTGGCACTCCTTTGGTATCTTTATATATGCATATTGCCATGTTCTAAATGCCTATCTTGCTTACAACTCTATCTTTCAAATTTCTCTAAATTGATATATCTATATCTTGCAATTTCTTGCTTTGAGTTGTTTTGCAGGTTTTGATGATGATCTCTTCGGATCTCTTGGTTGTGTCTAAAATCACTTCCTTTGTACTGTAACTTGCTACATCTCTATAGGTGTATATCTTGTTTTGATACAACCTTGATGTTCTTAGGGGTAATCATCTTATGGTAAGGATGCATATATAGTGAGTTATATCCTCTCATGCTTCTAAAATTGCATATCTCTTGGTTTGGATATATCTCTATATCTACTCATAGCTTGCTTTATCTTGTGTATCTCTTGCTATGATCTAGATCCTACTAGTAGTCCTAACTTGTGATATCATCTACTAGTAGTTCATATACATGTAGTTCTAGCCTTGTTTAAAATTGCCATCTTTGATCATCTATATGTTATGCTTGTATCTAATCTCATACATACTCAAGATTGTTCCTTGAATTGCATATCTACTATCTTGAGTTGCTTGCATAACATTGTGATGCAGGGTACATAGATCTACATGATATGTAGAAATTGGAGTATTTTTGGATTTTATGCAGCTTTTGCTCCAGTTTCAGTTTTTGGTGCAAGTATAGTGTTTTTCATGCAGAAATGACCTTCTGAGCAAGGCTCATCGCTATGCCATGAGCTCTGATGGTTTTTGGTCAAATTCCATCATATTGAGGGTCAAAATTGTGATTTATTGTTTTTTTTGCAGCACTTCATCTTGCATTTTTGGGTTGTTCAAGTATATGCTTTAACTTGCTTTTCTTTCTATGCTTGGACAAGCCCCTATATGTGCTCTTCTACTCTCCTTATATAACTCTTGTTATCTTTTTTCTCTTAACAAGTAGTGTTTCTTAGTTTCTTCACACCCCCACCTTTTTGAAATGACAAAGGGGGAGAAAGATATGTCTTCTTTTGACAACAGGGAGAAGGCATGTCTTACATGAAGCAAAGAAGCGTGTCCATGTAAAGGGGAGAAGGTAAATGGGAGAAGACATATATGTGTAGAACATATATGAGTAGAAGACATAGTTTCTATAAATGTTATGAAAGCTAACCATGCAGGAGAAATATCATCAATTGAGGGGGAGTATGAGAACTCCATGCACATCAATTGAGGGGGAGCATATGAGCTCAATCCTATTGAAACCCCTAGGTTTCTCCGAAGGTATGATTTTACGTACAAGCTTTCAATACATTTATGGAATGGTTTGTCATCTTCAAAAAGGGGGAGAATGTTGACTCAAGGTCAATTAGGTCAATGTTGACTCACGTCTAAATTGACTAAACCCTTGTTTTGATGATGACTAACAATTCCACATATTGGTGTCTAATGCTTCTACATTGAGTGATTTCAGATTAGGTTTAGACACACTCCAAATGCCCTAACTGGCGCATATCAATTTGGAGAAAAGACAAGTCAAAATAGCTACAAGTGTGCAATTTGGGATCTCTATGTAAATGACCTTAGAATTGCTTTGTAACCACTTGTAATGATTGTATGACTTGTAATTAAGCTTAGAAAAATTATTGGGACACAAAAATCCATCATTTGTATAGTCAAACGAAAATTCCAAAATACCCATAACAGGGATTTTGTCGGCCAAATTCCAAACTCAGCCGATCCATATATTCTGGGATTTTTGTGAGATTCGTCCGAGTTGCAAACTCAGCCGATTCACGGTTCGGCCGAGTTGCAAACTCAGCCGATTCACGGTTCAGCTGAATTGTCTTTATAGAAACTCGGCCGATCAGACTGTACGAAAAAGTGCAGAAAAGTGATTCTAGCCGTTGTGGAGTTGCAACAAGTGAAAATAGATCCGTTGCAAGCCACAAAATGGCTAGTTTTCATTCTCAAGTGTTCCCAAAGGCTAAGAGGCATCCCCAGCTATAAATAGGACCCCTTGGGCTTCATTCCAAGGTTGAGCATTCATTGCAAACTCTTTGTGAGGTTCCTATTCTATAGTTGAGTGCTTCCTACAACCTCCTCTCTCTCTCTAAGCTTAATCACTTGCTACATCCATTAGAGTGAGTAGGAAATCTGTAAGAGAGCTAGTCATATATGTATATCTTGTGAGGCTCTCACTTCCATCACCTCCCCATCTCTCATTTCCTATCTTGAAGATGAAGGTTCTCTCTCTTGTCCAAGAGAGGTGAAGAAGAACAAGGGAAGGAGTCCCTTGGTGAAGATCAAGGCTAAAGACTTGGAGCTAGAGTGGGTAATCCCTTGGAGAAGGCAGAAGACTCAAGCTCAAGTGGGTAAGACCTTAGTGGAAAGCTTCTCCGAGTGAAGGTGAAGTCAAAGGCGGAAGATCCAAGAAGAGTGGGTAATTCCTACAAGGCCGAAGACTTGTGCAAGAGTGGGTAAGTCCTTGGAGAAGGCCGAAGACTCTTACAAAGTGGGTAAGTCCTTGGTAAGGTTGATGACTCTTTATATTGGATAGGTAATTCCTTTGTTGGTCATGTATTGTATGTCTTATTAATGAATATAAGAGTGCAATTGGTTGAAGTCATAGAGGTTGACCTCTCTAGGCAAGTGGACTGACACACTTCTAGTTTGAAGTGTGGAACCACTCTAAATAGCTTGTCTAATTGGTGCATGTTCAATCTCTCTTATCCTTGCTATGCTTGATTTAGTTGCACTCAAATTACCTATTTAGCAACCTTATCTTGTCATATAATTTGAAGGTTTAATGAGTTTTGTTTAAGTGCTTTCAGCTCTATTCACCCCCCCTCTAAAGCATCTAATCACCCATCTAGGATCCAACACCATTCTATACGGTGTTTGTGCTATTGGTTGCATGCCTGGGATTAGATTAATCTCAAAATCAATCTCTCGGGGCGGATGAACACCTGGAAGTTCCTTAGGAAACACATCTTCAAACTCCTTAACTATTGGAACTTCAGAAAGATTAGGGCTTTTCATTGTGGTGTCTACCACATGTGCCAAGAATGTAAAGCATCCTTGTCTCATCATCTTCTCAGCTACCATAGCTAACACAAGACATGTTGGAAGAATCTTACATGTTGGAAGAATCTCTCTATCTCCCTAAAAGATCCATGTGTCACTGTCATTTGTGAACACAACCTCCCTGGAACTACAATCCAAGATAACCTTATACTTTTATAGGGTGTCCATCCCAAGAATTATATCAAACCCGTGCATCTCAAGTGGTATAAGATCCACCTAAATGCGATGTTCAGAAAAGGAAAGAGTATAGGGAGAACACCCCTCCCGTAGCACTACAGATCCAAGCAAAGGAGTTTGCAACAACAAACTCTCTGCCCTATGACCAACTGTCATATTGCAGTCAAGAATCACTTCTCTTGTGATAAAGGAACGTGTAGCACCCAGATCAATTAAAACATATACGAAGTAGGATAAAGACATATCAGAATGAAATAGTTCCATTTGGCTTGTCACAACTCGAGGGTTGACTACTACTTCATGTTGATTCATCGCATAAAATATCACCTTTGGTTGTTGTTGACTCTGTACTCAGACATTGGGTGTCGATGATCCTTCTTGGGACGCTTGTCCACATCCTCGAACGCTACTAGAAAACTGCCTTCTATGAGAGCCTTCTTGACTCTGCCTTTGGGGTTGAGTCACCTTTGTGTTCCCGTCTGGACAATCATTTACCAGATGTCCCTCTTGTCTACACTGGTGATAGATCTTGGTCTCATTATAGGGTCTGTGAGGTCCAGTCACCAATGTTGATGTTGTGCTAGGGGCTCTACTTGGAACAAAACTACGACCCCTACCCCTACTTGACGTCCATTGCTTCAGGGTATTAAACCTCGGTGGTGCTGGCAATGTAGAAAATCTCAGCTTCTTAAATCCCTCGGACCTCTATCCTTGGAACTGAGTGTACACCTTCTTACCACTGGTCTGTCGCTTCTCAATCACTAACCTTTCTATTCGTCTCATAAACTCCATGAAGGTAGCAAACCTTTCCCTATTCTCCAAAGAAGACACAGGAGTGGTCAATTCAGCATTCAACCCCTTCTCAAAATGCCAAATTCTTTCCTCATTTGTAGCTGCCACGTGTGGATAGACCCGCAAAAGATCCATGAACTTATCTTCATACTCGCTAATGTTCATCGGTCCTTGTCTTATCCTCTCAAACTGAGATATCTTTTCATCTAGGTAGGTCTTAGGGAAGTATCTATTGATGAATTCACATCGAAATTCTTCCCATATGACTTCAACACCTAGCCTCTTGCCCTCTTCTATTGTCCACCAGTGGCCAACTCTCTCTTTTAGAAGGTACATTACATGCCTCACCTTCTCGGCTTCAGGGATATTGAGGATTCTGAAGGCCTTCTCCAGTTCTGTCAGCCATAAGTCAGCATCTGTAGGGTCACCTGTACCAACATACTCTGTGGCTCCTTACCAACTCCCTGTCCCTCATCCCTCAGTGTAGGAGGTGGTATTCTATCCACCATATGTGTCACGGTTGCCATGAACTGCCCAAAAAGAGCATGGAAAGTCAGGTTCTCTATCATGGCTGGGTCAAACTGGGGATGTTCAGGTACTAGTTCCTCCCTAGCCTGGTCCCTTGCACCACCTCCTGGTGCAGCAATGTTGCTCTCAACAGCATGTTCTTCGTGTGATCCAGACATCTTTAAGTTCTTCTTCTCCTCCTATATGAGCAAAAGTCACTATCAGGTAAACTGGAAGACACTAGAATAGACTCAACAACCTTAATCCTATGCCTCTGTCGACTTAACGAACCTAGAGCTCTGATACCACTAAACTTGTAACACCCGACATCATAAAGACGACAAGTGCACAATTAAAATGTGCGAGGACAACATTAACAATGGATTACTAAAAATCACTAAAAATTAAAACATTTTACAAAGAGATCCATACACAAGAAAACTCTTTCAAAAAGAACCAAAGTAATTCAATTACATTCTGGTTCACTAGTACATGTCTTGTACCATCTCTTCTCGAGGATTACAAGCATCAAATTCTCTTTTAATACTATACCTAGGCAGTGTAAGAACCTCAAGGCATCAAGCCAAAATCTTAGATCGATTCATTAAAACTAACTACTAACTCCGAGGACCCGAGAGTACAGAGACGACACATAGGACTCTATATACAAGACATGATAGCCAGTGTCTCCACTTGAGAATATCACTGTTGTCCCTGTTGCTGTTGTTGCTGCTCTTCCCCTGCTATAGGGTTTCTGCCTCTCCGTGTGCATCTACCTAAAAAGTGTTGGTGACCAACGGAGTGAGACCCAGTCCCAGCGAGAGATATAACTCTCTTCCAAAAACATTATTATTATAGTTTAATAGAATAAAACTGAGCAGAGGAATCATATATGTTCAACAACAAATAATTCATTGTCTAATCATATTAGAGCAATATTCTTATTCAAAGCATCACAACTATAACTGATAAAGCAGCATATAATCTATCCAATAAGGAATATGAAGAACATGTATAACATTTATCCATCTAGGATATGCTATGCAAGGTAACATCAACCAATGATTCTCGTATTTCAACCTTAAACAAATACACTACACGACAGATTACATTTTACAATCATACTTAAGCCCTGGGCAGATGAGGTATATCACTCATACTCCAACCGACCACGATTATGTAAAGCATCGGTACCACACAAGGTCAATGGAAGAGCAGGACTCCAAGACCTAAATCTTCTCAATCAGTACGAGATTAAATGGCAGAGACATCATGTGTCAAACTGCAAATAGCTTGCCATGGTATATTGGCATCTTCGCTATAGAGTTATAGCCCACATCATATACTATCTTCAAGTTTATGGCCCATAGCCAATGTATGGTTTCATATCATGGAGTAATGGCCCGTAGCCGTACTCATACTGGGGTATGGTCCGTAACTAATCTCATGCATAGCACATAGCCCACAGCCATTCCTATGGGACATAATGATATAATTTCCCAATTACACCCACATATTCAAAAATATGTGCTCCAAGTTAAACTTGTTGGCTAAATTGGACATTATGATAAATCCCTTTGTTTTGATAATGACAAACATTTCATTCTTGTTGATCTAACATGCTACTTGAGTGTTGCAGGAATAAGGTGGATGACAAAGCATCAACGAAATCTATATGCTTGTATTTTCATGAAATGTAATCAATTTGTAAAAACTTGTACAAACAAATAATGTATAAGTACTTAGACTTCATATAAATCAAGCATTAGATCTTCCCTAGCTAAACACCAAACATAGATAGGTCATCCCCTTCAATAGTGTCACATATGCACACTCATACACACACTTAATGCCTTAGATTGAAACATTGAAACAGGGTCAATCTCAGTCGACAACATCCTCGACTGAGACACTCTCGGTCGACAAACCTCTCGATCGAGAAAGACCCAAGTAGCCGTTAGAAACAGCTGACAAGGTAGTTGGTAGTTGGAGATAAACGTTGCAAACACTTTCTCCAGAGAGCCTGTCGGTCGACAAATCCTCGACCGAGTAGGTATCTCGGTCGATAAGTTCTCGACCGAGATGAGTTCTGAAAACACTTGCAAAATTAATTAATTAGCCGTTGCTAATGCAACTAACTTGTACCTATTGTCCAGTTAAGAACTTAGAACCCCCTAGAAAGTGTCTAGAATGCCCTTAAGCACTTGTGGGCCATTTCTATAAATAGGACATGCCTTAGGACTCCCAAACTCATGAATTCTACACTTGAGCAATCTTTGAGCATACACTTGCATTAGCAACCTGTTTTGACCAATTGAGCACATTTGCAATTGGCTACTTTTCTCCTTGCTCTAATTTCGTGTCATATATGCTAGTATCTCCTATCCACAGCAATCACACTTCCATATACATTGGTTAGGAGATCTACACGCTTGATATAGGCAAATCAAGCCTTGTGCTTCAAAGGATAAGTTGTAATTTCCATTTTCCTTTCTTGTTCACTTTCATTGCTTGTACTCTCCTTGCTACTCCTAGGTTGGAGGCTGCAGATTGGAGAGGGTCGTGATCTTCTTGGTGAAGAAGGAGACTTTGAACTACATCAAGAAGGCTGGTGCAACGAGAGGTTACTTCAAAGAGGAAGGCTACTTCAAGGGGGAGCTTGGAGTTACTTCATGAAGGATACCTCGAGTTGGTGCATCTACTTCAAAGTGAAGGTTGTTCAAAGGGGTGTAAGAAAGTATTGTATTTTGTGTAATTCCTTGAGAAGGTAATAAAATTAATACTTTCAAAATCCTGGTTGGGTAAGCAACCGGGTAGTGGACTGACTACCTTAATATTTCCTAAGGTAGGAACCACTCTAAATCCCTTGTCTCCTTCTTACTTTTTCATTTGTGGTTGTTTGAGTTAAATAATTGTTAAATTAATTTTAAAACCCTATTCACCCCCCTCTAGTGGTTTTTCAATTGGTATCAGAGTAGGCTTCAAGGAGCTCTAATCGAGTCTTGAAGTATGAAGGGTGGTGGTGCCTACAACTGCAAACGAAGGAGCACCTTGGACCAATCTTCAACAAGTTGCAATTGGTGCTTAGGAACAAGCCACACAACACCTAGATGCCCATGGAGATCAAAGAAGGAAGATGAGCACAAAGATTGCCTTATTGCTACAACAAGTGAAGAAGAAGAAGATGTAAGTCTTTTCGATTTGCCTAAAGAAGATTTAATTGCTAGTCTTCAAGAAACGCATGGAAAATATATTGAGTGCAAGAAGAAATTAAAGAAATCAAATAAAGAAAATAATGAGTTACATGTTAAATTTCTTGCTCTTACATCTGAAAATGAAGATCTTAAAAATATCATTGAAGATCATAATATTAAGATAAAATCAATAGAGGCATATTGCAATCTTCTTTCTCTAGAAAAGATTAACTTGCAAACTCAAGTAAACGATCTTCAAAACCAACCTGTCTTGTGTACACATCTAGATTATGATACTATCATGAAAGAAAGAGATTCATTATCATCTAGTCTAGAAAAAGCAAAGCTAGATATAAAGAAGAGAATGGAGGATATTGCTAAGCTACAACAAGAAGTTAGTAGTCTAAGAAATAATGGCATTCTTCATAAAATATTAAATGATTCTTACCATCAAATTGGAAGGAGAGGACTAGGTTACAAGCCTAAAGGAAAATCTTATCAAAAACCTAGTTGGGGAAGAACACAAGTGCTAAAGAGTCAATCTACATATGTACCCAAGAACAACCTAGAACAAAATCATAGAAAGATATATGAGGTTGATTCTATATGTTGTCATTACTGTTTACGCCTTGGTCACTATTCTTTTTCATGTCCCAATAAGAAAAAGTATGTCGAGTTAGTTTGGGTTCCAAAACCCCCAAACTAAATGAATGGAATTAAGTTGAGATATGAACAAGGACCCTAGTTGCATATTTCTATGTCTATCTCAACTTAATGGCATAACAAATTAATTCAAGAATCTAAAACTTCTAACTTGAAAATATACAATTCTTTTAAAACTGCAAAGACAAAGTTCTCAAATCATAAAATATAATTAGTTGAGATTTGATCTAAATATTACTTTAATATTCATTAGTCTATCTCAACCAAGCTAAATTTTCAAATTGCATAATAGAATTGAAAACGAACTTTGTGTACTTAAAAGCCATTACTCAAAACAATTTTGAAATAGTACAGAACCTTTTTCGATCGAGAGACTGTCGACCGAGATAAATATCGGTCGAGAAATCATCGACTGAGAAGGTTATTGATTTCTAGTCTGCAATAAATCTGCTGAATATGTTTTAAATTGATCAAATTTCTATCTATTTGTTATTAATAACTGTTTTTACAAGCAAAACAAAGAATAAACTCTAGAAACCATATGTTGAATATTCATGCTTCTATTGTTCTATCATTACATCATGGATATGCTTTCACTATTTCATCATTCAATTCTCTACATATAAAGATAATGCTATGTTGCATAAAAATAAAACTCTATGGCACAAATAGATAATGATTTTTGTGTGCAAGGATTATATCATCCCATGTAATACATGAATGATTCTAGATGATACATTGGCAAGCAAAATGATTCGTTGTTGAAATATTGCTTAGAACAAGACCTTCAATGATTGCAAGAGAAAAATGTCATACAAAATTTTCAATTGGTATCTTTAAGAACTTGAGATATTATTCATGACTTCAAGGACATATGTATATTTTCTTGGAGAATCTTATGATTAATCTGAGTGCAAGAAGAAACATGACTTGATATTCATGCACCCATAGAAAAGATTAGGGGACATAAAAATAGACATCACTCAAAGTGCATCAAATTGTTACTTATTTAATATACCTGCAGAAATTATACCTCACAAATGAATGTTCAAATATGAAACCTGCATAATTTGCCTCTTGGTTGAAATTTGACCAAGGGGCGCTATGGTCGTAGTCAAGGTCGACCTAATATAAGCTTGACACAATACTTATTTGGATATCATTCTCTATAAAAATTGTGATCAAAAGACCAATTAAAATCATGACCACAAAAATTGTCCAAATATTGGTTATAATAATCACAATATTACTCCCTTAGAATATATATATATGCTCTACAAATTCAGTCTATCATTTGCATTAAAAATCGGCTTAAAATTTCATTCACAGTAAGTTTGTCGATCGATGAATTGCTTGACCGAAAACATCTCGGTCAGCTATCTCTTTCGACTGATAGACTTCAAGTAAGAACAACATGGGAAAAACTCAGACACACTTCCGGTCGACAATTGTTCGACTGAGCCAATGTCAGTCGACAAATTGCTCGACCGAGAATTGACCGTTGGAATATGACCGTTGGAATCTGACCGTTTGAATATGACCGTTGCCGGTCGACCGTTGGGCGATCGAGAGGTGCACCTAGGATATGAACGTTGCAGTCGTCGGTTGACAAATTGTGGACCGAAGTGGCTACTGGTTTGTTATAAAAAGGACCAAAAATGGGTCATTACATGACACTTTCACATTCTCACTTCTCTAGCTTCTCTCTAGTGCATTTTTTTGCAACTTTTTAGCTTCTCCACCTCCAAGACTTTCTTGCTTCTTCTCCTCAAAGTAAAGCAATGGCTTCATCATCTACGCGGGGAAAGAAGCAAGTTGCTGGCAGGAAAGGAAGGACAGCCTCCCCACCATTTCCGATCATCAACAACATCCCCTTCATCGACGCAGCTGTTGGTGATCGCTACCACAGGCTTGAAAAAAAAACTAGAGGGGGGTGAATAGAGTTTTAAAGTAATTTTAACAATTATTGAACTCAAACAATCAACCACAAGAATATTGGACAAGGGGGCAAGGATTTAGAGTGGTTCCAACTTTAGCAAATACTAAAGTTGTCAGTCCACTACCCGGTTGCTTACCCAACCGGGATTTGGAAAGAATTTAATTTTATTACCTCGCAAGGACTTTACATAAAATTACAATTCTCTCCCTAAACCCTTCAAGAAGCCTTCACCTAGAAGTAATCGCACCAACCTTGAAGCAGCCTTCACCTAGAAGTAATTGCACCAACCTTGAAGCAGCCTTCCTCCTGAAGTAGCTTCCCATTGCAATAGCCTTCTTGAAGTAGCTTCCCTTGCGATAGCCTTCTTGAAGTAGCTTGAAGTCCACCTTCTCCTCTGAGAAGAACCTTCTCCAATCCGCAGCCTCCAACCCTAGGAGTAGCAAGGAGAATACAAATAATAAAAGGAACAAGAAGGAAAATAGAAATTACAACTTATCCTTTTAAGCACAAGGCTTGATTTGCCTATATCAAGCGTATTGATCTCCTAACCAATGGGTGTAGAATTGTAAGTGTTGTGGAAAGGAGATGCTAGCCTATAGGACATGAAATTAGAGCAATGGGAATGAATATCCAATGTAGGAATTGCTCTATTGCTCAAAACAGATTGCAAATGTAATTGCTTGCTCAAAGAGTACTCAAGTGTGTAAAAGGTGTGTTTAGGTGTCCTAAGGCATGTCCTATTTATAGGAATGACCTATGGATGCTTAAGGACGTTCTAGACAACTTCTAGGGGTTTCTAAGTGCTTAACTAGTCGTTAGGTATAAGTTAGGTGCATTAGTAACAGCTAGTTACTTTATTCTGCAGTTGCTGTCAGAGTCCATCTCGGTCGACAAATTGTCGACCGAGATACCTACTCGGTCGAAGTTTTGTCGACCGACAGGCTCTCTGGATCAACGTTCATTTGCAACTGCCAACTACTTTGTCAGCTGTGTCTAACGGCTACTTGGGTCTTTCTCGGTCGAGAAGATTGTCGACCGAGAGTGTCTCGGTCGAGGAGTTTGGTCGACCGAGATTGACCCTGTTTCAATCTTTCAATTTAGGCACTAAGTATATGTATGAGTGTGCATATGTGATCCTATTTGAAGGGGATGACCTATCTATGTGTGGTGATTGGCTAGGGAAGATCTAACGCCTGATTTACATGAAATCTAAGTACTTGTACATTATATATTTGTACAAGTTTACAATTGATTACATTTCATCACGTTTACAATCATTCAAGCATATTGATTCCCTAGAGCTTTTTCATCCACCTTATTCCTGCAACACTCAAGTAGCACGTTAGATCAATAAGAATGAAATATTTGTCATCATCGAAACAAAGGGATTTATCATAATGTCCAATTTATCAAACAATCTCCCCCTTTTTGAAGATGACAAACATTTCCTAAATATGAAATAAGGAAATATAAAGCATGTGAGTTTCATACCTGAAGATTACCTTTTGTAGCCATTCTTGTTTTGCAAGTGAGTGTTGGCCAAGATGTTATGAAACTCATTTATATTTTTGATTTTATATTCTTTCTCCCCCTTTGTCATTTCAAAAAGATATCCAAGTTTAATATTTCTTCTCCCCCTTAATTTTATACTATGCTCCCCCTTAAATAGATATTCTATTAGGAACATGGATTTAATATCATTAGCCACAATTTGTTTCTCAATCATTTTACAAGGGATGTTAAGCCCAAAAAATGAAATGAGAATCCTTTAATCTTAGAGTACATAAAAATATCTCTAACCAAATGCATGGGATGTTAAGCCCTGATCTGTTTAGAGAGTTCCTTCAAGAACAAGATATATCATTTTTATGAAATTCATATTTTTTCATAATCAAGAGTAAAATTACTAAGGTCGTAACAAGCTCCAAATGATGTTTGGAATATTTTTGTAAGCTTCTTAATCAAATAGTCAAATTTGTTTTTATGAGCTCCCCCTTAATCTTACAATTTAAAGCAATTTAAGGCTTCTAAGGTCACAAATGATTTTAAATTTTGATTTTGACCTTTATCAAAAGTATACTAAGATTAAGTTCAATAAATTGATATCCGAATAAGAATTTTGTCAAAGCTTATTTTAGGTCGTCCTTGACTACTACCATAGCGCCCCTTGGTCAAATTTCATTTCAACCAAGAGGCAGAAATTGCAGATTTCCAATAAAGCATTCATATTAGATATCAATTTTGAAGCATGTTAAGTGATACTCAATATGAAAACATCCTTTTAAAAATGAAAGCATGATTAATATCTCAAGTCTTTTAAAGATACCAATTGAGAAATTTTTTTTATAACATTGTGCTCTTTGTAAGCATTTCTAAAAGACATATCTCCAATGAATCATTTTGCTTGCCTATGTAACATCAAGAAGCATGCATACAATAATCATTATCTATAGCATCATCTTTATGAGATGAATGATAAAATAGTGAAAGCATATCCATGATGATAGAACAATAAAATGATAATTTCATGAAATGTCGTGATTGTGATCATTTAAACTAAATGTCATAACACATGATTTCTATATAGATAGACCAGGAGATGCTTAAAAAAATCCTGTAAAACATTATAAAATAGTGATTTCTAAACATGATTTTCAGTTTTACCTTATTTAGAGGATCAATCGAAATGATATCATTTATATTCAAAAATGATCGTCAACTTGTTTTTCATGTAAAACAGTCATTAACAACAAATAGATAGCCACTTGATCAATCAAATTATTCAGCAATTTTACTGCAGACTGAAATCAGTGACCAGTTCGGTCGACGATTTCTCGACCGACTAACTGCTCAGTCGAAGATTTCTCGACCGACAAGGTTTCTGTTTTATCTACAGAACTATTTATTGATTCCAAGTAAAATATAGACTATATCTGATTCAATTTTGCAATTTAAAAATCAATTTTAGTTGAGATAAAAAATTTGAATATCAAAGTAACATTTAGATCAAATCTCAACTAATCATATTAAAATCTTTAAGTTTTGAGGACCTTAATTGAGATAAATTTTCAAGTTAGAAATTTTAGTTACTTGAATCATTTTGTTATCTCTTTATATTAAGTTGAGATAGACATAAAGATATGCAATTTAAAGTCTTCGTTCATATCTCAACTTAGTCTAATCAATTCAATTTGGGGGTTTTCGAACCCATGCCACCTCAACATCCTCTTTCTTGTATGGGCATGAAAAAAGTAGTGTCCAAGACGTAAGCAATAATGGCAACATATAGAATCAACCTCAAGTCTTTTTCTATGGTTTTGTTCTAGGTTGTTCTTTGGTACAAACGTATTTGTTCCTTTAGGTACATATATGGATTGATGTGCTCGTGTCTTTCTCCAACTAGGTTGTTGATAGAATTTCCCCTTAGGTTTGTAACCTAGTCCTCTTCTCCCAATTTGATGATAGGGATTATCTAAGATTTGATCAAGAATGCCATTATTGTTTAAACTACTAACTTGTTGTTGTAACTTGGCAATCTCATCCATTCTCTTCTTGATATCTAGTTTTGCTTGATCTAGGTTAGATGACAATGAATTTCTTTCTTTGACAATAGAATCATAATCTAGATGGGTGCATAAGATGGGTCGTTTTTGAAGATCGTTCACTTGAGTTTGCAAATTAACCTTTCCTAAAGAAATTAGATTGCAATTTGCCTCTATAGATTTGATCTTAATATCATGATCTTCAATGATCTTTTTAAGATCTTCATTTTCAGATGTAATAGCAAGAAGCTTAGCATGTAATTCATCATTTGCTTTATTGGATTTCTTTAGTTTCTTCTTGCACTCAACATATTTATTATGTGTCTCTTCAAGACTAGCAACTAGTTTTTCTTTAGATAAATCAAAAAGAATTACCTCTTCTTCTTCTTCACTAGTTGTAGCAATAAGACAATCCTTGTGTTCATCTTCCGTCTTTGATCTCCATGGTCAGCTAGTTGTTGTGTGGCTTGTTCCTAAGCACCAATTTCAACATGTTGTAGTTTTGTCCAAGCAGCACCTTTTGTTGTGATTGTAATCACCATTACCCTCCATTCTTCAAGACCTGGTTAGGGTTCCTTGAAGCCTGCTCTGATACCAATTGAAAAAAAACTAGAGGGGGGTGAATAGAGTTTTAAAGTAATTTTAACAATTATTGAACTCAGACAATCAACCACAAGAATATTGGACAAGGGGACAAGGATTTAGAGTGGTTCCAACTTTAGCAAATACTAAAGTTCTCAGTCCACTACCCGGTTGCTTACCCAACCGGGATTTGGAAAGAATTTAATTTTATTACCTCACAAGGACTTCACATAAAATTACAATTCTCTCCCTAAACCCTTCAAGCAGCCTTCACCTAGAAGTAATCACACCAACCTTGAAGCAGCCTTCACCTAGAAGTAATTGCACCAACCTTGAAGCAGCCTTCCTCCTGATGTAGCTTCCCGTTGCAATAGCCTTCTTGAAGTAGCTTCCCTTGCGATAGCCTTCTTGAAGTAGCTTGAAGTCCACCTTCTCCTCTGAGAAGAACCTTCTCCAATCCGCATCCTCCAACCCTAGGAGTAGCAAGGAGAATACAAAGAATAAAAGGAACAAGAAGGAAAATAGAAATTACAACTTATCCTTTTAAGCACAAGGCTTGATTTGCCTATATCAAGCGTATTGATCTCCTAACCAATGGGTGTAGAAGTGTAAGTGTTGTGGAAAGGAGATGCTAGCCTATAGGACACGAAATTAGAGCAATGGAAATGAATATCCAATGTAGGAATTGCTCTATTGCTCAAAACAGATTGCAAATGTAATTGCTTGCTCAAATTTGTACTCAAGTGTGTAAAAGGTGTGTTTAGGTGTCCTAAGGCTTGTCCTATTTATAGGAATGACCTATGGATGCTTAAGGACGTTCTAGACAACTTCTAGGGGTTTCTAAGTGCTTAACTAGCCGTTAGGTATAAGTTAGGTGCATTAGTAACGTCTAGTTACTTTATTCTGCAATTGCTGTCAGAGTCCATCTCGGTCGAAAAATTGTCGACCGAGATACCTACTCGGTCGAAGTTTTGTCGACCGACAGGCTCTCTGGATCAACGTTCATTTGCAACTGCCAACTACTTTGTCAGCTGTGTCTAACGACTACTTGGGTCTTTCTCGGTCGAGAAGATTGTCGACCGAGAGTGTCTCAGTCGAGGAGTTTGGTCGACCGAGATTGAACCTGTTTCAATCTTTCAATTTAGGTACTAAGTATATGTATGAGTGTGCATATGTGATCCTATTTGAAGGGGATGACCTATCTAAGTGTGGTGATTGTCTAGGGAAGATCTAACGCTTGATTTACAGGAAATCTATGTACTTGTACATTATATATTTGTACAAGTTTACAATTGATTACATTTCATGACATTTACAACCATTCAAGCATATAGATTCCCTAGAGCTTTGTCATCCACCTTATTCCTGAAACACTCAAGTAGCACGTTAGATCAATAAGAATGAAATGTTTGTCATCATCGAAACAAAGGGATTTATCATAATGTCCAATTTATCCAACAAGGCTCTCCTCCAAAACTCCTCTTCCACGACGTCCGGTTGACGTCATGGATTTCTACAACATCTTCGACCTGGAGGATCTCTTCGAGGTGCAAAATTTGAAAGATTTTCTGAACCCTTCCTTCCCTTCCTACTCTTACAAAGTGGTAAATGAGTTCTATGTAAACTTAACCTCCCATCCTGAAAATGACTCCTTCTCCTCTATGGTCAATGGGCATAGCTTTCACTTTACTGAGGAGGGTATCCTTGACATGCTCAACATAGACATAGAAGAATACCAAGACGCTCTTGACCTTACCACTGGAAATCCACTCAATAAATTTTCCCAAGATGACAATACTGTCAGCCTTAGTGACATTAAACGAGCCATTTTTCAATCTAACACAACTTGTCACGAAGATAGGGGTACCTACTATGCCATTAAACTCAAACCTGCTGCTAGTATTATCAACCTCATTGTTTCCACAAACATACATCCTAGAGCAAACAAGTCTGAAGTCCCTACCTTTCGCATGCATCTAATTTATGCCATTATCAAATGCATTCCCTTAAATTTTATCTGCATCATCATTAAGAATATGCTTGAGTTTTTTGGCAATCCCCCTTTTGCTGATTTTGTATGACAAATCACTCAACACTTTCTTAAGAAACATATTGAGGATTTGGGATACACATGGGAAAGAAAACCACAACAAATAAGCAAAAGCACAATAGAAAATATGGGAATTGATTTTGGTCACAAGAGGGCTAGGACGGAAGGGGAGACATCTACTCAAGATATACCACCACCACCTCCTCCTACCAACCTACCCTATGATCCCATCCAAAACACCCTAACCTACATTGTTGGATCCCAATATCATCTAAGTAAACAATTAGATTATAGTCACCATGCCATGACCTACTTAAACCAAAGGATGGAAGCCCTCTCTCCCAATCAACCAGATGAATATACTTATTCTCTAAATCCTAGCATGATCAACCCATATAACTCTTCCTACAACTACTACCAAACTCCACCTCCACCATCTCCTGATCTCACACATACTCAGTCTTCTCACATGGAACTACAAGACATTGTTGCACATTTCTGCTTTGATCGTGTTCCCACCTTCTTGGAAGCATATGCCTTTACCAACACAGGTGCTTTGGAGTGGCAAACTTTAGTCAAGTATTATGGAGTTGAGCCATTTCTTAGAAAAGACCCAGATATTGATGTAATACTTAGGTCTTTCCAGGGAGATTATGAGTGTCCTTTGTAATAGTTGTAATGAAATGGTTATCTTTACATGATTTTAATGAATTGGTTATTCTTGCAATAAATTGGTTATCTTTGCATGATTATAATGTATATCTTTCAAAGCATATGAATCATCTTGTAAAATGTTAAGCTATTATTAATATGTTTCTTCTATGGCATCATTTGAACATGGCTTATAAGACTATTATAGTAGAGCATACAAAGTAAGAGGAGTAATATATATGCAATGAATCAAAAAGGATAAAATTTTTGCAAATACCTAAAATTTAAAATTATGGCTAAATTGACCATCTATTGGAGTGCATTAATTCCTTGATTATAATTGGGATATCTATTTAAGGGGGAGCAATACATAATGAAGAAATATACATATTTCATAATACACATCCTGTTCTTAATGGAATTTTCTAAACAAATCAGGGCCTAACATCCTGTACATTTGGTTAGAAATACTTTTCATATACTCTAAGCTTAAAAGGATTCTCACTTGAAAAAATATTTATCTTGGATATCTTTTTGAAATGACAAAGGAGGAGAAAGGATATAAAATCAAAAACATAAAATTTTAAAATGAGTTTCATAACATCTCGTCCAACACTCACTTGCACAACAAGAATTGCTACAAAGGTAATCTTCAGGTATGAAACTCACATGTTTTATATTTCCTTATTTTATATTTAGGAAATGTTTGTCATCTTCAAAAAGAGGTAGATTGTTGGCTAAATTGGACATTATGATAAATCCCTATGTTTTGATAATGACAAACATTTCATTCTTGTGGATCTAACGTGCTACTTGAGTGTTGCAGGAATAAGGTGGATGACAAAGCATCAGGGTAATCTATATGCTTGTATTTTCATGAAATGTAATCAATTTGTAAAAACTTGTACAAACTTATAATGTACAAGTACTTAGACTTCATATAAATCAAGCGTTAGATCTTCCCTATCTAAAAACCAAACTTAGATAGGTCATACCCTTCAATAGTGTCACATATGCACACTCATACACACACTTAATGCCTTAAATTGAAACATTGAAATAGGGTCAATCTCGGTCAACAACATCCTCGACCGAGACACTCTCGGTCGACAAACCTCTCGACCGAGAAAGACCCAAGTAGCCGTTAGACACAGCTGACAAGGTAGTTGGGAATTGGAGATAAAGGTTGCAAACACTTTCTCCAGAGAGCCTGTCGGTTGACAAATCCTCGACCGAGTAGGTATCTCGGTCGACAAGTTCTCGATCTAGATGAGTTCTGACAACACTTGTAGAATTAATTAATTAGTCGTTGCTAATGCAACTAACTTGTACCTAACGGCTAGTTAAGCACTTAGAGCACCCTAGAAAGTGTCTAGAACGTCCTTAAGCACTTGTAGGCCATTTCTATAAATAGGACATGGCTTAGGACACCCAAACTCATCAATTCTACACTTGAGCAATCTTTGAGCATACACTTGCATTAGCAACCTCTTTTGAGCGATTGAGCACATTTGTAATTGGCTACTTTTCTGCTTGCTCTAATTTCATGTCCTCTAGGCTAGTTTTTTTTTAGTTAAGCCAAGGGTCGCTATTATTCATCCCACACCCCTCTGGTGGGCTAAAATCAGCAAAAATTACAACTCCCGCTCTTATAACTCGGGTATCTTCCAAAAAAAATGCACTAGAAACAACTGAACTAAACAAGATCAACCACAATCAAGGCTCAATCGCCTCACTCTCGAATGCAATGTAGGGAATCTTCCTTTTTTCCAATCTAGCCATACTACGAATTCTATTAGGAATCCTATTCGAATCTGTAGTAACAACCAGATTGGAAGATCCACGTCCAAGCTTGCCAATTTCACGAGGTATGGAGTTGATCAGCTTGTGCACATATCCACCCGATATACTAGCCATATCCAGCTCCTCTCTAAGCTCTTGCACATACGTTCTAGCCCTCCTCTAGGCTAGTATCTCCTATCCACAACAATCACACTTCCATATACATTGGTTAGGAGATCTACACGCTTGATATAGGCAAATCAAGCCTTGTGATTCAAAGGATAAGTTGTAATTTGCATTTTCCTTTCTTGTTCATTTTCATTGCTTGTACTCTCCTTGCTACTCCTAGGTTGGAGGCTGCATATTATATAGGGTCATGATCTTCTTGGTGAAGAAGGAGACTTTGAACTACTTCAAGAAGGCTGGTGCAACGGGAGGTTACTTCAAAGAGGAAGGCTACTTCAAGTGGGAGCTTGGAGTTACTGCAATAAGGATACATCGAGTTGGTGCATCTACTTCAAAGTGAAGGTTATTCAAATGGGTGTAAGAAAGTATTGTATTTTGTGTAATTCCTTGAAAAGGTAATAAAATTAATACTTTCAAAATCCCGGTTGGGTAAGGAACCGGGTAGTGGACTGACTACCTTAGTATTTGCTAAGGTAGGAACCACTCTAAATCCCTTGTCTCCTTACTTTTTCATTTGTAGTTGTTTGAGTTAAATAATTTTTAAATTAATTTTAAAACCCTATTCACCCCCTCTAGTGGTTTTTCAATTGGTATCAGAGCAGGCTTCAAGGAGCTCTAATCGAGTCTTAAAGTATGAAGGGTGGTGGTGCCTACAACCGCAAACGAAGGAGCACCTTGGACCAGTCTTCAACAAGTTGCAATTCATTCTTTGGAACAAGCCACACAACACCTAGCTGCCCATGGAGATCAAAGAAGGAAGATGTGCACAAAGATTGCCTTATTTCTACAACAAGTGAAGAAGAAGAAGAGGTATGTCTTTTCAATTTGCCTAAAGAAGATTTAATTGCTAGTCTTCAAGAAACACATGGAAAATATATTGAGTGCAAGAAGAAATTAAAGAAATCAAATAAAGAAAATAATGAGTTACATGTTAAATTTCTTGCTCTTACATCTGAAAATGAAGATCCTAAAAAGATCATGGAAGATCATAATATTAAGATAAAATCAATAGAGGCAGATTGTAATCTTCTTTCTCTAGAAAAGATTAACTTGCAAACTCAAGTAAACAATCTTAAAAAACAACCCATCTTGTGTACACATCTAGATTATGATACTATCGTGAAATAAAGAGATTTATTATCATGTAATCTAGAACAAGCAAAGCTAGATATCAAGAAGATAATGGAGGAGATTGCTAAGCTACAACAAGAAGTTAGTAGTCTAAGCAATAATGGAATTCTTGATAAAATCTTAAATGATTCTTACCATCAAATTGGAAGGAGAGGACTAGGTTACAAGCCTAAAGGAAAATCTTATAAAAACCCTAGTTGGGGAAGAACATAAGTGCCAAAGTGTCAATCTACATATGTACCCAAGAACAACCTAGAAAAAAATCATAGAAAGAGATATGAGGATGATTCTATATGTTGTTATTACTGTTTGCACCTTGGTCACTATTCTTTTTCATGTCCCAATAAGAAAAAGGATGTCGAGTTAGTTTGGGTTCCAAAACCCCCAAACTAAATGAACAAAATTAAGTTGAGATATGACCAAGGACCCTAGTTTCATATTTCTATGTCTATCTCAACTTAATGGAATAACAAATTAATTCAAGTACCTACAACTTCTAACTTGAAAATATACAATTCTTTTAAAACTGCAAAGACAAAGTTCGCAAATCATAAAATATAATTAGTTGAGATTTGATATAAATATTACTTTAAAATTCATTACTCTATCTCAACCAAGCTAAATATTCAAATTGCATAATAGTATTGAAAAAGAACTTTGTTTACTTAAAATCCATTACTGAAAACTGTTCTGAAATAATACAGAACCTTTTTCGGTCGAGAAACTGTTGACCTGATAACTATCGGTTGAGAAATCGTTGACTGAGAAGGTTACTAATTTCCAATCTACAATAAATCTGCTGAATATGTTTTAAATTGATCAAATTGCTATCTATTTGTTATTAATAATTGTTTTTACATGCAAAACAAAGAATAAATTCTAGAAACCATATGTTGAATATTCATGCTTCTATTGTGCAATGATTACATCATGGATATTCTTTCACTATTTCATCATTCAGTTCTCTACATATAAAGATGATGCTATGTTGCATAAAAATAAAACTCTATGGCACAAATTGATAATGATTTTTGTGTGAATGGATTATATCATCCCATGTAATACATGAATGATTCTTGATGATACATAGGCAAGCAAAATGATTCGGTGTTGAAATATTGCTTAGAACAAGACCTTCAATGCTTGCAAGAGCAAAATGTCATACAAAATTTTCAATTGATATATTTAAGAACTTGAGATATTATTCATGACTTCAAGGACATATGTATATTTTCTTGGAGAATCTTATGATTATTCTGAGTACAAGAAGAAACAAGACTTGATATTCATGCACCCATAGCAAAGATTAGGGGACATCATAATAGACATCAGTCAAAGTGCCTCAAATTGTTACTTATTTAATCTACCTGCAGAAATTATACCTCACAAATGAAATATGAAACCTGCAGAATTTTCCTCTTGGTTGAAATTTGACCAAGAGGGCTATGGTCGTAGTCAAGGTCGACCTAAAATAAGCTTGACACAATACTTATTTAGATATCATTCTCTATAAAAATTGTGATCAAAAGACCAATTAAAATCATGACCACAAAAATTGTCCCAATATTGGTAATAATAATCACAATATTACTCCCTTAGATAATATATATATGCTCTACAAATTCAGTCTATCATTTGCATTAAAAATCAGCTTAAAATTTCATTCACAGTAAGTTTGTCGGTCGACGAATTGCTCGACCAGAAACATCTCGGTCTGCTATCTCTTTCAATCGATAGACTTAAAGTAAGAACTACATGGGCAAAACTCAGACACACTTCCGGTCAACAATTGTTCGACTGAGCCAATGTCGGTCAACAAATTGCTCGATCGAGAATTGACCGTTGGAATATGACCATTGGAATCTGATCGTTTGAATATGACCGTTTCTGGTCGACTGTTGGGCGGCCGAGAGGCGCGCCTAGGATATGACCGTTGTCATTGGTCGACAAATTGCCGACCGAAGTGGCTACTAGATTGCTATAAAAAGGACCAAAAATAGGTCATTACATCACACTTTCACATTGTCACTTCTCTAGCTTCTCTCTAGTGCATTTTTGTGCAACTATTTAGCTTCTCCACCTCCAAGACATTCTTTCTTCTTTTCCTCAAAGCAAAGCAATGGCTTCATCATCTGCGCGTGGAAAGAAGCAAGTTGCTGGCAGGAAAGGAAGGATGACCTCTCCACCATTGTCGATCATCAACGACATCCCCTTAATCGACGCAGCTGCTGGTGATCGCTACCTTTGGCTCTCCTCCAAAACTCCTCTTCCACGACGGCCGGTTGATGTCATGGATATCTACAACATCATCGACCTGGAGGATCTCTTCGAGGTGCAAAATTTGAAAGATTTTCTAAACCCTTCCTTCCCTTCCTACTCTTCCAAAGTGGTAAATGAGTTTTATGCAAACTTAACCTCCCATCCTGAAAATGACTCCTTCTCCTATATGGTCAATGGGAATAGATTTCACTTTGGTATCCTTGACATGCTCAACATAGACTTAGAAGAATACCAAGACGCTCTTGACCTTACCACTGGAAATCCACTCAATAAATTTTCCCAAGATGACAATACGATCAGTCTTAGTGACATTAAACGAGCCATTTTTCAATCTAACACAACTTGTCATGAATATAGGGGTACCTACTATGCCATTAAACTCAAACGTGCAGCTAGGATTGTCAACCTCATTGTTTCCACAAACATACATCCTAGAGCAAACAAGTCTGAAGTCCCTACCTTTCACATGTATCTAATTTATGCCATTATCAAACGCATTCCCATAAATTTTATCTGCATCATCATTAAGAATATGCTTGAGTTTTCTGGCAATCCCCCTTATGCTGATTTTGTATGACAAATCACTCAACACTTTCTTAAGAAACATATTGAGGATCTAGGATACACATGGGAAAGAAAACCACAAAAATAAGCAAAAACACAGTAGAAAAGATGGGAATTGATTTTGGTCACAAGAGGGCTAAGTCGGAAGGGGAGACATCTACTCAAGACGTACCACAAGCACCTCCTCCTACCAACCTACCCTATGATCCCATCCAAAACACCCTAACCTACATAGTTGGATCCCAATATCATCTAAGTAAACAATTAGATTATAGTCACCATGCCATGACCTACTGAAACCAAAGGATGCAAACCCTCTCTCCCAATCAACCAGATGAATATCCTTATTCTCTAAATCCTGGCATGATCAACCCATATAACTCTTCCTACAACTACTACCAAACTCCACCTCCACCATCTCCTGATCTCACACATACTCAGTTTTCTCACATGCAACTACAAGACATTGCTGCTCATTTCCACTTTGATCGTGTTCCCATCTTCTTGGAAGCATATGCCTTAACCAAGACAGGTGCTTTGGAGTGGCAAAGTTTATTCAAGTATTATGGAGTTGAGCCATTTCTTGGAAAAGACCCAAATATTGATGTAATACTTAGGTCTTTCCAGTGACATTATGAGTGTCCTTTGTAATAGTTGTAATGAAATGGTTATCTTTACATAATTGTAATGAATTGGTTATTCTTGCAATGAATTGGTTATCTTTGCATGATTATAATGGATATCTTTCAAAGCATATGAGTCATCTTGTAAAATGTTAAGCTATTATTAATATGTTTCTTCTATGGCATCATATGAACATGGCTTATAAGACTATTATAGTAGAGCATACAAAGTAAGAGGAGTAATATATATGCAATGAATCACAAAGGATAAAATTTTTGCAAATACCTGAAATTTAAAATTATGGCTAAATTCACCATCTATTGGAGTGCATTAATTCCTTGATTATAATTGGGATATCTATTTAAGGGGGAGCAATGCATAAGGAAGAAATATACATATTTCATAATACACATCCTGTTCTTAATGGAATTTTCTAAACAAATTAGGGCCTAACATCCCGTGCATTTGGTTAGAAATACTTTTCATATACTCTAATCTTAAAAGGATTCTCACTTGCACAAATATTTATCTTCAATATTTTTTGAAATGACAAAGGGGAAGAAAGAATATAAAATTAAAAACATAAAATTTTAAAATGAGTTTCATAACATCTCGGCCAGAACTCACTTGCACAACAAGAATTTCTACAAAGGTAATTGTGGGCTCTGATCTCCAAAACACGAGATAACACGATTTAAACTTAGCGGAAGCGATTCGGTTAGCAGCAGAATACGAAAAATTACTGGAAATTTAAAACATTTTGAGATAAGACCTTGAATTCATAACACTTCTTTTATAAGAAACAAGATAAATAGTTTACATCTCTGATACACCACTTCTCAAGTAGTTATGTACAGCATGATTCAAAAATCTCAAGAGACAAAACCAAAATCTTAAACCATTAACTCCAAGACCTGAGAGTACAGAGGACACATACGACCAACTATCTAACTACAAGACCTAGCAGTCGGTATCTCCACCTGAGATTCACTGCTGCCTCTGGTACCATTGTCACTGTTGTTGTTCATCTTTAAATGGATTCCTTCGTCTTTGATGACGACCTAAAGAGTTGAAATCTATGGGGTGATACAATGTACTAATTGTCCCAGCGAGAGTTATAACTCTCCACTAGAAGCTTTATATAGCAATCAAAGAACAGTAGAAGCATTAAAAGCCTTCTAAATAATCAACAACAAGTAGATAACTCAACAGAGTGGTAAAAGTAAGCAATATGAATAACATATCTACTTATACAGTGTAACATCAATCCAGTATCTCATAATTTAATCTAAGCAGATATACTACGTGGCTAATTATGTTTTACAAACATCCTTAAGCCCTACGGAGAGGAGGTATACCGCTCATACTCCAACCGACCACTGTTAAGTTGCCTCGGTATCATACTAGGTCATTGAAAGAGTCGGATTCTCATGACCTTCACCTTCCTCAGTCAGTAAGAGGATTGCTTGCAGGACATCTTGTGTCTCTGCTGTTATAGCTTACTAGGGTAATCTGGTCCTTCGCTATTTTAGAGTTACAATGGCGTTCTGTACTCTCTTCGTCATCAGGAGATTTTGTGTTTACCTTCCACTGATGCGGTTTTTGTCCTTTCTTTGGGAGATTTGTGGTACATCACTTGGTATGGATTGTAGTGAAGGGTTTATGGATTACACATCTACATCAATTCCTACAGTAGGATGTAAGGTTCTGCACATCCATATACCCCACATACTCAAAATTATGTGATCCAGGAGTTTCCTTAGAAAAACTTGTATCACCATCATTTGGTCTCCGACAATGATGGATCTATGATCAGGGCTCTACATAGTATGATTACACTTGATTAGTTAGGTACATTCAGTATTCTGTTAACATCATACATGTGCTCAAACAATAAACATTAGCATGGCAGCTATGAAAGAAGAATACTAAATGTAACACGCCTAACTCACATCAATTATCATTTCTCAATACTCTCATCACAAGTCATCTCTAAAGCATGACCTTGATGGTATTTATGGCTCTCACAGCCCATCACTCTCATAAGGTGCCACTGACAAGGCATTAGGATATTTCACCATTCATAAAGCTAACAACATGCTTTCAATGAATGTAGTATCTTAATCCATACCTGAGTATGATCATTCTCATATAGAAACATGCATGGTTAATTCAGCTGATGACAGTAAATAACTCATATCAAAGAAGTTGTACCACCCTACTCTTACAAGAGTTAGGTTCCCTAAATCTCATCAGTTAGGGTTACTCACTTCCTTTGTTTATGATCAAGAATCTTGATTCCTCGTCTTATATTTCAAAATCATGAAGATTTATGCTTAAAAGCATACTCTTGGAAATAGGGTTCTACCCTATTCAATTTAGGTTATTGAAATCTCTTTATATTATAAGGCATCATATATGTAACATGTTCACGGAGTTTCATACCTAAAAGCATAACACAGGACTAAGGTTATCATACCCTATCCTTCATTATTTAATATTTCATGTTCATATTATGAGTCCAACTGTAGTATACAGCTCTACCATCCTTGGAAGCATACTAGGATATGATGAGTATCTACATTTAATTTCAATCATTTATTGAACATCATAAAGATTATCAATTCTAATATCAATCTCTTTCTCCTTCATATCATACTCAATACTTATTAAGTATATGAATATGTTGTGCCCCTAACATAGCTGGTTCCCTCTTACATCTTTTAAAGGTACAGAGGTTTAGACATTGTTGATGTAGGATAGCTCATCTTGTAAGATTGATTGACTATACCTCACTTTAATTCTTACCTAGAAGTCCATCCCTAGGGTTTAATAATTGTCACACCATAATTTAAGCTCATTTGTCTTCTTACTAGGGTTTTCCATATCTTCAATTCCAATTAGGGGTTCTCATTTATATCACGACTCCTATGGATTAGATTTATTGAATCTCTTATATCACAAGGCATAAATATTCCTCATATTTTACTTGTAATTAGGGTTTCATACTCAAAAGCAAAACCCTGAATTACTACATTTATCATATCACCCTAAATTAGGGTTTACTATTCACCATATATGTTATTACCCTAGAATTATGGTTTACTATTCACATTATGGTGAATTGAACTCATAACATCATCATGTATGAGAAAACATCACCATTGACATTCTCAGATTAGGTTAAGATTAATCAACTATCATAATTAGGGTTTCCATAATCTCACATAGGTGGGTCATACCCTAATCATGCACAGTTAAACACATTGAAGGTACTTTACATGAGTTTCATTCATATTTGATACTTTCTCTCTCCTCTCACTAAAATGTAGTGAATTTCTCTCTCCTCATATGGTAGATGATGATTACATCACTCCAAAATAGGTTGAGTTAAGTCCTTATTGATTTACATGAGCTAAGTCTCCAAAATCAAGACATTAGTGTATGATTAAAACAAGGTATCGTTCAATTGTACCCTTCAAGGGTACAAAGGTAATTTGCCCCATTGATCACCATCATGGGTCAACTCATTAATCACATAGTTAATTAATGACCTAGGTTACCAATAGGGTTTAAATTAGATCACCATTGAACCCAGTTACACCATCAAGTGATAAGTACAAACCACCTTGAAAACCTTCAAACGGTTTCAACCTTCAACCACCAAACGGTCTTGAGACCGTTTGGTCTCAAACGGTCTTGGGACCATTTGACCTCAAACGGTCTTGAGACCATTTGACCTCAAACGGTCTTGAGACCATTTGACCTCAAATGGTCTTGAGACCGTTTGGGTGTGTTGACCGTTTTTACTTTCAAACTGTTTGAAGTTCATGCTGTTTGAAACAGTTTGATCCAAAACGACTTGAGATCGATTGGTCAAAACGGTCTTGAGGTCGTTTGAGCCCAAACGGTCTTGAGACCATTTGACCCCAAATGATCTTGAGAACGTTTGACCCCAAATGGTCTTGAGACCGTTTGGATCGAAACGGTCTTGAGACTGTTTGGTCCAAATGGGCTCAAACTGTTTGGTCCTCCAAAGTGGTTCAAAGGTTACATATGTTTAGGGTTATCTATGTTGAAGCCCTCAATTGGCCAAAGCCATGTTAACCACTTACAAATTGAGTAAATTAGGGTTAGGCTTGATCAATTGGACATCAAATTGACCCTCAATTGAAATCCAATTAGGGTGAAATCCATCTCAATTAGGGTTTCAATCGGATAGTCATCAATATTCAACAATGTGAATCAAATCAAGGTTGAACCTATCAATTGACCTCCAATTGGGCCCAAACTTGTCCCAAATGGTCTTTAGGTCGTTTGGACATCATCCAAATGGTCTTGAGACCGTTTTCCCAAAGTTTGGCCAAAAACCAAGTCGGTTGGATTAGGGTTGAACTTGAATTAGGTCTAAAATCAGCATTTTTATCAATTCATCTACTTGTTGCAATTGGAACCTCAATTAATTAAATTATCTCAACCCTAGACCACCAAACGGTCTTGGGTTGTGCCCAAACGGTCTTGAGACCGTTTGTAGGGACCCCGAAATGGTCTTGAGACCGTTTGGGTCCTTCAACCCAAAACTCAACAAGATCTATACATGAAATCAGTAATTTCAACCCGATTAGGGTTAGGATGTTGAAGTGGCTTCAACTCTCAATTGGTTATGAATTAGATTGTTATTCTTTGTAGGAATGAAATTCAATATATTACCAACAGACCCTCAAACGTTCGTCCCTTGGTCAACCCTATCAAATGGTCTTGAGACCATTTCAATCCAACCGGTCTTGCAAGACCGTTTGAGATCAAACGGTTTGAAACCGTTTGACCTTAAACGGTTTGCAACCTTTTGGAGCAAAAGGGTCCAATGTCGGTTGTTAAAGCTACCTAGGAATTCACGCCCATCATCTTCAACCTCTGTCAAGATCGGTTACTCCACCGTTTTGCTTGCAAAAGTACAAAGAAGAAGGGAGATAGAAGAAGAACTAAACTTAAATTGCAAGAACATGCATATGCATAATAAAGAAAAGAGTTTAGAGTTATAAAACCCACCTCAAACGTTGTTCCTAGATCTCCAAGCTTCCAAGCTTCAAGCCTTTAATGGCGTCTTGAGCTCCACAAGTCGGCCAAGGGTGATTCTCCAAGGAAAAGATGGGGATTGTCGGCTAGAACAAAGAATCTAAGTGAGTTAACCATAGAACCAACCTTTTAAGAAGAATTCCTCCATGAATTCGAGCTTGAAGATGGTTCCTACTCACCTTAGCACTACTTGGTCATCTCCCTGAGCTCTAGAGCTTTTCCTTAGCCGTTTTGAGAAAGATGAGAAGTGAAGAGAATGAGGAATCGTTCACTTGGTTTGCTAGGAAAAGGGCTTATATACCTTAGGCCATTTTGCACCATAAGGACCTCTAAAACATGGGATTTTCATCTAAGCCCCTCCTTGCTTCTTAGATATGTCCAAGCCATCTAAACATAAGCAAAGTTCATCAAAGCTCATGGTCTATGGGTAGAAAAGATCAACCTTCAACTAGGGTACATACAAGTAGTCTCCATACACATACATGGTGAATTTTATACACCAAGATCACTTTTCTTATCTGATTATTTATTGATGCATCTATTTAATCATTTCTGCTCTAAATGATGTCAAGAGTCATATAGGATGCTCTAGAAGGTGTACTTTACAAGTTTCACCCTCAATTTGGGTAAATTGCACTTTACTCCAAATTAGGGTTTTTAAGCACCAGGATCATTCCACAAGCTGCATTCTGAATGACCAAGCTTGGAAAATCCATCACGCCTCATCATATTCACTCATATGATGTTTCATTACCAAAGGAACATCTTAACCTGTGATATTTGCAAACTAAACCCTTAAACTGGGTAATTAGCACATAGGTCCCTACATTACAAAATAATACTACAACATTTAAAAGAACCAAAATTGAAAGTATATGTTCCTGAGGAACATAGTTACATGCCAGAGAGTAATCACAAGTGTTTAATTACATAATTAGGAAAAACTTCTAGGGTTAAGTTATAACCCAGGTCAGGGATGTTACAAATCATAAACCCCTAACAAGGATTTTGTCCCTGAAATCTCAGGAAGAAAAAGGAAAAAGCAGATATTGTTTCAGCATTTCATTATTACATCCTTAGGTAACATTCCACTTTTAGGGAGATATCATAGAATCTTGATCAATATTTCTTAAGATCAAACTCAAGCTCCGATATTTATTTGAGACCATATAAGTATCTTCACACCCTGAGTGTGTTATCACATCTGATAATCAGCATACTAAACTCCTTTATTATATGCATTAACTATCTCATCAGTTATACATTCTTATCATAAAGAAAAGTTTTTCCCATCAATCAAGGATTTATTTAACAAACATTCTGGAGAAGGATATGCTTGTTTTAAGAACATAAACCCCTAACAAGGGATGTTCTTAACATTCTTACTTTGGTATTAATTATTTGTATTATCAACACTTTATATTTCTTTCTTCCCCTTATCATGGGGAATTGCTCATTACATATATTCTTTCAACCTTTAATAATCAGGGTTGACCTTCTTTATTCTCATATTTCTTATCTTATGATACTCTTTAGGTTGTCTCAGATTGATTACTTGATTAGAGCAATCGAAAGATAACAACCTAAGAGTTTCCATATTTACTTTATCATCAGTAATTGTATACCTGGCCAAGGTATATGATTACTGAGGTAAGAAAATATGCACTTGTATAATACCATGTTCCTTCTCTTTTCTCATCCTTACAAACATAAATATCAACTTTACTTCATTTCATATCCAGATCAATTCTTTAATACCTTTTCTTCTTATAGAAGTAAGCATGTAACATGAAACATCTATCTGATACATCATTGAAAGCCTTCATGAGACCAATCAAGGAAGTTCAATCAATTATTCTCTAAATTTATCCAAAAGATCTTAAAGAGATTTATAAGAAAAAACCATATATCTTGTTTAACCTATCATGGCTCGAGGATTATATCAAATTATTGCATATCAAGTGGTGTAAGGTCCGCTTGAATGCAATAATTAGCAAAGAAAAAGGATGCAGGGAGAGCATACCTCCTGCATCACGGCAAACCCACTCAACGGAGTCTCCAACAACCAACTATCTGCCCTATGACTAAATGTCATATTGCAGTTACGGATCACTCTTTGAGGATAAAAGAGTGCATAGCACCCGGGTCAATCAGAACAGATGCTACACAAGATTCAAGACATATCAGAATATAAAAGTCTCATCTGACATGTCACAACCCGTGGGTCGGCCACTACATCAGGTGGGTTCATAGCATAGAATCTCGTTGTTGCCTGTGGTTGATTTGGTGCAGATGATCCAGCTTGGGACGCTTGTCCACGTCCTCGAGATGTTCCTTGAGATTGCCTTCTCTGTGATCCCTGTTGACCTTGTCTCGGAAGCTGTATTACACTGACAGGCCTAGATCGGCAGTCCTTTATCAAATGCCCCACCTTACCATAGTTGTAACAACTTCTCTCCAGTTGTTGTGGTCTAAAGGGTTCCTTATCCTTTTTGGATAACCATTGCCTTGGTGTACTAGCTCCTGGTTGTGTTGGTGACACCACAAACTTCTTCCTTCTGGAACTACCAGGTCTCTACTTCTGGGTTTGGATAGGTGTTTTCTCAATTCTTCCCTTATATTTCCTTTCTGGACAATTAGGTCGGATATGTCCAGGCCTCCCACACATATAGCAGGTCTTGGTTTCTGGCTGCATTCTAATTCCTACATTACTGTGTACTGACTTATCAGGCTGAGGTTGAGAATAAGCTTGCTCTGAGTTCAAATAATCATCCTTTACTTCTGCTTCGACCTGTTGTTGAGGGTTACATATTCTATGGATATCCAAAACATCATCATTAGGAGATGGTAATCTGGGTTGTATTGCAAGTTCTTGATCCACTAGATACATCATGGTTGCCCTAAATTCTCCAACAGTGATTCCTAAGGAAGGGTTACTTATCATGGTTGGATTAACTAGGGAAACCTCAGGTAAGTGTCCCTCTATTGCTTGATCCTCAGCACTTCTTCTAGGTGTAGCATTGTTGCTTTATGCAACAACCGCTTCATCCAGTCCAGTAACTGACATAGATGCAGAACTATGAGTCTCTTGAGGCGGTTGACTCCGTCCTCTACCTCTACTTGGAGACCATTGAGTCTGAAAACTCAATCTGGGTGGTGGAGGGTTAGGTGCAGAGAATCTAGGCTTCTTAAAGTCCCTAGATGAAGAACCGTGGATCCGTGGATATCTTTTCTGGGTTTGCCTCTTCTTAACCACAGATATCTCTATCCTTCGAACCGAATCAACGAAGGTAGAGAATCTCTCCCAGTTTTCTAAGGAAGACACGGGAGTAGTCATGTCAGCATTCAAACCCTTTTCGAACCTTCTGATTCTCTCTTTCTCTGTGGCAGCCATGTGCGGACAGAACCGCAACAACTCCATGAACTTAGCTTCATACTCGCTAATGTTCATCATGCCCTACCTCAATCTCTCAAACTGAGATATCTTCTCATCCAGGAAGGTCTTCGGGAAATATCTGTGGACAAATTCCCGACGAAAATCTCCCCACGAGATCTCTATTCCAGGCCTCATCTACTCTTCCATGTTCCACCAGTGACCAACACTTCCCTTGAGAAGATAGACAGCATGTCTAACCTTCTCAACTTCAGGGATGTTAAGAATTCTAAAAGCTTTCTCCAACTCTGTCAGCCACAGATCCGCATCTGCGGGGTCAGCTGTCTCGAAGTATTCGGTAGCTCCGACACCACGAAGTTGCTCAAACGTCTCATTGATACCTTGTCCTTCAGACAGGACAGGTGACCTTGGTGCAGGCATGGGCATCCTTATACATATCTTCTTCTCCTGAGGAGCAGAAGATTCTATTAGATAAGGAAGAAACCCTAAGGATAGACTCGACATCCTAAGTCCTATGTCTCTGTAGACTCAGCGAACCTAGAGCTCTGATACCACTTAATTGTGGGCTCTGATCTCCAAAACCTGAGATAACACGATTTAAACTTAGCGGAAGCGATTCGATTAGCAGCGGAATATGAAAAATTACTGTAAATTTAAAACTTTTTGAGATAAGACCTTGAATTCATAACACTTCTTTTATAAGAAACAAGATAAACAGTTTACATCTTTGATACACCACTTCTCAAGTAGTTATGTACAACATGATTCAAAAATCTCAAGAGACAAAACCAAAATCTTAAACCATTAACTCCAAGACCTGAGAGTACAGAGGACAGATAGGACCAACTATCTAACTACAAGACCTAGCAGTTGGTATCTCCACCTGAGATTCACTGCTGCCTCTGGTACCATTGTCACTGTTGTTGTTCATCTTTAAATGGATTCTTTCGTCTTTGATGACCACCTAAAGAGTTGAAATATACGGGGTGAGACAATGTACAAATTGTCCCAGCGAGAGTTATAACTCTCCACTAGAAGATTTATATAGCAATCAAAGAATAGTAGAAGCATTAAAAGCCTTCTAAATAATCAACAACAAGTAGATAACTCAGCAGAGTGGTAAAAGTAATCAATATGAATAACATATCTACTTATACATTGTAGCATCAATCCAGTATCTCGTAGTTTAATCTAAGCGGATATACTACGCGGATGATTATGTTTTACAAACATCCTTAAGCCGTGCGGAGATGAGGTATACCACTCATACTCCAACTGACCACTGTTAAGTCGCCTTGATATCATACTAGGTCATTGAAAGAGTCGGATTCTCATGACCTTAACCTTCCTCAGTCAGTAAGAGGATTGCTTGCAGGACATCTTGTGTCTCTACTGATATAGCTTACCAGGGTAATCTGGTCCTTTGCTATTTTAGAGTTACAGTGACGTTCTGTACTCTCTTCGTCATCAGGAGATTTCGTGTTTACCTTCCACTGATGTCGTTTTTGTGCTTTCTTTGGGAGATTTGTGGTACATCACTTGGTATGGATTTGTAGTGAAGGGTTGATGGATTACACATCTACATAAATTCCTACACTAGGATGTAAGGTTTTGCACATCCATATACCCCACATACTCAAAAGTATGTGATCCAGGAGTTTCCTTAGAAAAACTTGTTTCACCATCATTTGGTCTCTAACAATGATGGATCTATGATCAGGGCTCTACATAGTATGATTACACTTGATTAGTTAGGTACATCCAGTATTCTGTTAACATCATACATGTGCTCAAACAATAAACATTAGCATGGCATCTATGAAAGAAGAATACTAAATTTAACAAGCCTAACTCACATCAATTATCATTTCTCAATACTCTCATCACAAGTCATCTCCAAAGCATGACCTTGATGGTATTTATGGTTCTCACATCCCATCACTCTCATAAGGTGCCACTGACAAGGCATCAAGATATTTCACCATTCATAAAGCTAACAACATGCTTTCAATGAATGTAGTATCTTAATCCATACTTGAGTATGATCATTCTCATATAGAAACCTGCATGGTTAATTCAGCTGATGACAGTAAATAATTCATATCAAAGAAGTTGTACCTCCCTACTCTTATAAGAGTTAGGTTCCCTAAATCTCATCAGTTAGGGTTACTCACTTCCTTTGTGTATGATCAGGAATCTTGATTCCTCATCTTATATTTCAAAATCATGAAGGTTTATGCTTAACAGCATACTCTTGGAAATAGGGTTCTACCCTATTCAATTTAGGTTATTGAAATCTCTTTATCTTATAAGGCATCATATATGTAACATGTTCACGGAGTTTCATACCTAAAAGCATAACACAAGACTAAGGTTATCATATCGTATCCTTCATTATTTAATATTTCATGTTCATATTATGAGTCCAACTCTAGTATGCATCTCTACCATCCTTGGAAGCATACTAGGATATGATGAGTATCTACCTTTAATTTCAATCATTTATTGAACATCATAAAGATTATCAATTCTAATATCAATCTCTTTCTCCTTCATATCATACTCAATACTTATTAAGTATATGAATTTGTTGTGCCCCTAACATAGCTGGTTCCCTCTTACATCTTTTAAAGGTACAGAGGTTTAGACATTGTTGATGTAGGATAGCTCATCTTGTAAGATTGATTGACTATACCTCACTTTAATTCTTACCTAGAAGTCCATCTGCAGGGTTTCATAATTGTCATACCATAAACTAAGCTCATTTGTCTTCTTACTAGGGTTTTCCATATCTTCAATTCCAATTAGGGGTTCTCATTTATATCACATCTCCTATGGATTAGATTTATTGAATCTCTTAGCTCACAAGGCATAACAATTCCTCATATTTTACTTTTAATTAGGACTTCATACTCAAAAGAAAAACCCTGAATTACTACATTTATCAGATCACCCTAAATTAGGGTTTACTATTCACCATATATGTTATTACCCTAGAATTGGGGTTTACTATTCACATTATGGTGAATTGAACTCATAACATCATCATGTATGAGAAAACATCACCATTGACATTCTCAGATTAGGTTAAGATTCATCAACTATCATAATTAGGGTTACCATGATCTCACATAGGTGGATCATACCCTAATCATGCACAGTTAAACACATTGAAGGTACTTTACATGAGTTTCATTCATATTTGATACTTTCTCTCTCCTCTCACTAACATGTAGTGAATTTTTCTCTCCTCATATGGTAGATGGTGATTACATCACTGGAAAATAGGTTGAGTTAAGTCCTTATTGATTAACATGAGCTAAGTCTCCAAAATCAAGACATTAGTGTATGATTAAAACAAGGTATCCTTCAATTGTACCCTTCAAGGGTACAAAGGTAATTTCCCATCAATCAAGGATTTATTTAACAAACATTCTGGAGAAGGATATGCTTGTTTTAAGAACATAAACCCCTAACAAGGGATGTTCTTAACATTCTTACTTTGGTATTAATTACTTGTATTATCAACACTTTATATTTCTTTCTTCCCCTTATCATGGGGAATTGCTCATTACATATATTCTTTCAACCTTTAATAATCAGGGTTGACCTTCTTTATTCTCATATTTCTTATCTTATGATACTCTTTAGGTTGTCTCAGATTGATTACTTGATTAGAGCAATCGAAAGATAACAACCTAAGAGTTTCCATATTTACTTTATCATCAGTAATTGTATACCTGGCCAAGGTATATGATTACTGAGGTAAGAAAATATGCACTTGTATAATACCATGTTCCTTCTCTTTTCTCATCCTTACAAACATAAATATCAACTTTACTTCATTTCATATCCAGATCAATTCTTTAATACCTTTTCTTCTTATAGAAGTAAGCATGTAACATGAAACATCTATCTGATACATCATTGAAAGCCTTCATGAGACCAATCAAGGAAGTTCAATCAATTATTCTCTAAATTTATCCAAAAGATCTTAAAGAGATTTATAAGAAAAAACCATATATCTTGTTTAACCTATCATGGCTCGAGGATTATATCAAATTATTGCATATCAAGTGGTGTAAGGTCCGCTTGAATGCAATAATTAGCAAAGAAAAAGGATGCAGGGAGAGCATACCTCCTGCATCACGGCAAACCCACTCAACGGAGTCTCCAACAACCAACTATCTGCCCTATGACTAAATGTCATATTGCAGTTACGGATCACTCTTTGAGGATAAAAGAGTGCATAGCACCCGGGTCAATCAGAACAGATGCTACACAAGATTCAAGACATATCAGAATATAAAAGTCTCATCTGACATGTCACAACCCGTGGGTCGGCCACTACATCAGGTGGGTTCATAGCATAGAACCTCGTTGTTGCCTGTGGTTGATTTGGTGCAGATGATCCAGCTTGGGACGCTTGTCCACGTCCTCGAGATGTTCCTTGAGATTGCCTTCTCTGTGATCCCTGTTGACCTTGTCTCGGAAGCTGTATTACACTGACAGGCCTAGATCGGCAGTCCTTTATCAAATGCCCCACCTTACCACAGTTGTAACAACTTCTCTCCAGTTGTTGTGGTCTAAAGGGTTCCTTATCCTTTTTGGATAACCATTGCCTTGGTGTACTAGCTCCTGGTTGTGTTGGTGACACCACAAACTTCTTCCTTCTGGAACTACCAGGTCTCTACTTCTGGGTTTGGATAGGTCTTTTCTCAATTCTTCCCTTATATTTCCTTTCTGGACAATTAGGTCGGATATGTCCAGGCCTCCCACACATATAGCAGGTCTTGGTTTCTGGCTGCATTCTAATTCCTACATTACTGTGTACTGACTTATCAGGCTGAGGTTGAGAATAAGCTTGCTCTGAGTTCAAATAATCATCCTTTACTTCTGCTTCGACCTGTTGTTGAGGGTTACATATTCTATGGATATCCAAAACATCATCATTAGGAGCTGGTAATCTGGGTTGTATTGCAAGTTCTTGATCCACTAGATACATCATGGTTGCCCTAAATTCTCCAACAGTGATTCCTAAGGAAGGATTACTTATCATGGTTGGATTAACTAGGGAAACCTCAGGTAAGTGTCCCTCTATTGCTTGATCCTCAGCACTTCTTCTAGGTGTAGCATTGTTGCTTTATGCAACAACCGCTTCATCCAGTCCAGTAACTGACATAGATGCAGAACTATGAGTCTCTTGAGGCGGTTGACTCCGTCCTCTACCTCTACTTGGAGACCATTGAGTCTGAAAACTCAATCTGGGTGGTGGAGGGTTAGGTGCAGAGAATCTAGGCTTCTTAAAGTCCCTAGATGAAGAACCGTGGATCCGTGGATATCTTTTCTGGGTTTGCCTCTTCTTAACCACAGATATCTCTATCCTTCGAACCGAATCAACGAAGGTAGAGAATCTCTCCCAGTTTTCTAAGGAAGACACGGGAGTAGTCATGTCAGCATTCAAACCCTTTTCGAACCTTTTGATTCTCTCTTTCTCTGTGGCAGCCATGTGCGGACAGAACCGCAACAACTCCATGAACTTAGCTTCATACTCGCTAATGTTCATCATGCCCTACCTCAATATCTCAAACTGAGATATCTTCTCATCCAGGAAGGTCTTCGGGAAATATCTGTGGACAAATTCCCGACGAAAATCTCCCCACGAGATCTCTATTCCAGGCCTCTTCTACTCTTCCATGTTCCACCAGTGATCAACACTTCCCTTGAGAAGATAGACAGCATGTCTAACCTTCTCAACTTCAGGGATGTTAAGAATTCTAAAAGCTTTCTCCAACTCTGTCAGCCACAGATCCGCATCTGCGGCGTCAGCTGTCTCGAAGTATTCGGTAGCTCCGACACCACGAAGTTGCTCAAACGTCTCATTGATACCTTGTCCTTTAGACAGGACAGGTGACCTTGGTGCAGGCATGGGCATCCTTATACATATCTTCTTCTCCTGAGGAGCAGAAGATTCTATTAGATAAGGAAGAAACCCTAAGGATAGACTCGACATCCTAAGTCCTATGTCTCTGTAGACTCAGCGAACCTAGAGCTCTGATACCACTTAATTGTGGGCTCTGATCTCCAAAACCTGAGATAACACGATTTAAACTTAGCGGAAGCGATTCGATTAGCAGCGGAATATGAAAAATTACTGTAAATTTAAAACTTTTTGAGATAAGACCTTGAATTCATAACACTTCTTTTATAAGAAACAAGATAAACAGTTTACATCTCTAATACACCACTTCTCAAGTAGTTATGTACAACACGATTCAAAAATCTCAAGAGACAAAACCAAAATCTTAAACCATTAACTCCAAGACCTGAGAGTACAGAGGACAGATAGGACCAACTATCTAACTACAAGACCTAGCAGTTGGTATCTCCACCTAAGATTCACTGCTGCCTCTGGTACCATTGTCACTGTTGTTGTTCATCTTTAAATGGATTCTTTCGTCTTTGATGACCACCTAAAGAGTTGAAATATACGGGGTGAGACAATGTACAAATTGTCCCAGCGAGAGTTATAACTCTCCACTAGAAGATTTATATAGCAATCAAAGAATAGTAGAAGCATTAAAAGCCTTCTAAATAATCAACAACAAGTAGATAACTCAGCAGAGTGGTAAAAGTAATCAATATGAATAACATATCTACTTATACATTGTAGCATCAATCCAGTATCTCGTAGTTTAATCTAAGCGGATATACTACGCGGATGATTATGTTTTACAAACATCCTTAAGCCCTGCGGAGATGAGGTATACCACTCATACTCCAACTGACCACTGTTAAGTCGCCTTGATATCATACTAGGTCATTGAAAGAGTCGGATTCTCATGACCTTAACCTTCCTCAGTCAGTAAGAGGATTGCTTGCAGCACATCTTGTGTCTCTACTGATATAGCTTACCAGGGTAATCTGGTCCTTTGCTATTTTAGAGTTACAGTGACGTTCTGTACTCTCTTCGTCATCAGGAGATTTCGTGTTTACCTTCCACTGATGTCGTTTTTGTGCTTTCTTTGGGAGATTTGTGGTACATCACTTGGTATGGATTTGTAGTGAAGGGTTGATGGATTACACATCTACATAAATTCCTACACTAGGATGTAAGGTTTCGCACATCCATATACCCCACATACTCAAAAGTATGTGATCCAGGAGTTTCCTTAGAAAAACTTGTTTCACCATCATTTGGTCTCTAACAATGATGGATCTATGATCAGGGCTCTACATAGTATGATTACACTTGATTAGTTAGGTACATCCAGTATTCTGTTAACATCATACATGTGCTCAAACAATAAACATTAGCATGGCATCTATGAAAGAAGAATACTAAATTTAACAAGCCTAACTCACATCAATTATCATTTCTCAATACTCTCATCACAAGTCATCTCCAAAGCATGACCTTGATGGTATTTATGGTTCTCACATCCCATCACTCTCATAAGGTGCCACTGACAAGGCATCAAGATATTTCACCATTCATAAAGCTAACAACATGCTTTCAATGAATGTAGTATCTTAATCCATACTTGAGTATGATCATTCTCATATAGAAACCTGCATGGTTAATTCAGCTGATGACAGTAAATAATTCATATCAAAGAAGTTGTACCTCCCTACTCTTATAAGAGTTAGGTTCCCTAAATCTCATCAGTTAGGGTTACTCACTTCCTTTGTGTATGATCAGGAATCTTGATTCCTCATCTTATATTTCAAAATCATGAAGATTTATGCTTAACAGCATACTCTTGGAAATAGGGTTCTACCCTATTCAATTTAGGTTATTGAAATCTCTTTATCTTATAAGGCATCATATATGTAACATGTTCACAGAGTTTCATACCTAAAAGCATAACACAAGACTAAGGTTATCATATCGTATCCTTCATTATTTAATATTTCATGTTCATATTATGAGTCCAACTCTAGTATGCATCTCTACCATCCTTGGAAGCATACTAGGATATGATGAGTATCTACCTTTAATTTCAATCATTTATTGAACATCATAAAGATTATCAATTCTAATATCAATCTCTTTCTCCTTCATATCATACTCAATACTTATTAAGTATATGAATTTGTTGTGCCCCTAACATAGCTGGTTCCCTCTTACATCTTTTAAAGGTACAGAGGTTTAGACATTGTTGATGTAGGATAGCTCATCTTGTAAGATTGATTGACTATACCTCACTTTAATTCTTACCTAGAAGTCCATCTGCAGGGTTTCATAATTGTCATACCATAAACTAAGCTCATTTGTCTTCTTACTAGGGTTTTCCATATCTTCAATTCCAATTAGGGGTTCTCATTTATATCACATCTCCTATGGATTAGATTTATTGAATCTCTTAGCTCACAAGGCATAACAATTCCTCATATTTTACTTTTAATTAGGACTTCATACTCAAAAGAAAAACCCTGAATTACTACATTTATCAGATCACCCTAAATTAGGGTTTACTATTCACCATATATGTTATTACCCTAGAATTGGGGTTTACTATTCACATTATGGTGAATTGAACTCATAACATCATCATGTATGAGAAAACATCACCATTGACATTCTCAGATTAGGTTAAGATTCATCAACTATCATAATTAGGGTTACCATGATCTCACATAGGTGGATCATACCCTAATCATGCACAGTTAAACACATTGAAGGTACTTTACATGAGTTTCATTCATATTTGATACTTTCTCTCTCCTCTCACTAACATGTAGTGAATTTCTCTCTCCTCATATGGTAGATGGTGATTACATCACTGCAAAATAGGTTGAGTTAAGTCCTTATTGATTAACATGAGCTAAGTCTCCAAAATCAAGACATTAGTGTATGATTAAAACAAGGTATCCTTCAATTGTACCCTTCAAGGGTACAAAGGTAATTTCCCCACTGATCACCATCATGGGTCAACTCATTAATCACATAGTTCCTTAATGATCTAGGTTACCATTAGGGTTTAAATTAGATCACCATTGAACCCAGTTACACCTTCAAGTGATTAAGTACAAACCTCCTTGAAAACCTTCAAACGGTTTCAACTTTCACCCACCAAACGGTCTTGAGACCGTTTGGTCTCAAACAGTCTTGAGACCATTTGGGTGCGTTGACCGTTTTGACTTTCAAACCGTTTGAAGCTCATGCGGTTTGAAACCGTTTGATCCAAAACGAATTGAGATTGATTGGTCCAAAAAGTCTTGAGGTCGTTTGTGCCCAAACGGTCTTGAGACCGTTTGACCCCAAACGGTCTTGAGACCATTTGGATCCAAACGTTCTTGAGACCGTTTGGTCCAAATGGGCTCAAACCTTTTGGTCCTCCAAAGTGGTTCAGAGGTTACATATGTTTAGGGTTGTCTATGTTGAAGCCCTCAATTGGCCAAAGCCATGTTAACCACTTACAAACTGAGTCAATTAGGGTTAGGCTTGATCAATTGGACATCAAATTGACCCTCAATTGAAAGCCAATTAGGGTGAAATCCATCTCAATTAGGGTTTCAATCGGATAGTCATCAATATTCAACAATGTGAATCAAATCAAGGTTGAACCTATCAATTGACCTCCAATTGGGCCCAAACTTGGCCCAAACAGTTTTGAGGTCGTTTGGACATCATCCAAATGGTCTTGTGACCGTTTGCCCAAAGTTTGGCCAAAACCCAAGTCGGTTGGATTAGGGTTGAACTTGAATTAGGTCTAAAATCAGCATTTTTATCAATTCATCTACTTGTTGCAATTGGACCCACAATTCATTAAATTATCTCAACCCTAGACCACCAAACGGTCTTGGGTTGAGCCCAAACGGTCTTGAGACCGTTTGGAGGGACCCCCAAATGGTCTTGAGACCTTTTGGGTCCTTCAACCCAAAACTCAACAAGATCTATACATGAAATCAGCAATTTCAACCCGATTAGGGTTAGGATGTTGAAGTGGCTTCAACTCTCAATTGGTTATGAATTAGAATGTGATTCTTTGTAGTAATGAAATTCAATATATTACCAACAGACCCTCAAACGGGCGTCCCTTGGTCAACCCTATCAAATGGTCTTGATACCGTTTCAATCCAACCGGTTTTGCAAGACCGTTTGAGATCAAATGGTTTGAAACCGTTTGACCTTAAACGGTTTGCAACCGTTTGGACCAAAAGGGTCCAAGGTCAGTTGATAAAGCTACCTAGGAATTCACGCCCATCATCTGCAACCTCTGTCAAGATCGGTTACTCCACCATTTTTCTTGCAAAAGTACAAGGAAGAAGGGAGATAGAAGAAGAACTAAACTTAAATTGCAAGAACATGCATATGCATAATAAAGCAAAGAGTTTAGAGTTATAAAACCCCCTCAAACGTTGTTCCTAGAGATCCAAGCTTCCAAGATTCAAGCCTTTAATGGCGTCTTGTGCTCCATAAGTCGGCCACGGGTGATTCTCCAAGGAAAAGATGGGGATGGTCGGCTAGAACAAAGAATCTAAGTGAGTTAACCATAGAACCAACCTTTTAAGAAGAATTCCTCCATGAATTCGAGCTTGAAGATGGTTCCTACTCACCTTAGCACTACTTGGTCATCTCCCTGAGCTCCAGAGCTTTGCCTTAGCCGTTTTGAGAAAGATGAGAAGTGAAGAGAATGAGGAATCGTTCACTTGGTTTGCTAGGAAAAGGGCTTATATACCTTAGGCCATTTTGCACCATAAGGACCTCTAAAACATGGGATTTTCATCTAAGCCCCTCCTTGCTTCTTAGACAAGTCCAAGCCATCTAAACTTAAGCAAAGTTCATCAAAGATCATGATCTAAGGGTAGAAAAGATCAACCTTCAACTAGGGTACATACATGTAGTCTCCATACACATACATGGTGAATTTTATACACCAAGATCACTTTTCTTATTTGATTATTTATTGATGCATCTATTTCATCATTTCTGCTCTAAATGATGTCAAGAGTCATATAGGATGCTCTAGGAGGTGTACTTTACAAGTTTCACCCTCAATTTGAGTAAATTGCACTTTACTCCAAATTAGGGTTTTTAAGCACCAGGATCATTCCACAAGCTGCATTTTGAATGCCCAAGCTTGGAAAATCCATCATGCCTCATCATATTCACTCATATGATGTTTAATTACCAATGGAACATCTTAACCTGTGATATTTGCAAACTAAACTCTTAAACTTGGTAATTTGCACATAGGTCCCTGCATTACAAAACCATACTACAACTTTTAAAAGAACCAAAATTGAAAGTATATGTTCCTGAGGAACTTAGTTACATGTCAGAGAGTAATCACAGGTGTTTAATTACATAATTAGGCAAAACTTCTAGGGTTAGGTTATAACCCAGGTCAGGGATATTACAGTAATCTTCACGTATGAACTCACATGTTTTATATATCCTTATTTTATATTTAGGAAATGTTTGTCATCTTTAAAAAGGGGGAGATTGTTGGCTAAATTGGACATTATGATAAATCCCTTTGTTTTGATAATGACAAGCATTTCATTCTTGTTGATCTAACGTGCTACTTGAGTGTTGCAGGAATAAGGTGGATGACAAAGCATCAGGGAAATCTATATGTTTGTATTTTCAGGAAATGTAATCAATTTGTAAAAACTTGTACAAACATATAATGTACAAGTACTTAGACTTCATATAAATCAAGCGTTAGATCTTCCCTAGATAAACACCAAACTTAGATAGGTCATCCCCTTCAATAGTGTCACATATGCACACTCATACACACACTTAATGCCTTAAATTGAAACATTGAAACAGGGTCAATCTCGGTCGAAAACATCCTCGACCGAGACACTCTCAGTCGACAAACCTCTCGACCGAGAAAGACCCAAGTAGCCGTTAGACACAACTGACAAGGTAGTTGGTAGTTGGAGATAAACATTGCAACCACTTTCTCCAGAGAGCATGTTGGTGGACAAATCCTCGACTGAGTAGGTATCTCAGTCGAAAAGTTCTCGACCGAGATGAGTTCTGACAACACTTGCAGAAATAATTAATTAGCCATTGCTAATGCAACTAACTTGTACGTAACGGCTAGTTAAGCGCTTAGAACCCCCTAGAAAGTGTCTAGAACGTCCTTAAGCACTTGTAGGCCATTTCTATAAATAGGACATGCCTTAGGACACCCAAACTCATCAATTCTACACTTGAGCAATCTTTGAGCATACGCTCGCATTAGCAACCTGTTTTGAGCAATTGAGCACATTTGCAATTGGCTACTTTTCTCCTTGCTCTAATTTCGTGTCCTATAGGCTAGTATCTCCTATCCACAACAATCAAACTTCCATATACATTGGTTAGGAGATTTACACGCTTGATATAGGCACATCAACCCTTGTGTTTCAAAGGATAAGTTGTAATTTCCATTTTCCTTTCTTGTTCACTTTCATTGCTTGTACTCTCCTTGCTACTCCTAGGTTGGAGGCTGCAGATTGGAGAGGGTCGTGATCTTCTTGGTGAAGAAGGAGAATTTGAACTACTTCAAGAAGGCTGGTGCAAAAGGAGGTTACTTCAAAGAGGAAGTCTACTTGAAGGGGGAGCTTGGAGTTACTTCAAGAAGGCTACCTCGAGTTGGTGCATCTACTTCAAAGTGAAGGCTGTTCAAAGGAGTGTAAGAAAGTATTGTATTTTGTGTAATTCCTTGAGAAGGTAATAAAATTAATACTTTCAAAATCCCGATTTGGTAAGCAACTGGGTAGTGGACTGACTACCTTAGTATTTGCTAAGGTAGGAACCACTCTAAATCCCTTGTCTCCTTCTTACTTTTTCATTTGTGGTTGTTTGAGTTAAATAATTGTTAAATTAATTTTAAAACCCTATTCACCCTCCCTCTAGTGGTTTTTCAAAACTCGTTTTACCATTCAGCAAATTTTGACACTGATGGATCTATGGTCAGGGAAACTACATTATATGATATCACTTGATTAATTAAGTTCTTTACCATATTCTTTTAGCATCAATCAAGTTACCAATCATCAATTATTTTTACAAAATGCGACAAAGAATGTGTAATACCATCAAGTAATTTCCAAGACTTATTAAAGCATTAGGATCTCAATCCCTCATCTCATTAGGAAGATTCTCATTCTTTCAAAAACTCATATTCATGATTATGGAAATTGGGTATTCAAACCTTCAGTTCAATGTAGAACACTTGTTACCACTTATCTGGTAGCTAATGCCTTCAGGTCATCTGACCAAGGTAAACATGATACTTTCTACATAAGCATCTCACATGGCTCACAAGGCCCATTTCATCTCTTGGTACCTCTCACTAGACAAGAAAGCATGTTATGGCTCACAAGGCCCATTAACCGTCTTAATAAATGAAACATCATTGCTCATACCTGGCTATGCTCATGATCTCATGATACATGCATGGTTAGTACACATGATAACAGTTATATCAATTACATATCAACACCATGCAATACAAAGTAACATCACTATACCCTTATTAGGGCTAGGGCTTCCCAATTCATGTCAATTAGGGATACTTATCCCATTCTCAAAATTAGGACTATGGTTAATCATCTCATTACCCATGATTAAGGTTTCATACACTATAACCCAAGATTAGGGTTTTACATACCTTCACCCTATATTAGGGTTAGGGTTTCAAATCACAATACTCTAGATTAGGGTATCACATCACATTACCCTGGATTATAGTTTCACACCTTATTACCCTGTATTAGGGTTTCTTATAACATATTCCCAAATTAGGGTTTCATGAAACATCTTCTTAAATTAGGGTTTTTCATTATATTACTGTGAATTGGGATTTCTCATATCATCACCCTAGATTAGGGTTACACCATTATCCTAGATTAGAGTTTCACCTAGCATTGCCCTAAATTAGGGTTAGGTCTTATAAACCTTCTCGATTAGGGTTTCATGATTTGTTTATTAAGGATCATACCCTAATTACATATTTTATTCATGTTGAAAGTGTTGAGGGTTAATCACTACATGATTATCACTCATGTATGAGTTCCTCTCTCTCATCCTATCTAGGATGTTAATTACTCCAAACTTGATTAGATTGAATCAACTTGAATGAAGGGTTGGCATAGTGTATTAATATGTTGCTTCCATAAACATCAATGGTTAACCACTCTAAGGGTACTAAACATATAAGTACCTAGGAGTACAACCATTGTAATTATATTTTAATATACATCATTAATAATCATGGGGTTAATTGATCTTTCGTCACATTAGGTTTTAAACGGTTTTGAATAATTTGTACCTTCAAACGGTTTTGAAACCAAAGCCTCATTTTTGGTTTTAAAACCAAAAAATCATTTTCAGTTTTGAAACCAAAACATCATTTTCAGTTTTGATCAATTTACCCATTCAGTTTTGATCAATTTACCTATTTGGTTTGATCAATTTACCCATTTGGTTTTGATCAATTTACCCTTTCAGTTTTGATCATTTTACCCATTTGGTTTTGATCAATTTATCCATTTGGTTTTATCAATTTACCCATTTGGTTTTGATCAATTTATCCATTTCGGTTTGATCAATTTACCCATTCGGTTTTGATCAATTTATCCATTTTAGTTTTGAAACCAAAACATCCATTTCGGTTTTGAAACCAAAATATCCCATTCGGTTTTGAAACCAAAATATCCATTTCGATTTTGAAATCAAAACATTCATTTAGGTTTTGAAACCAAAACATTCATTTCGGTTTTTAAATCAGAACATCCATTTTAGTTTTGAAACCAAAATATCTCGTATTATTTGTTGAGGTGTGTGCTTAAGATGACATCATCATCTTCAATCTTGAAACCTTTGAAATCCATTGTGATTCTTGTGGTGATTTCAACAACTAATCAAAAGGAAATTGAGAAAGAAGAAAGGTTCAACACATGATGAATAAATGCAAGCAATAATGACATTTAAGGATTCAAGTTATATAACCCACCTTCAAAGTTGAATCGAAGCTTCAAGATTCACTTATTTAATGGTGACTGAAGCTTCCTAAACCTCCCAAGGTCCATCCCCAAGTCTTTAAGTGAAAAGAAATGGCTAAAGTTGAAGATTGAATGGAGAAAAGAAGAAAATAAGCATTGAATTTCGATTTTTACCATGAAATCAAGGTTGAAGATGATTAAGGAGCTCACCTATAGGTTGGTATTCGCCCTCCTATTTCTCTGAAGCTCCCTTATGTTTGGTCAAAGCAAGGAGAGAAAGAAGAATTCCAAAAGAGTCTTCAAGTGGGTGGAAAATGAAGTGTATACAAGGGAATTTCAATGAGAGAGAAAGTGATATAAAAATCCTTCAATTCCCCAAATTGGTGCCACTTATCCCGCTCACTTCCTTGCATACAAATCCATCATCCTCTCCTTTGAAATCGTCTTCTTTATCCATGAATTAAAAGAAAACAATTAAGAACATTAATCAATTTCATAATAATATCCAAAAATTAGTGGATATTACTTTTGCTTTAACTAATGTGAGTGGGTTCTCCACTCGCTTAAGATATTTTGGTGCCATTGCAAGGCACAAGGACGTCCACACTTATATAAATTCAATCATGACATTTTTGGTTGAAGGGCACTTCCGTTAATATATTTATTTTTGCATTAAATTGAATTAGGGTTTCAACTATGCTTAAATCTTGATTATTTTAATATCAAGATTCTCTCTCCTCCAAAGTGATTCAAATAAGACGCCCCTCTCATTTTATTTTCTCTACATGATGCCAAACAACATGAGGGACTATCTATAAGTGACATTTTGCATATTCAACCCTATATTTTGGGTAAATTGCACATTACACCAGAACTAGGTTTTAATGCACAAACATTGCTCAACACGTTCTTTCTTGGTACTCAGGCTTCCACAAGCCATAACTCTGCATCATTTTCATTCTTATAATGATTCAACACTTGAGGAACATTTTATCATGTAACATTTGCAATTTGGCCTCTCAACATGGGTAATTTGCACTCTAGTCCAAAACAGGCAAAACATTGTTTCAACATTATTCAAAAAGGACTAAAATTGAAACATAAGTTCCTCTTGGGCCTTAATTACTTTTCAAGAGATAAGAGCAAGCATATAATTAATTTTATTAAGAAAACAATCTAGGTTTAAAGCATAACCCAGGTCAGGGATGTTACACACTGCACATATGTCGCCAACCAATTGTTCAAAAATTTGGCGCGACTGAAGGGAGTGAGGGGAAAGGCGGTAACTTCGCGGGAAACACCTTCTTCTACCTCGTGCAACAACAGCTCTGACGATGGTCAACTTGAAGGTTGACTTAGATCTTCCAGCCACCAATGAACACACCCTCTTGTAGGGAGCTCCGCCTCCCCTAGCCGAACTCAATGACAGGCTCAATTGCGGCCACAACCACGTCGTGGCCCTCCCCTACTTGCCAAACTCTGGCGAGCTATGCGGTGACCATGAGGGCGAGGGTCAGGATGAACAGAGCAATTGATTGCATGATCACGATCCTTGTTTCCTTCCTTAGTGTTTGGGCTAGAGAAAAGAGATGATGGTGCCTTGGATCACCCTCCCCTATTTATAGGGTCGAGGCAGGCTAGTGGAGATTGGGCGATCCCTGGATTGGCGGTAAAACCTCAACAAAATAGGGATGTTTCCCTTCGTCTTTCTATCCCGAATTCAATGGGAATAATAGCTGGCTTTCATGTGCCCTGGATCGTGAGGAAAAAGGTTGGGAAACTCTTCCTGTATCTAGCAGAGCTCCAGTCCGCTTGGGACTTAGAAGATGAGTGTCCACCATTGGATTAGGATCCAACGGGCCTCATCACTCACGTTCAAAGGATATATATATATATATATATATATATATATATATATATATATATATATATATATATATATATATATATATGTCATTAATTTAGGAATAATTCTCAAATCAAAGATAACTTGCAAAATTAATATCTCCCGAACCATAACTCCTATTTACCTCAAATTTTAAGGGAACGGTCCTTTTATTATTGCCTAGCTTTGTACAAAATTTGGGAAACAAAAAGCAATGGATGAGAAGGCTTCCTTCACTCCCAAGTTTTCTTATTAATTACTCCAAATTAAATTATATTCCTTTTTCTTTTGTGATTATCTTGTCATTTTGGGCCCCTTGGACCTCAAGAAATGCTAAAGGCACGGATTCCCATCTTGGGGAATATTAGTTTGCCTTTATCTTCTTTTAATTGTCAATTACTCACATTTCCCTTTTATTAATCAATTTCTTTTCCTAATTAATTCTCTTTTCTTTTTCAATTGGGCTTAATGGCCAACAAATCCCACCATCAATCAATCAAGGCATTTTCATACGAAATCCATTGCAAATCAAGGAAAAAGATTTGACTTATTCATCACAAGAGAATTACATCTTCCTTTACATATTCAAGAAATTAAGGTTATAACATCCTCCCCTCCTTATAGGAATTTTTCCCTCAAAATTCAAACAATCAAACAAACAGTTCAGGGTAGGTTTTCTCCCTGTCTTCCTTTAGATCCCATGTGGCCTCATCCTCTCCATGGTGCTTCCAAAGAACCTTTACCATCTCTATATTCTTGCATCTGAGCTCTTTCACCTTGGTATCTAGAATCCGCAAAGGTGACTCAGGATAAGTCAGCTTCCCTTGAAGCTCACTAGGTTCAATGCTCACCACATGGCTCGGATGTTGCACATATCGCTTCAGGTTAGACACGTGAAACACATCATGCATCATGCTATACTGAGGGGGTAACGCTAAATGGTATGCGGTTTGACCAATCTTTTCCAAAACCTCAAACGAACCCATGTATTGAGGACTCAGCTTTCCTCTGTTCTTACCTATAGCTCGGAGCGGTCGGATTTTCAAAAACACATGCTCTCCCACAGTGAAATGCACATCAGTCCGCTTTGCATCAACATATGACTTCTGTCGATCCTGGGCTCTCTTCATCCTTTGCTTGATCAAAGCCACTTTATCAGCATACACTTGGAGCTCATCTGACCTCAACAAGGTCCTTTCACCCACATCATCCCAGTGAAGTGGGGACCGACACGATCTTTTGTACAAAGCTTCATACGGAGGCATCCTGATACTGGCTTGGTAGCTATTGTTGTAGGCGAATTCTACCAACAGTAGGTATTGCTCCCATGAGCCACCCCAATTGAGCACACAAGCTCTCAACAGATCGTCCAAGGTCTGGATTGTCCTTTCCGACTGACCATCCATTTGGGGGTGATAAGAGGTACTAAACTTTAACCTAGTACCAAGTTCCTCTTGAACTTGCTTCGATAACTTGGAAGTAAACTTTGGGTCCCTATCTGAAATGATTAATCCTGGTACACCATGCAACCGCACTATCTCTCTGATGTACAACTCAGCTAGGTCTTCCACATTAGCAGTGGTCTTCAAGGCAAGGAAGTGTGCTAACTTGGTAAGACGATCTACCACGACCCATATCACATCATGACCCTTCCTGGTCTGGGGTAGACCCACCAAAAAATCCATGGTGATCTTCTCCCATTTCCATTCTAGAATTTCTATCGACTATAAAAGTCCTTCGGGTCGTTGATGTTCATCCTTCACCATCTGGCACGTAAGACAACTGGCCACCCATGACACAATGTCTTTCTTCATTCCTGGCCACCAGAAAAACCGTTGTAGGTCCTTGAACATTTTAGTAGTTCCAGGGTGCACTGTGTTCCTGGATCCATGAGCCTCTTCCAAGATACGTCCCATTATTGATGAATCCACTGGAACCCATATGCGATTCTCAAACTTGATTCCTCCATCTATTCCTACGGATAGATGAGTCTGTGGCTTCATCATTAAACCTTTCATCTTGTCTAGCTCTCCACTGGTTAACTGTGCAGTTATGATCTCACTCAACAACTCAGATTGAATCTGGATATTAGCCAACCGGACTAGGTCCTCTAATGGTTGTGGAGTCCATTCCACAAGCTCCTCCAAACTCTTCCATTGACTGGACAAAACAACTGTAAACTTCAGCTATTTTCGGCTCAACGCATCAGCCATGACATTCGCCTTACCAGGATGGTAGGCGATGGTGAAGTCATAATCCTTCATGTACTCCATTCATCGTCATTGTTGTAGGTTCAGGTCTCTCTGTGTCAGCAGGTATTTCAAACTCTTATGGTCGGTGAAGATCTCAAAGGTAGCACCGTACAGGTAATGCCACCATATCTTCAAGGCATGGATGATAGAAGCTAACTCTAGGTCATGTGTCAGGTAATTCACCTCATTCGTATTGAGCTTTCGGGAAGCATATGCAACCACATGCAGATCTTGTTCCAATACACAGCCAAGTCCCATCTTGGAAGCATCAGTGAATATCATGAAACCCTCATTGTCAGAAGGTAGAGTCAGCACAGGTGCGGTAGTCAACTTCTCCTTCAATACCCGGAATCAGGCTTCACATACTTCAGACCACACGAACTTCACATCCTTTTGGGTCAACATGGTTAGCGGTAGATCAGTCTTGGAGAAATCCTTGATGAAGCGATGGTAGTATCGGACCAATCCCAAGAATCTATGAATTTCAGAAGGGTTCTTTGGTGCTGGCCAGTCTCGAATTGTCGATACTTTGGCTGGATCTACGGCGATTGTTCCTCCTGAGATGATGGGTCCAAGAAACATGACCCGATCCAACCAAAACTCACATTTCGAGAATTTTCCAAACAAATTATGCTTTCTCAGGATATCAAGGACTTTACCCAGGTGATCACGATGTTGGGCTAGGTCATCTGAGTACACAAAAATGTCATCTACGAACACTATCACAAAAGAGTCAAGGAAAGGTTGGAACACATTGTTCACGACGTTCATAAAGACACTAGGTGCATTAGATAATCTGAACGACATGACCACAAACTCATAGTGGCCATAACGGGTTCTGAAAGCCATTTTGGGTATATCCTCACTTCTCACTCTCACCAGGTGGTATCCTGATCTGAAATCGATCTTACAAAAGACTCAGGCTGATTTGAGTTGGTCAAAAAGGTCATCGATTCTAGGCAAAGGAAACTTGTTCTTAATAGTTGCTTGATTGATCATCTGATAATCAATACACATCCGAAGCGACACATCCTTCTTTTTCATAAAGAAAACTGGTGCCCCCCATGGTGATGTAAAGGGTCGGATGAATCCCTTGTCCAACAACTCTTGCAACTGGGTTTTCAACTCAAGCAACTTCGTAGGGGCCATTCTATAGGGTGCCTTAGATATAGGGTTAGTCCCAGGAGCTAATTCAATCGAGAAGTCTACCTCCCTCTTAGGGGGAGTCCCTGGTAGATCATTTGGAAACACATCCGCGTACTCCCAAACCACCTCTATGTCCTCTAAGGGTTGCCCCTTAACCTCGGGTACATTAACTATGGCTAGGTAGGCTCGACAACCATTGGATAGCATCTGTTCAACTTTTAAAGTGGATATGTAAAGACTAGTTGTCTCATCTTTCCTTCCTCGAATGATGAAGTTTGGATATCCTATTTTGCTAATGAGAATTTTCTTCTCTCTATAGTCAATTTGTGCCCTATAGGTGGAAAGTCGGTCCATACCAATGATTATATCAAAATCATTCATATCGAGAAGGATGAAGTCAGTGGGAAGCTCATGGTTCAAATACTTAACTGGTAACACATGGGTTTTCAATAGAGAGGTATAAATATGACCACTCGGGGTTGTGACATCCAAAACATAACCCAAATCCTTGATATCCAAACCAAGCATAGTTGCCAGATTTCTCAAAATAAAAGTATTAGTAGAACCAAAATCAAAGAGTGCTTTTACATTTTGTCCCATGACTTCCAGCAAGCCTACATAGTTATTCTATATCAGAAAGCTATTACATGGTCTACTCAACTTAAAAGGAAAAACTATATGGGTTATTACCCTCAATAAACTTATTAGCATTCACTCGAGCTTCTTCATTGTCGATGGCGAACACTCTAGCTTGTCTCCTCTCTCTAGATGGAGGTGCTCCGGCTGGTGCTCCTACTGGGAGTGATGCAGCCACTGGTTGTGCTGCCATAGGCTGTGACCCCAAAGGTCCTCTTGGGTCAGGCTGAGGGCAGTTGATGATGAAGTGTCCCTCTTGTTGACATATGAAGCACACCTTCTTCTCAAAGCGGCACTTCTCAGGATGTGTCCGTCCACAGGTGCGACACTGTTGGAGGTGACCACAGGGCTTGCCTTTGTGCCCATGCTTGTTCTTGTTGTGGTTGCATCATTGTCCCTTACTATGTTCATTTTCTCTGCCCTTGAGCTCCTTCATTGAAACCCAAGTACCCTCTGGATTGGTTCTGTGCAGGAATCACTATCCTTTCCATGTCCAAGGAGGTGTTGTAGGCTTCGACGAAGGTCTTTGGCTTCCTACCCATCACATGAGGCTTGATGGCAGGGTGAAAACGTTCCATGAAGTGGTCGACCCTCCTCTCTTCATCCATCATGTGTCCAAAACGTTCCAGGAGGCAGAACCTACGACCAAAGTCGGCAACTGAAGAGCTTCCTTGAGTCATGCTGATGAACTCTCTTTCTGGCTCTTTCTTTGTTGAGATGGGGAGGAATCTGGCGGTGAAGATGGTCTTAAAGTCAGTCCATGCCATCAACTCCTCACTTAGGTCTCTTCCCGTGATATGGTTCTCCCACCATATCTTGGTTGCACCTTCCAAAAGATGAGTAGCAAATAGAACCTAAGACTTCGAGCATACGAAACCCATTCTCGACTGCAAGCAGCCAAGCTTCGGCCTTGTCGACTACTTCAGACCTGTCTTCTCCCCAAAACTTCTCGACGTTTAGCTTGATGAAGTTCGGGATGGTGGCTCCAAGTCGAGGATGAAATGGAAGTGACTCACCATTCTCAGCTCTAGCTATGTCCATAAGGGCTAGGGCACGAATGGCCTCAGTCAGTTGCTTTTGTTGTTCCATCCAAACTGCATCTGTTGTGTGAACCACCATGGCTGGTTCTAGACCACCAGGCTGGTCCTCCTCCATTTAGGCTTCCTCTTCATGCACTTGGTATTCCTCATATTCTGGTCCTTCCCCTTGCTCTCGGTTGATGTCAGGCATTGGTTTAGGGTTGGGAGCCTCATGCACAGCTTCCTCAGGCATCTTTCTCTTCTTATAGGTCTCTCCACCATGGTTCATGTTCCTCTTCTCAGAGGATCCATTCTCCTTACGGGGTGGTCCACCACCACTGGTGGAAAAGGGATAGCCACGACTTTTGTACAAGCCATCTGTACAAACACACCAAAAATATTTTTTGTTTACCTTTAAACTAATTACACTTATGTCGATGACATCTTAATTACGTATCTTTTATTAATTTGGTGGAGGATCCCTTAGACCTTATCAACCTTAACCCATACCACATGAGGGTGAGGAAGAGAGAGAAAACCCTAATTCTTAAAATCCTTAAGAGAATTTTGAATTGAGGAAATATGAGCAAGATGAGAGAGTCCTAAAGGTATTTTATTTTGAGTCATATCCTAATACATCGTCCAGGCAATCACACAATTCGAGAGTCCTCATATTCTGACTAGTAGTGTGGAGGAAAATCTTGCCAGCCCCCGGAAGTGATCCTTTTCTAAACACCTCAGTCTTTCAGACACTCCTCTAATAACTCCCTCGGTTCTATGTAATTTTTAAAATTCAATAATTATTAATGATCAGATGGAGAACCTATGCTACGATACCAATTGTAACGACCCCGCCTCCTGGTAACCCCCAATTAAGGGAGACCCAAAGGTCAGAGCCGTTAATCAAATAATAGGATCAAAGGTTCAACATATAATCAACAATAATTATGAAATTCTACTAACTAAACGTGAATTAGGTACAAAATTAAAACTTTGATTACCTTTGAAAGAAATGTTGGAAATCTATCTATCTAGAGCTTGAATTACTCTATCTAATCCTCCTTGCACTTTATTCTTAATTTCATGATGTCTCTCTTTACTGTTTGTGTTTTAAGGATTTACCTAAAATGCCGACAAACAAAAACATCGATCAGTAATTGCTGGTATGTGGAGGAAACCAAAATTTCACAATTAAGTCTAACAATTTAAATATTGTAATCAAGATAATTAGCAAGTCAATTTACATTTTCCATGTGACATTCCCCACCAATTTTACTCTAACCCTAGAATTGACTTAAGGCCACCTTATCAATCTCGAGCTTGGTGCCTGGGAGTCACCTCTCATGGTGCTCCATAGTCATGCCTCATTGACCACCTTCTCAGTCCCGAGCTTGGTGTCTAGGGTCACCTCTCATGGTGCCCATTGGTCTACCCTCCTGGGCCTGACCTTTATGGCATCTTCCATCAGGGTGTCATGTAGATGCAGGAGTACACATTTAAATTAAATTTTAATAATCATTATCACTTTATAATTGCAATATGAACATCGAAACAGTTTATTTGCATTCAATGCGATTAAAAATCTGGGAATCCGTCGGGAAACTAAAGCGGTTATTCATAATTAATGACATACCTGTTAAGCAGACTTGAATGCAGAGATAACTCAATCAATCAGGAATCAAGCAAGCACACACACACAAGTTCCTAAAAAAGGCATTCAATTTCTCTATTATTAATCATGTCATCATGAATCGCTAATTCTAATGGTTTCCTAGGTTATTTGTCCTTTTTAGGGTTTTGACCATAATTAGGGTTTCACTTCCTTTTTATTACATTTACCTTAGTTTTATCAAGTATCCATCGAACCCCAATTATCTTGTCCTATTTTCCATTAAGGTTCTAAAGATCATGTTTGGACCATGAAAACCCTAATTTTCAGATAACTGTATCCTTTCTTTTCTTTTCTCTAATTTAGGGTTTCTAAACTTGTTAATCAACTTATTGAGTTAAAAACCCTAAACTTGCAATTCTATCATCAAAACAGGTTAAAAACCATATTAATCATTAATCATGTTAAACATGTTCGAATTAACCTAATTGCAAGACTAAATATATCTTTTATCAATAATTAGGGTTTCTGACCACAAATTAATACCTTTTCTATTCAAAATATACACTTTGGAAAAAATATACAGATTTAGATGTCCAAACCATTTTTAACATATTCCTTGTATTTTTTTATCATTTTTCATGTATTAACTTTTCTCATATGAGTTTTCTAGATCAAGATACATTTTTTATAGAAAAAACCCTTTAATTGATTTATTTGATATATTTGTGGTCCGCTGGTCCACTCAGGATCCAGCGTCCCAGATCGCGCGTGCCCTCTCATAGCCAACAAAAGATCAAAGGGTCGTTTTAACCTTGGCGCGACTGAAGGGAGTGAGGGGCAAGGTGGTAATTTCGTGGGCAACACCTTCTTCTACCTCGCCCAACAACAGCTCTGATGACGGTCAATTCGAAGGTTGACTTAGAGCTTCCGACCACCAATGAACGTGCCCTCTTGCAGGGAGCTCTGCCTCCCCTAGCCGAACTCGATGACACGCTCAATTGCGACTGCAACCACGTCGTGGCACTCCCCTTCTTGTCGGACTCCGGCGAGCTATGCGGCGACGATGAGGGTGAGGGTCACGATGAATAGAGCAATTGATTGCACGATCACGATCCTTGTTTCCTTCCACAACATTTGGGCTAGAGAAAAGAGGTGTCGGTGTCTTGGGTCACCCTCCCCTATTTATAGGGTCGAGGCAGGCTAGCGGAGATTGGGCGATCCCTGGATTGGCTGCAAAACCTCAACAAAATAGGGATGTCTCCCTTCTTCTTTCTCTCTCAAATTCAATGGGAATAATAGTTGGCTTTCATCTTCTCTGGATCGTGAGGAAAAAGGTTTGGAAACTCTTCATGTATCCAGCAGAGTTCCAGTCCGCTAGGGACTTGGACGATGAGCGTCCACCGTTGGATTAGGATCCAACAGGCCTCATCACTCGCGTTCAAAGGAAATATATATATATATATATATATATATATATATATATATATATATATCATTAATTCAGGAATAATTGCCAAATAAAAGAAAACTTGCAAAATTAATATCTCCCGAACCATAACTCCTATTTATCTTAAATTTTAAGGGAACGTTCCTTTTATTATTGCCTAGATTTGTAAAAAATTTGGGAAACAAAAAGAAATGATGATAAGGCTTCCTTCTCTACCAAGTTTTCTTATTAATTACTCCAAATTAAATTATATTCCTTTTTCCTTTGTGATTATCTTGTGATTTTGGGCCCCTTGGACCTCAAGAAATCCTAAAGGCACAGATTCCCATATTGGGGAATATTAGTTTGCCTTTATCTTCTCTTAATTGTCAATTACTCACATTTCCCTATGATTAATCAAGTTCTTTTCCTTATTAATTCTGTTTTCTTTTTCAATTGGGCTTAATGGCCAACAAATCCCACCGTCAATCAATCAAGGCCTTTTCATATGAAATCCATTGCAAATCAAGGAAAAAGAATTCACTTTTTAATCAAAAGAGAATTACATTTTCCTTTACATATTGAAGAAATTAAGGTTATAACAATAAACTTGTCTAGTTGGCAAGTTTGAATGATCCATGTTAAGCCTCGTCGGCCATATTTCTTTAGGAAAACATAGTCCACGAAAATTTTCAAATTGGATTTTCTTCCTAAGTGAATGTAATCAAATTTTATTAAATGTATTACATGTTTGGTCTTAATTATAAGTCATGTAATCACTACAAAATTATACTATATATGATTTACAAGAAAAGTTCTAATTTGAACATTGAGCATGTATGAGTAGATGGTTTCACTATCTAGGGTTGGAAAATTGATCCAATGGAGTGTGTCTAAAGATATTAAATGATCTCAATAGGATTGTTAGACTCTTACGACTGTGATGGTGAATTCTGGGTCAAAGTTTGGTAATTCATACATTGGAGACAACATGATCCCCCGATTTTGAAAATGATAAACATTTCTCATATCCATTGGAAAGATAAAGATTGAATTGTTTTACCTTTTAATCCTAGGGGGTATAAGAATTTGACTGAAACACCCCCCGGTCCTAGCTTAGTTAGTCAATTGGTTAGTTCTAAAAAAGACAACACAATAGCTAGAAATCCATAATGCTTATGCACAAGTGAAATCTACAAAAGTTGCAGTAATTTACAAACATACACAATTGAGAAAAACATCATTATAGCAAGGTCGCCTACAACTATGTCATGTAACAAAATGGGGTTGAGTACATGAGTCAAGAAAAGGTCTTATTGAAGAAACCATATTCAACAAGGTAAAAACTGCTTCAGCAATCCAATCCACAATTCCCACAAGGCATCATTAGAATATGCACACAAATGGTTCAAAAGCCAAATAGATTTCATTGTATAAGAATGGTTTGTATACATAAGACAAAACATAAGATACAACATGTGGAAATAACTGACTTAAACATGCAACATAAAACATGCCTATAAATGAAATACATAGATTTACATACAAGTGTCCCTGATGAATACATGAAAATCATCACAAAATACAATTATAGGGACACTCTAAAGAGTATATGTAGAGGGATCATCATATACGTCATCATACTCGTGATGGGGAGAGTGAAGATGAAAAGGAATGTCATATTCATCAATGTTATATGTGAAAATTCATATATCATCAACAATTTCACAAATTCTCACCCCCATTACCTTATTTTTGTTATTATTATTACTATTATCCTCCAAAAACTTCATCAACTTCTATCTCAACATCCTCACATATGAAACTAGAGGCCATATCTCATGAATGTATGGACAAGTCGGGATACCATTATCAACCATAGAATGAGCCTAATATTGAATGGGCAAAGAAACCCGATCAAATCAAGAAGAATAGCAATGAGCTCTATAATGGGAACCATGGCCAAGGTAGTTGAAGGTACTATTGGTGGGGATGTGGAGAAGTAATTTGATGATAAATAGTAAAGGGCCAAATAGAAGAATGGGTAGCTCAGAGAATATGTAGGATGTTGGAATTAACTAATTATATGTATAGGTAGCATAGTCAATAGGTGTGAAGAATTTTTGATAGGGACCAAGGTATGTGGAATTGTTGGAGGGGAAAGATAGGTACCAAGATATATCACGACATACTCTTAGAAATGTCCATCTAATTCTTCTTTGGATGGACATCTCAATACACTATTACATCCATGTTTGTTGCCTTCTATTTAAGAAAAAATGAGGGAAGGGTAGTGTAACATCCCTGACCTATCTTAAGTAAGTTATTCATAAACTTATTTCAATCTTTTTAAAAGTAATTAAGACTCTACTTGAGTTTAATATCAAGTTCGAGCATATTTGCAAAAAAAAATATTTGCAAACTATTTTTGCATTATATGATAGTTTGGGTGTAATTTGCAATTCACACAAAGTGAGGAGTTATATTGCAATATGTCACATTTTAAAAATGCTTCAAGTGCATTATCATCATAAGAGAGAGAATGGCTTTAAGGGGTGGCTTGTGGAAAGCCTAAGCTCCAATTTGGAACTTGTTTGAATAATGCATGTGCCTTGTGTACCAATTTTGGTGCAATTTACAATTTACCCAATGTATAGAGTTCAAATGCAAAATACCACTTCTAGAGTGTCCCTACTATATCTTAGAACTATCTATAGGAGAGATAAATAAATAGGCACGATGTTTGATCCATTTTTGAGTGATGGTATTCTTGGTGATGAAAAGACCAAGAAGAGTTGTTGATTGATACCCTTATTGAATTATATCGAGTTACAGAGCTTATATGGGATTGCCTATCATCCAAAGAGCCATAGTAGAGGTCCCATATAATTTTCTCATCTCTTGCCATTTTCCATGATGGGTTAAACACCTCAATTAGGTGATGGATATTTCTTTACAACTTTCCTTAGAAAAAGTGTATCAATTTGTGAATAAAGTGATATTGAGTTGAAATATCTTGCTCAACAAAATAACTAATTGCCGAAATTTTATCTATAGATTATCCTCAAGAGTTTTGCATGTCAAGATAAATATTCATTCATGGAAATGTGTCAACCATGCATGGACACATGGAACCTAGTTGTGCAAAGTGATGACACCTCTTATACACTCTCTCCCATCAACCTCAATTATATATACCACTCTTTTCACCTGCTAGTGAATCTTCAAACTTTATCACTCCATTTCTCTTAGATATCATGCATAGAATTGTGGAGAAAGGAGGAGCTCGAACCTTTATCTTAAGGTGAAGCCATGGTCATCATCAACCTTGGTTGAAGCATGAATCTCGAGTTGTGATTCTTCTTTTCTTCTTCACCAAGTTCTTAACTATGGTGATTCCTTACATATAGAGGAGTTGTGAATGAGTCTTGGATTAGTGATAAGTTCATCTTCAACCTTGGGAATGTGAATCTCTATATATGATAGATTTGAATTTGTTCTTGAGGTGGGTTATATAACTTGAACTCAACCATGTTATTATTCACCTTCAATCTTTCCATATTTGATGATCTACTTTCAATTTAGAGTTTTTTTAATAATTGATGAAATCATGAGTTCTAATAGTTGCATAGACATGTTTTCCATGAACTAGGATAGTAAGGAACTAATAATAGAGATTTACAATGATGACATCATCATGGCACAAACTGATATCAGGTTGAGGCACCTCTAACTTGGTATGGTGATGAAACCCAATATGGTGACATGATACCCGATATACCTTGGAACCCCACACCCCTATCAATTTGTACTCTTGGGTTGGTTGAGACAAACTAGTTGTCTAGGCTACCACTTAACATATGGTGACGGGTAGGCCAACACCATGGAGGTTTGAAGAGTTATGAGCATAAGGGTCTAACCCGACATACAAAACCCTAAATTTGAGCAACCCGATATGAGACACACACACACCTCATGCATGATATGGTGATCAAGGATACACCTCATGTAAGATATGGTGATCAAGGATCCACCTCATGCACGACATGGTGATCAAGGATACACCTCATGCACGATATGGTGATCAAGGATATACCTCATGCATGATATGGTGATCAAGGGTACACCTCATGCATGATATGGTGATCAAGGATACACCTCATGCATGATATGATTATAAACCTACACCTGATGCATGATATAGTGATCAAGGATACACCTGATGCATGATATGGTGATCAAGGATACACCTCATGCATGATATGGTGATAAAGGGTACACCTCATGCACGATATGGTGATCATGGATGCACCTCATGCACGATATGGTGATGAATGGTACACCTCATGCATGATATGGTGATCAAGGATACACCTCATGCATGATATGCTGATCAAGGGTACATCGCAAGCACGATATGATTATCAAGTATACACCTCATGCACGATATGGTGATCAAGGATATACCTCATGCATTATATGGTGATCGAGGGTACACCTCATGCATGATATGGTGATCAATGATACACCTCATGAATGATATGATGATAAACCTACACCTGATGCATGATATAGTGATCAAGGATACACCTGATGCATAATATGGTGATCAAGGATACACCTCATGCATGATATGGTGATAAAGGGTACACCTCATGCACGATATGGTGATCATGGATGCACCTCATGCACAATATCATGATGAAGGATACACCTCATGCATGATATGGTGATCAAGGATACACCTCATGCATGATATGATGATCAAGGGTACACCTCATGCACGATATGATTATCAAGGATACACCTCATGCATGATATGGTGATCAAGGATATGCATCATGCATAATATGGTGATAAACCTATACCTTATACATTATATGGTGAACAAGGATACACCTCATGCATGATATGGTGATCAAGGATACACCTCATGCACGATATGGTGATCAAGGATACACCTTTTGGGTGATATGAAAGCACACATACACCTCTTGGGTGATATGAAAGTACACATACACCTCTTGGGTGATATGGAAGCACACGTACATCTCTTGGGCGATATGAAAGCACAAATACACCTCTTGGGCGATATGGAAGCACACATACACCTCTTGGGTGATATGGAAGGACACATACACCACTTGCCTGATAAGGAAGCAAGCATACATCTTTCGGGTGATATGGAAGCAAGAACACACATCTTGCTCGATATGGTGGAAGCACCTCAATCCAATATACTTGATTGAGTAACACATGAAGTGTGTTATGTCAAATGATACATTAGGATGTATAGAGTTAAATGCATTTTAATAAGTGTAGGCAAATGCACCTTGGGAGAAGGATTGAGCCATATTAATAAAGTATGATGTAATCAATATCCTATTGAGGATGAGAGCGAAACTCATACTTTGTGTGATGATCATTTAATAAACATACATTGTTACCCCTATATGGGTAGAGCTGTGAATTAGTATTTTGATTCTTGATAATGTGAATTACAATTTTCATTCTTGATAATGTGAATTAGAGTTTTGATTCTTGATAATGTGAATTAGGGTTTTGATTTTTGATAATGTTAACTTGAAACCCTAATCAGATAAAAGGGGAAACCCTAACCCTTATTGACTAAAAGGGAAACCCTAACTCTAATGATGGGAAGGTTGTTTTTCTCTAGTATTGCATGGTGATGATATGTACTTGATATTCTCTCTATCTTGATGTAACATCCCTGACCTGGGTTATGCTTAACCCTACATGATTTGCCTAATAAGGTTGAGTAGATGCTTAATCTTATCTTGTGAAAAGTAATTAGGACTCAAGAGGAACTTATATTTCAATTTTAATCCTTTTTTAATAATGTTGAAATAATGTTTTACTTGATTTGGACTAAAGTGCAAATTACCCAAGTTGAGTGGTTAAATTGCAAATTTTACATGATAATATGTTCCTCATGTGTTGAAGAATCATGAGATTGAATATGATGTAGAGGTATGGCTTATGGTAGCCTGATTACCAAGAAAGAGCTGATAAAGTAATGTTTGTGCATTAAAACCTAGTTTTGGTGTAATGTGCAATTTACCCAAAACCCAGGGTTCAATATGCAAATTACCACTTCAATAAGGTCCCAAATGTTTCTTGTCATCATGCAGAGAAAATAAAATGAGAGGGGTGCCTCATTTGAATTAAGTTGGAGGAGAGAGAATCTTGATATTAAAATAATCAAGATTTAAGCCTAAGTGAAACCCTAATTCAATTTAGTGCAAAAATAAATATATTTATTGAAGGGATTTCAACTAAAATTAAAATGGTTGGATTCAGATGTGTGTGGATGACCTTGAGCTATGAAGGACCACGAAATATCCCAAGGAGGCGAAAACTCCACTCAGCATTATTATAAGAAAAAGAATTTCCACTCAAAAATGGATATTACTATTATAAGGGTTAAGGTGCTTAATTTCTTTTCCTTTAATCATTGGATAATGAAGAGGTTTTACAAGAGGATGAATATTTCTTCGTGGCCAAGAATTGAGGGGGAAGTGGTGGAAATAATTTTGGGAGTTAAAGGAATTAATTCCATTTTCTCTTTCCTTGGGAATTCCTTATACATATCCCATTTCCAACCCACTTAAGGACCATTCTAGGAATTTCTTTTCCCTTCTTGCCTTGGCCGACAACTAGGGAGCTGGGGAGTAGAAGAAGGACACCCCCAACCTGTTGGTAAGTCTTGACCTTCGTTCTTCTTGATTTCATGGTGGAAATCTTAAAACAATGCTTGATTTCTTCATTTCTTCACTCCACCTTCAACCCTAGCCAATCTTTTCAACCAAAAGCTTGAGGACGAGCCTAGGGGGAGTTTCAAAAGCTTCATAAACCATTGTTGGCATGAGATTGGAGCTTTGGAACTCAAATGGAGGCGAGTTTTATAACTTGAACCCTTAATATTATTATTGCAATCAATTCCTTATCATTTGTTGATGTTTTCTTCATTTCCTAAATTTATTTTGGTTGAGGGATGCAACCACCATGGAAATAAAAGAAAATTCATGGGTTTTGAGATTTATTATGATGAAATCATCATAATAACACACCTCCCCAAATATCTAGGGCAAACAGTTCAATGTTTGAGTCCAAACAGTTTCACCAAACTGTTTGCTGACCAAACAGTTTGCAAACCGTTTGGAGGTTTGGGTTCCAAACTATTTGAGATGGTTGACCATTTGAGATGGTTGACCGTTTGAGGAAATATGCTGTGGTACTTGTATATTGATTCAATGGTTTCAATTGGTTTGATCTTGAAGGTTTCAATTGTGAATGATTCCTTAAATAGAAACCCTAATCGACTAAGTGCTGATTTTGCAATTGATTGAGATGATGTTTTGGGTTGATTGACCCAAACGGTTTCAAAACAATTTTGGAATAATACAAACCGTATCGAGACTGTTTGGAGGTCAACCAAGACCGTTTGGAGGTCTAGGGTTAAGTATGGTTGGGTATTTGAAGATCCAAAGATACCAAATTGAAATACAATCAATTGCTGAATTGATAATCAATCCAATGATCCAAACCCTAATTGGATGTTATGGATTTTGATGATAATATAGGAAAACAGTCTCAAGACGGTTTGGAGATCATCCAAGTGACCTCAATACCATTTGGGGGTCATTCAATACCGTTTGAGGTCAGGTCATATCATGTAATGATGACGATTCACTGATTTCAATTGAATTGATTCTACAATGTCAATCATTGATGGTTCCTGAGTTTCAAAACCCTAAGTGATGGTTTCTTGATTATCAACCGTAGTTCAATTGGGTTCAAAACCCTAAATTGAAGGTCTAATTGAATGGTGATTCAGTGGTTCAATTGATGAATACTTTAGTGGTCCAATTGATAGTTGTTCCATGGATTGGAACCTTGAATCGATTAAGTGTTGAAGACCTTTCTTGGTCCATTCGGTTTTGAGAGGGTTTGGACCAAACGGTCTTAAGACCATTTGACTTCAAACGGTCTCAAGACCATTTGGGACAAAATGGTATCAACACCGTTTGAGACCAAACGGTCTCAAACCATTTGGAGCCTCAAGTTCATTCGGTTTCAAGATGTGTTGTCTAAACGGTTTCAAGAACTAACTTTGGGAAATGATTTTCAAACCATTTGAACCTAATTGGTCAAGACCGTTTGAGGTATAAGTGACCAAGAACTTTTGAGGTCTAAGTGACTAATACCCTTTGAGGTTCTAATTGGTTAAATCATTTGGAAACCTAATATGATCAAAGGCCAATTAGCTACTTGATTATTAAAGATGTAGATCAATGATGATTATGCAGGTTAACCCTAATTATGTGTACTTAAGTAAAGATTTAACCTAGATCAATCTTGGAGTAATTAACATCCTAGATAGTATGATAGGGAGAGATAATGGGAGATTTGATTTCTTACTTAATAAGCCCTAATTCTCTCATTATGAAATAAATGTATAATCAGGGTTTGATCCATAATATGAGATCATGAAATATTCCTTGAAAAGATTGATGTACCTTGACCCTAATCTTTGGAAAGGCTATGCGAAATCCTAATTTAAGGTCAAAGCTTAGTGAAACCATAATCTAGTGTGATGATGTAACCCTAACTTAGTGTCACAATATGAGAAACCCTCATATAATGGGAATTGTACATCCTAACCCTAATTTGGGTAATGAGGTATGTGAAACCCTACTTGGATGTAAACGGTGAACCTTAATCCCTAAAAGGGGGTAAAAGGTGCATGAAACCCTAATAAAGGGGAGTGTTACTAATACTATATGAATCCCTATCAACGGGTGATGTGTTATGAAATCCTTATTTCACATAATACTAGGTGAAACCCTAATATAGAAGGATGTTATATTAAACTCTAATGGAGAGAAATATTTTTTTTATCAGTAAGCGTGCTCCTTCTATATCATTCACAAAAAAGGACTGTACAAGTAGTTGAGCTTGTCTCAAAGAAAAAGTCCTAACTACGCAGGGCAATATAGTCATTTTCTATAAGCCTCCATACATTAGTAATAGACGGCTTCACACTATCAAAAATGAAACAGTTTCTACTACTCCACATGTAGTAAATAATGAGTTGGCTCATCAATTTGCAGTTCTTTTCTTTGATACCTATCAGGCTTTCAGTAGATTTTGGAATAAAAGGCAACTGAGCGCTGGCTCTATCCCAAAGAGTCTTTGTAAATTCACATGCCCAAAGCAAGTGAGGCATGGTTTCTTTCTGTTTGGTGCAAAGGCAACACCTTGACGCAAGGGAATAACCCTTTTTCTGTAGAAAATCTTCAGTTACAGTTCGATATTGGATGATTTTCCAGCAGCTTAACTTAATCCGGTTGGGGACAGTAGATTTCCAAAGCCACAACACCCAATTGCAGTTACTCTTGCATTTCCTGCACAATTGCCACGCACCCTTCGGCGTGAAGGATTCAAGGCTATTGAAGTAGCAAGCGTCGCTGTTCTTCAGCTGCAGACTGGCGCAGACCTCCCTCAACTCTTTGCTGCCTCGAGTTAAGGGTACAGCCCAACTGCCATTAGCTATAATAGCAGACACTTTAGCACTACAGTCGGTACTTGACCTAAGATTTAAGGCTCTTGCATCTGTAATCACCTCATCTAGGAATCTTCCTTGAATCTAGGGGTCCTTCCAGAGGGAAATGGATGAGCCATCTCCAATAGAGAATCTCACAAGGTGGGCAAACTCATCTCTGGATATCAGAAGAGATTTCCACATCCAGCTTTGAGTTGGTTTGGAGCGGCAATACCACAAAGTCTCTGACTTGATATATTTGCCATGCACCCATCTTATCCACAGAGTATTCTTTTTATTCGCTATATCCCAGAAAAGTCTGAGAAGACCAACTTTACTCCACTCCTCAACCTTCCTTATAGCAAGGCCTCCTTTGTGTTTTGGTTTGCAAATATCATCCCAAGCCACTGTATGAAAGTGTCTACTATCTTCCTTGTCACCCCACAAGAAGTTCCGGCAAAGCCTCTCAATCTCTTCCATTGTTGCCTTAGGTAGAGGGAACACACCAGTCCAAAACAAGTGATACGAAGAGAGAGTGGAGATGATTAACTCAAGTCTGCCCGCCATTGACAAGAAGATAGTCTTCCAAGAATCAAGAGGTTAATGGAGAGAAATATTATGTGAAATCTATATGATATATAGAAGATGCTAAGAACCTCAAATTATAAATATGGAGAATCCTATTCCTAATAATAGAGTAGTGATTAATGTATTAACAAATATAACACCTAGAGAGGTTGATGATGGGTATCCTTACATTAATAGGTTCTAACTCAAGGATGAGCCCATATCATTGGCAATGGTTGTATATTCTAAAGAAGTGGTTTATGACCAATACATTGCATGATGAATGTGATGAAATAGTACATAAAGTATTAGGATGGGAAATACTCTAATACAAGCTAATTGGATGAACTCAAGTAAGATAAAGGTGTTGAGGGAAGTGATACATCAAGACATGATAGATATCACATCCAACACCCCAATACTGAAATACGTTGATGTGATTTAATCCAATATAATTGGATAAGTGACATATGAAATGTGTCATGTCAATTATTACATTGAGATGCAATGCACCTTGATGAATGTAGGCTAACATGCCTTATGAAGAGGTTAATCCAAATCAATAGACTATGATACAATCATATTCTGATAAAGATGAGAGAGAAACTCATACTTTGCAATGTTGAATGATGAGAATAAATAAGTATGTTTGAATCCTTATGATATCAATATCGGCTTCTAGCTGTGACAAGCAATGAAATACGGCTGATCATTAATAATATGATCTTAAGAACCCAAGTGGTTATTTATGGAAAACCCTAATGGAGGGTGTTGATATAAAAGAGATACCATGAACCCTAAAGAGGGAATAGTGATATTACTTAGTGTTGTATGGTTCTGATATGAAACAGAAACCATGGACCCTAAAGAGGGAATAGTGATATTACTTAGTGTTGTATGATACTAATATCAAAGGATTATAATTGTTATCATGAATACTAATCATGCAGGGATGATGAGATGAGGAGTATAGACAGGTATGGGCTATGATGCTTTGTTTATTAAGAATGTTTTATAGGCTTTATAAGCCTTCATATGCTTTGTGTAGTAAGAATCATTGTGCTTTGTGTACTATATATAATACTTTGTGTAGAGAGAATCATAATGTCCTTGGTCAGATGATCTGAAGGTATTAAGTTACCTAATAAGTGGTAATAAGTATCCTATGATGAGATATGGGTTCAAATACCTAGATGCTAAAATCATGATGATGAACTTGTTAAGAAGTGGAATTATACTTGGTGAGTTGAGGGATTAAGTTCCCAACACTTTGTGAAAAGAGTATGGCTACATGCCATGACTCCACAATGACAATATCAGGCATTAGATATATGATCTAAGCCTGAAGAGAATTAATGTCGTGGTAATGGTTCTGTATTGAATAAATGTTATACATGTTGTTCTTCATATTCCTAAATGGATAAGTGACATGTTGCTCTTTCAAGTTATAGATGCAATGTTTTAGATAAGAATAATATCCTAATTTGTTAGACATTGAATTAAGTACTGAAAAACAAATATGATTCCTCTGTTCATATTTATCTTCTTAAGTTGCAATAATAATGTTACTGGCGGAGAGTTATATCTCTCGCTGGGGAAATTTACAATTGTCTCACCCCCGTGGGAACTACATTTTTAGGTGGTCACAGACAAGGAAACATGAATCCTTTAGTAAGAGAAGGACAACAACAACAACAGTAGGGAAAGCAGTGAAGTCTCAGGTGGAGACACTGGTTGTTATGCCTTGTATAGATGTAGATAGAGTCCTATGTGTCGTCTCTGTACTTTCAGGTCCTCAGAATAGTAGTTAGTGCTTTAGAGATTTTGGCTCAGAGCCTTGAGATTTACATACTTCCTGTGCTTAGTTTAATAGGGAAGCTGATGCTTGTAATTCATAGAAAGAAATGATACAAGATATGTACTTTTGAAAACAGAATGTAAATGTGTTACTTTTGTTCTATGTGAGAAAGTTTTCATTTGATGGACCTCTTGGTAAAAAGGTTTTAATTTTTAGCGATTTTTAGTAATCCACTTCTTAGAGAACGTTTCCGCATTAGTTAATTATGTTTTTATGAGTTGTATGCCACACTTGAAGTACTACCCATGCATGTATCATGACACGATGAGCATTGCTAGGTATGAGCTATGATGTTTCATATGATACAAATTAAATGGGCCTTGTGAGCCATATGAAATACTTGTACAACATGTATAGCATATACCTGGTTCTGAGGACTTAGAGGTAATAGTTACCTAATAAGAGGTGACAATGTTCAGTGACGAACTAAGAGTTTGAATACCCAGATCTAGCAATCATGATGATGATAATGTTAAGGGATGAGAATTCCAAATAATGTGATGAGGGACTAAGATCCTGAGTGTTATGCATTCAATGTGTTCCAAAGATTATGAAAGTACTTGATAAATGTATTACACCTTTCTTTGTAGCATTTGTTATTATTCATACTTCTAACTTGATTGATGCTAAAAGATATTATAATACACCTAATTAATCAAATCGAACCTTTTCATGTAGTTGTCCAAGCCATAGATCCATCCGGTGTAAGGATTTACTGAATGGTGAAACGAGTTTAACTTGGAGTGCATATTTTTGAATATGTGGGGGTGAAGGACCCTTGCATGATCAAGCCATGCTAGAAAACCCAACCTTTCATGCTCTTTTCTGGTAGTTCATGACCAAAATGACACATATGACAGATCGAATGCCAACACCAGTACCTAGGCCACCAGTTCTGTAATGACCCCACCTCCCAGTAACCTCCAATTAAGGGAGACCAGAAGGTCATAGCCTTTATCCCAATTCACAGGATCAAAGGTTCGACAAATAATCAATAACAATTATTAAATTCTACCAACTTTACTGAAATATGGTAAAAATTAAAACTTTGCATACCTTTTGAAATCTTGGATTTCTAAACTTCTATCCATGTATGAATTCTACTCTAACTAATCCTCCTTGTATTTTAATTCATGTATTTCACAATATGATGATTTACTATTTGTCCTTTTGGCTTTGGACCTAAAATGCCGACAAACAAAATGTCAGTCAGCAGAAAGTTGGTATGTGGGGGAAACAATAATTATGCAACTATGATAACAATGTAATCAGTCAATTATGATTTAAAAAAACAACTTTACATTTTTCACATAATTTCTCAATCCCTACATACCCTAGCCTCTGCGCTATCCCTGCAGTGGACCTGGATGCTACCTTCCTTATGGTAGATCCCCATTAAACCCCTCATGATGCCACCTAATAGGTGAATCAGTTTCTAGGGTTGAGTCACATGGAACTACCCATAGGTATCCCACTCCTTAACTCATGGCATGCTAAAGAGTCTAATGTCACTACATCTGGGTAGCCCAATTTCTAACTCACGATAACCTAGACCTGGCTTTAGGTTACCCTTTTTAGCCTTTCCAAAGCCACAGAGGTGGACCAGGATCTGAGACAGTCATGTATACACATTTATAGTGTTAATCATAGTCACTTTATAGTTGCATGAAATAAATAGGCATCCAATAGTTATTTCCAAGCAACCGATAAAACGTTCGAGAATCACAGTGAAACTAGAGTGATTATTCATAAGCGTAACCACATACATGTCAGTAGATTCAAGCTAATATCAATTCCAACCAAGAAGGCAATCCAAGCAAGTAGTTCAACCCAACAATCAAGAATCCTCAAAATCACATTTACTCAATTTACTATTCACTTTCTCAAGATTATTTCTATTCAACTTGAAATTGCTTCCTATGGTTTCCTTATCCATTTTAGGGTTTCATTTGCAATTACACTTTCACTTCATTTATACTATCCCTAATTTATATAATTACTTACAACCCTAATTTCAGAATAAAGGCACACTTAAACATTAATTAAGCCCATTATGCCCCTTTTATATTGAAACTATCATTTTTACCCTTTTAATCCATGGCAAGATCATTATGCTCATTTATCATCAATTCATAGTTCATTATGGTTTAATTCAAATATGAACTCTATATGTCATTAATTTTGTCTTTTATTCATTAAAAAACCCTAATTAATACATTAAGGCATTTATCTACAATTAGGATCTTTTATGCTCGAAATAGCTTAGAATTATCTTATATCAACTTTAATCATGAAAACAAGTAATTAAAGCCATTGAGAGTCATTTACTAATATTAGGGTTTCAAGGCCCATTAAAGCATATTTATGCACATAGAACCCTAAATTAACCAAATTATACATAAGATTCATCCTTTTAGATCTAATGCACCTTTTTATAATCAATAGGTTACACAGATCCATATAACCCTTCCCAATTCATTAATCATCAAAGATTAGGGTTTTTCATCAATTAAACCATTAAATATAGAATCTTTATATTATTTATGAATTGCAAGTATAATTAAGATCCAAATATAATTTATTCATGTTCCTCTCGTCTTGAGGATCAATTTTCATATTTGGATCATCTTCATCCAATATTTCTATAATTAGTTACATATTTTACAAGATAACTCCTTTTTCCACCAATCAGAAACAACCACGTCGATTTATCAATATTAAAACCGATCTAGCGGGCAACACACTCTTTTGACAAAAAGGGACTGTGAAATTAACCTAAAGGACTTTTCCTTACAAAAGAGACATGGGGCAGGGATGTACTTTCCCCCCTCTATCGTCTTCAAGCTCGAGTCCTTCTTCCTGCAAGCCGGTGGTCAACTGCGGAGTTGACTCCGTGTTTCACTCATCCTGGGCACACGACAGGGGAGTATTTACCTTCATCTTGTTCCCCAAAACTTGTTGAATGCCTCAATTTCTTTGAGGCTCACCTGCATCATTGGGGCGTAGCACCTCTTCTCTGGCGAGGCACAGAGCCTGAACATGGGAGCATAACATGGCGTTTTCATGAATTGAAGGCGTCTACGAGTGCGCCTTCCCTTCCCGGTTGCGTGATGGTAGCTTGTGGATCTCCTCATACGATACAATGTCCCCCCTATATATAGGGTCATCTGTTGAGTTTGGGCGATAACGGGACTCTCTCATTCGTCAACGAACCTTCCCACAAATAGGGCTGAATGGCTGCAGAACAACCTCCCAAAGCTAGTGGAGCTCTTCTCGCTCCAAGATATCCTTTCCTATTTGAGAAATCCTTCGATCGAAGATCTCTCAGGTGGACTCTACACAAGCAAGTCCCTGTAAGACTGGGATTCACTCTCAGCTATTGGGTCGCCGATCCACGGTCGCGCTTAACCCAAAAATCGGGATTTAATCCCAGATAAAACATGACATTTAAAGTTATCCTTTACACTTTAGGAAACTTACAAATTCGTATTGCTTAATCCATTTATCATTTTAATTCCAAATTTTAAAGGAAATTCCTTGATTACTTTAGCTACTTGTGTCCCAAGTTTGAGACTCATACTCGAAGGTATGAAAGACTTTTCTTCATATGCAAGTTATCACTTCTAAAGACATATTTTACGCATATTTTCTCTCTCCTATTATTTTATAGTACTTATTTTGATTCCTTTTTCCATTAGAAACTAAGTGGACATGAAATATCATCCAAGATGGATTCATTATCCATATGTCCACATATTTCTGGTAATATTATCATTATCTCATATTTCCTCAAAATAAAGTAATACTTAATTAATTCTCTCTCTTTCTTGTTGCATTATTTTTGCAACTTTGGACTCCTTGGAACCCAAGAGAAAAGAAATCCAACTTTGGATTATATTATTTTGCCTTATAGAGGTTTATACATCTCTCTTTTCTCAAAAACTCAATTATTCATTTATTAATTGAATTTCCTTATTATTGGGCCCAATAGCCAATAAAGCCCACATCACAATCATCAAGGCTATTGTAAATGAAATCCATTTATTCAAAACAAATTGTATCATTATTTGTCGAAATATATTTAATATGAGAAATTACATTTCTCACCCAATGAACCCAAGAATTGGGGTTGTAACATCCTTCCCCTCTTATAGGAATTTTGTCCTCAAAATTCCATCAAGCAAAAAAAATAATTCAGGATAAGACTTTTCCATGTCCATCATTGGCCCCTATGTTGCTTTACCTTATCCATGGTGCTTCCAAAGAACCTTTATCATCACATATTATTTTCTTTGAGTTCTTTCACCTTGACATCTATAAACCTCACAGGTGACCCAGGTCATTTCAGCCTCCGTTGGGGCTCACTAGGTTCATTGCTCCGCAAATGGTCCGACTACCTCACATAGTGCTCTAAATTGGACACATGAAAGTCATCACACATTATTTTATCCTGAGGGGTAAGGTCAAACTTTAACCTTCTACACCAACCATCACAACAGAACTCATGTAACGGGGACGCATCTCTCTTAGCTATAATTTCTTAGAGGGGTCAGATTATCATATCACATATTCTCCCACAATGAACTACATATCAGTCTACTTTGCATCAGACCATGACTCATGTCATCTCTGGGCTCCTTTCAGCCATTGCACAATCAAAGTGAATCTACCTACACAGACTATGGCCCTTTTCTAACCTTCGTGAGTCCCATTCACCAACATCATCTTAATGAAGTGGTGTCCGACTCAACCTCTTTACAAAATTTCTTTAAAACCTGATATTGGCTATGGTGGTTATCATCACAATCTTACAGAAGACAAGAACTGTCTCTAGATATCACCTTGGACGAGCACACATGCTCTCATCAGACCCTCTTATCTGGATCATACTAACCATTACTTAGGGGTGATAAACTATACCAACATTGAGTTCATCCTTTATCTACTTCCACCTTTGAACTTGCATCATAGTGTAGTTCAACCACCTCTCTCATATGTAGTTCAACCGGATTTCTCCCTTGACAGAACTCTTTCTTTCTCATGTCATCTAGGTAAGGCAATCTACCATAACCCATATTGCATCTTGATCTTCCTTGGTCCAGGGGATATTTACCACAACATCCATGGTGATGAACTCCCATTCCCTCTTGGGGACTCTCTTTATCATTTATAACAAAGCATTGGGTTACTGATGTTCGTCCTTCACCTACTATCATGCATGTCCACAAGCCACATGCATCTTCATCTTAAGAATCCAAAGTACTACTGTCACTTACTATCTTCATAGTACCATGGTGTATGGTGATCTTAAAATCATGATTTCATGTATGTCATGATTCCTCAAAATTGATTCCTCATAAACCCTAAACCACTCTCATCAGGGTTTTATCACCTTCCTATCCAAAGAAGTGTATCTGAGGCTCTTTGACCATCCTTTTATTGCATCAAGGCCTAGGCTGGCTAACCAAACAACTACTAACTTGTTCAACAAACTTCGTTAGTGTTAACCAAACATATCTCCCTTTTCAAATATAGGGTTAACCTAACAACCTCTTCTAGCCTCTAGCTAACTAGGCAGCTGCATCTCATTTAGGGCATCCATTACCAGTTCACATCCTTAGGTGCTAGGTAAAGTTGAAGACATCTACTTTCACATATTATTTCAGCTCAACTCTGAGTCTATCTCCATCAAGAACACTTTGAGCTCATCCTTTTGGATTTCAAACTCAACCTTGTATAACTTATAGCTGAAGATAAAACATCCTTATAAGGTGACTACCTTATCTCTCTATCCACAGATGGTTCACTCCACCAGGGTATGTTATCATCTCTATCCTCATACCTCATCACAACATTCCAACTCACATCATCTTTATCCTTGGTGTATGGCATGCGTACTGTCCTATCTCTCACTCCCATAACAAGAGGAAATAAAAATTTGGCTACAGTCCAAATACAAAGTTCTTCCTGTTCCAAGAGTAGAGATGGTACATCCCACCTTGCTAGTACACCAAAGTTGAAACGTGCAACTTATGTCTCTATATCACAATCATCTCGATATCAAGGTTACTTCCATGGAAACTGGTTTCAAACCTACTTGGGTCACCACACCATCCTTGGTCATATCCTATAGCTCTATAGGGTGCCGACACTTTTAGGGTCATCCCTCTTCCCTTATGCATCCTGAGAGTGCCCTACTCATTCCTGCTTTGGATCCCATGACATCATGAAGGTTATCAATATCCTAACCCATCATCTTTAGATAATGATAGATGTTACCTCCCGACCCTATGGTCAAGTGCAAATAGGGAATTAGGAAACTCCTACTTCCTTTGGTCTTATCCCCACCTGACCCTAGGATAGACTTAGGATTCTATCATAGTACATGTCCTACTTAGAACCTTACTCAAGCCTTCATCATCTCTCTTTGTATACATGGGCTGGCTTTCATCCTTTCATAGGGGTCATGGAGACCTATCTACCTTGGCCAAGCCCCATATCGATTACCTCCATGGTAACACATCCACATGCACATAGCGATGGCTATCTATGGGTCTATAGGTTCATTCTCATATCATGTACCTTTCACTTAGCTTCTCAAGATCCTATGAGACCTCTTTAAGTTCACAAAACTGGTATACACCTTACAAATGGGTCCCTCTCCCAGGATGGGAGGAAACTTCACCTTAACAACAAAGGTCACAACCTTCCTAATGTCTAGGGTTTACATCCACATGAGTATATTTAACCCTAGCTAGCTACTAAGGCAAAAGCAGACCACCCTACTAAACCATTCTAGGTCATACTTGTTCTTATCCTCAACATTGGATTAAGATCATACCTTCCCATGTCATCAACTTTAGCTGTGAGGAATTCACCAAATATGCGTTAAACTTAAGGGGTTTCCCTTTCCTCTAATCATGAGAAGTACCATGCTCGCATCTATGGAAACTCAAATCTCAGCATGAGCATTAGGTGTACCACTTCCCCTCTTAGGCGTAGGAACCCTAGGTTCATTTTGGGTGTCCAACTACATTCTCAACCTTTAACCACGAACCAAACATGTCCAAGGTATGTCATGCACTTCCCATGATCCTTTTTTTTCTTTTCGAGCAACAATTCAGAGTTGAGTCCTCCTCAAGGAGAGTCAACAAGGTACAAGGCCTCACAACCTTTTACTAAACCTCTTCATGGTTAAAGGAACTCTTCTTCTCATCTATACCTTAGGTACGGAGGTACCGACAGTCTCGTCATCTCTCCAAATTTTGGTTCCTCTAATGGAAGCCAAGATATCATCAGGATGAGGCAACCACTATTATCCACTTAGGTTGCATCATCCTCAACTCCCCACTTTTCCCCATATCTCGGAGTCTAGGATTCCAACCTTATTTCTGGGGTCCAACTCTCTTTCTCTTCATAGCCAGTATTACTGCTAGAGGTTCTTTCTACATGAAGGATCAAGATCACAAGCATATCCCTACATGGTAGAAGCCTATGTTCAACTTATGTTTGCTCAAGGTTATCCCTAGCCCTTTATGCTTATCTCGTCAGCTATCCAACATACTCCCTTCACTAGGGTTTCAACCTACTGTTCACACTATTGATGTACTCTGGATGCATACTATGCCATGCTCATATAAGCTCATGGGTTTTCCATAGGTTATTCTCTAACCTCATCAATGAAGGCACTATCCATCACTCACACATGCACGACCCTTCCCAAGGTTGGGTCGTCAAGCTACCAGGTCATCCAAGCTCTCATGGCTCATATGGGCATCCTAAGAATGTCCACCCACACACTTGGTCTACCATGACATCTAACTCACTGTGTCATATCTCTCTTTCTAACCACCACTTAGGGTTAGGGTTAGCATCATCCTCTGAGGATATGCCAGGTCTCTATTTATAATGGAGATATCTGCCTCCATGACTAACTCTCTTTACTTATCTTCCTGACAAGAAGGTCGATCCTCAGGTCTCTCCTGAGGGCATGACAACTTATGTCATACAACCTAAGCATGTATCTATTCTTTATTTTACAATTACTCTATTAAGCTTACATCCATGAAATCTTATTTACATGTTTTTCATTAATTTGATGGAGGATTCCTTAAACCTTACCAACCTTACCCATACCTCAAGAGAGTGAGGAAGAGAGAGAAAATCCTAACCCTTAAGGTCCTTAATAGCATTTGAGTTGAGAAGGAATGAACAAGATGAGATAGTCCTAAAGGTATCTTATTTCGAGTCAAATCCTAAGACATTGGCCAGGCAGTCACACGGATCCGGGAGTCCTTGTATTCTGACTAGCGGTGCAGAGGAAAATCTTGCCAGCCCCTGGACGTGATATCCTTTTCTAGACACCTCTATGTTTCGGAAAATCCTCTAATAACTCCCTTGGGTTCTACAGAGTTTTTAAAATTTAATAGTTATTAATGATTAAATGAGGAAACTATGCTCTAATACCAAATGTAACAACCCCACCTCCTGGTAACCCCCAATTAAGGGAGACCAGAAGGTCAGAGCCATTATCCCAATTCACAGGATCAAAGGTTCGACAAATAATCAATAACAATTATTAAATTCTACCAACTATACTAAAATATGGTAAAAAAAACTTTGCATACCTTTTGAAATCTTGGATTTCTAAACTTCTATCCAAGTATGAATTCTACTCTAACTAATCATCCATGTATTATAATTCATGTATTTCACAATATGAAGATTTACTATTTGTCCTTTTGGCATTGTACCTAAACCTCCGACAAACAAAATGTCGGTTAGCAAAAAGCGGGTAAGTGGGGGAAACAATAATTGTGCAACTATGATAACAATGTAATCAGTCAATTATGATTTAAACAAACAACTTTACGTTTTCTGCATAACTTCTCAATCCCTATATACCCTAGCCTCTGCGCTATCCCTACAATGGACCTGTTGGTATGTATGCCCTGAGATCCAATCATGGGATGATTGGTGGGATACATTAAGATTGATTTGATAAACATAAAAGGCAAGCTTCCCATTCTCTCTGGTTGAATCATATGAGATAATGATAGAAAAGATTGAATGTCTAGAGAATGACAATACTCAATGACATATTCTTTCAGGTTAAGGACCTGAATGATGAGATCATGCAGATGCTAAGAGTTTGTACATTCTCATTGTGTCCCTAGTCGGATGTCATTGTGGAAGGTAGATAGACATCAATGACACACAAGACTAGATTGTGGTGTTGGTTGATGACATAATCTCATTAGTCATGATATAGAGATATCAAACCAAACACATAGGTACTTGTTAGAGAATGACGCAATTTTACTGTGCGCTGAAACACAAGAGAACGTGTCGAAGTAATATAGGCCTTATGAGGCCCGAGTCAAACACAGGGATACTGGGAATTGTTGGAGACTCCTACTAACTATTCGCGATTAGCTAGGAAGAATAAAAATGGAGAGTTGTTGAGAAAATTAAAAAGAGAAAATTAAAAGAAAACAAAACAAACGATTAATTAAATGTTAATTTAATCAATTCAAAAAGGGTATCTTTAGGATTGCGGTTTCACCGTGGGTTTTCATTGTATTAGATTTTATATAATGCCTCAATTTTATCTCTCTATCTGGGTAGTGGCCTGAAAATAGAATTGCCCACTGTTGTGGTGCAATTCATTACCTAAGTCTAGGTCGGTTCCACCGTCGTAGTAACCTATACCCTAGCTAGGTGCATTATGAACGATCTCTCAGTATCCACCATTAATTTTACACCACCTTGTTCAAGGGATTTGTCGATTAATGTGAATTCCGTCTCTTTTCAGCCGTTCATCCTTCTTTCAAAGTGATTAAGGGCATTAGGTTATTATTATGGTGATCAAGCATAACAATATATTGAGAAAAATGAAATCATACCACGAATTTAAGAGATAAAATATGAATTACTACTATAAAATTGTCATACAATGAATTCCTGGGTTACTCCCGATCCTAAAGACAAAGGGGATTAGCCCCGCATGTTCATCTCAAGCAAGTACATGGTAGAGATAGGGGAAGTCATATGAATAATGTGAAATGAAAGGTGAAACCCCGGAACGGAGAAGAACTGGTTGATCCTCAACGTAGAACACGTGCTCTCCCACCTTTTGGTGGTGGAATCCGTCTTCTTCGGCGTCCGAATCAGCTGGTATGAGCTTCTGGCCTCTGTTCTCCTCTCTACTGCTCCTCGGTACTCGTTCAATGGCTAATCCGATCTCTCTTCATGTCTGGGCGGCCTTCATGAGGTATATCTCCCTCATTAGGTCGCTAATTAACCACGGTCGTCCGATTAAGATCATTCCAAAGCAAACACATATCTTACGGTGTAACGCGAGTCGATGGTATCGACTCCCTTTAGACGTCGGTTTTTGCAAGATTCCGACACTGCAGCCTCCATGCGTCGATGGTATCGACTTGGTGTCGATACTATTGACTACTTTCTCGCTAGCAACCTGATGGTAGCTCGATACCATCGACATACCTGTTGATAGTATCGACTCTTTGCTGATACTCACGGCTAGAAACTTGTGGTCCGGTCGATAGTATTGACTTCCGTCGATGGTATCGACGGAAGCAGATACTTGCTTTCCCTGAAATTCAAACACAAAACCACATAAATTCACACAAATAATAATATTTTGACAATTAATGCTCAAAACAATGAAATAAAGGGGATTTGACATAAAATAGTAGAAAAGACCAAAGTGCATGAATTATGCAACATTAACCATAAAAATGACTAATAAAAGCATAAAACACATATCATACAGGTCTATAAATGCAACTCAAAATCATCACATCAAACTCCCCTAAGCTTGAACGTTGCTCGCCCTCGAGCAACTAATCCTTAGAATAGAATTGCTAATGTCAACTGAAGAACAACACACCACAACCAACATCCCATGACTCCCACCGGATATTCACATACCAGCCCTCTTTAACCACAGAATGGTAATTACCCTGAAGGCAATAGTAATCATCCATAAAAGAAATTGACCTAAAAACTGATGAACACTATCACATAAGGCAGTTAACATAATAAAACTCGCCGGTTCAGACTTGGTGCATCTTTTGATCTGCTATACTACATTGCTCGCCCTAACTACCATCTACATGGAAGCAGTTCTCATGATATACCTTAGTGAGGAGAAATTCACGGTGGCCTACCAATTCGAGCAATGGGTGGATGAAGATGGGTGGTTCATGGAAGAAAGTGGAAGTATTATACCGTTTCAACATGCATAAAACAAAAATGTCCTAAATGATGCAAATGCACATGAAAAATGCCCTAATGCCTAAAATTGGGTGGAATAATGCATGTACTAACCATCCATCTCAAAGCGAGATGGACATACAATTAAGCTACATCATGTACTCAATTATCTTGAAATGCAGGTGATATTACGTTCCTTTCTCCTTCTTATTCTAATTGCTTCTAAATAACTCTTTTCTTCTCTTTTTTTATTATTATGCAGATTTTTCATATTTTTCTCTTTTTCTTTTTTTTTCTTTTCAAACCCTTATATCCATAATTGACAATGAATATTTATTGGGCTTATTTTTTTTCTGCATACTCAATATTTGCACTATTTAGAAGGTATGGAACAATTTGATTCACCATTGAAGAAAAATTCAGATACATGGCATACTTTATGCATGAAAATTATGAATGCAACTACATGGCATGCACCTAAGGGTAATGTGAAAGTATCACTATTCTAATTTTTTTCTTTCTTTTTATGCAAAACATATGGAAATAGATTCAATGAAGGACCTATCTATATGAAATGTTGTCAAAGAAGTTAAGACTATAAAGTACTTCCAATTCTTGTGGTAGATTGTGAAAAGCAAAGAGGGGGATAGCTCACAAGACTAGATGACTGAACCTTAGAAAGATATTATGTGTCCCTCCTTACTGACCTGTGTAGTAGTTAAGATGTTTCTCTCTCTTACATCCAATTAGAGTCTCATTACCATTTGGTCAGTTTAGGCTCAAATAACCATTTCCATCCACTTTCATGAATCATTAGGAGTACAGTTGTGAAATTTTGTTTTAAAGTTGAAAAAACCAATCATTTTTATAGGATATGTGCCCAAGGTTAAACAAGACAAGCTTTCCAAACACACAAAAATTTTAAATTTCCCTTGATTTTCCCATGCACAATTAATGAGATGACACAAACTTTATGACATCCACAATTACACTAGATGGCATGTGGATCCTACAAAAACTAAAATTGCAAGAAAAAAATAACAAGAACAAAAACAATAAGGTTAAAAAACTAAAAAAACAATAAAAGATAAAGTTGTTCCAACTACCCCCTAAGCTTGAATTTGACTATGGCCTCATAGTAAAAAACAAACTTTAAGATTGGAACAGTGATACCGGATTACTCCTGTGGTGGAGGCGGGTACTGCGGTGCCGTGGGGTCCCAAGACGAGTATTGCCCCTATAATGTCGGATCGTACTGGGGCATCTGTGGAGGCTGTGGATACCCCCCAAAATAATTCTAGCTCCAGTAATGATCGAAGAACGGCTGTTGTTGCACCTCCATCCTGTACAACCTATCATGGATCTGTTGTTGGTTGCTGAGGAGAAGATGCTCGTTGTCGAACATCTCCCTTTGGTTTTCCAGTATCCGGTTTGTAGTGTCTTGAATACCGGCATACATTGACATATTCTGCTGTTGTGTCTGCTGGATGTCCTGCAGCATAGTGTACAAGCCCTGCATGGAATAGGCATCCTCGCTTGGCTGTAAGGGCGTTGGTGGTGGTGGCGTAGGCAGTGATGATGAAGATGCACCCGGATGCATCCGAGGACGCTTCCATGGTGCCACTCGTTCCCGAAGAGGTATAAATGCCTCCTCTTCCTCCTCAACCTCGTCGTCATTTTCGTCATCGCCGCCGTCGTTGCATTTATCATCTTCTTAATTTATATTTCGGGATTTTCTTTCTTTTTCATATTCTAAAAATCACTAGAAAGTTCTAGGACGAATTTATTTATTCTTTTTATCACTTAAGTGGATATTTTGCATATTTGACCCATTACTAAGCTCCCACTGAGGTATTTGTGCATAAACCCAAATATTGGAATAAAAGGTGAACAAATGTTCATTGAACCATCATATTATCCACCAATTAAACAAAAAAGCCAAAGAGGATATAAATGAAAGAAAAATATGGAAAAGATGACCAAAAAGGCAAAATGCCAAGAATTCAGTATGTTACAACATGTCGTTGGGTACTCTTTGACATCATCAAACACAATCCTGAAACATGGGTTGTTATAAAGGTGATGATTGGGTGGCTTTGACACATGGGGCTTTTGAGGGGTGAGTGATAGATATGGGATTTGTCCCTCATGAGGGAGTATGATATCCATGGCCACTTGATGAGTAGGATTGAGAAAGGCGTGCACGCATGTGTGAAGCAATATGTGATATTGATGTCATACATATCTCCTCCAATCTACTCTGAGATCATGAAAGTGAATGAACGTTGACAAGATGATTGTTCCATGCCTCAAGTTCATTCAGGATATCAGTGACAAAGGAATTATACATTCTCTATAACACCATTTACGGATTGTAGGATTGAAAGTTGTTCTCCAACTTTATATTTCACTTGGGTAGCATTGATGTGTGACTAGGCACTGCTCATTTGCTTGTGAACTCATAAGTGTTATGGACTTTCACTGCCATTGTGAAATGGACTTGTAGGGTCACACACATAGGATTTAACCTAGAAGAGGAGTTTTATCCACAAATGATATTTAGATTGATTACTAAAGGAGTTTAGTAGTTCAATTAAACACTCAATTAATTGATAGCTCAATATTATAGCGTTCAAGGTGTTGGACCAGTTGATTGAGAGTATCAGATTGATTGAAACTACAATTGACTAATTTGCACAGTTTGTTGCTCCAACGGATCGGCTCATGGGATGAACCGATCAGCTCAGGTTGTTGAACCGGTCAACTCATGCGATGAGATGATCGGCTCATGTGTCACCAAACAATTGGCGCAATCGTTGAACCGGTCGGTTCGTGTGACCAACCAAGATCATTTGGAAAATATGAAGACTATTTTGCAAATATATTTGTTTCACTTGTACAAATTCTTTTTGGACAAGGTCTAATATTGGATTAGTTGGAAATGAATATGGAAAGTCAATTTGAGTTAGATCCAGACTGTGAATCGATCAGTTTAGGGCACCAACTAATCGGTTGGAATCCCCAAACAATCAGCTCAGGTCCTAGTTGATCGGCTCAGGGGCCAAAACAATCGGTTTAGTTGGTGAAATGATCAGTTCAGTTGTCGCAACATGTCAAATTTGTGGAAAATCCTGAACCCTTCTACTCCTGTTTAATCCTGCATTGCCCGGGATAGAGAACCCTATCCCATGACCCTCCTATATATAGGGGTATTGGGGGCTTCTCTAACAACACAACTCAGAACACCAGTTTCTCTGCAAAGTTGTCGTTCTCTCTAGTTTTTGTAACTGAGAGAAGTGCTACCCGATAAGGGAGGCACAATATGGGAAAAACAAATGTAGAAAAGCGACTTGTGATAGGAGAGTGTGTTAGTGACTAGTACGCTGACACGAGGGTGCGACTCCTTTCGATTCCTTATGGGACAAGGAGATCGGAGTTCCAGGTAGTCTGTGTGGACTACTTCAGAGGTGGGAGATTTCTACCGCTCAGAGGACAGCTGTCAATCCTGACAGTCCTGGTGAGACCAGGTGTTACGAACCCACCTCTCGATAACCCTCAATTAAGGGAGACCTACAGGTTGAAGTCATACCCATAACTTTCAGATCAAAGGTTCAGCAATTAACTAAGAATAATTATCAAATTTTAACAGACGATACTTAAAAGCTGTAAGAAAATAATTTTTTGCATACCTTTTTGAAAACTAGGATCTCTAAACTTCTATCCACTTAAGGATTCTACTCTAACTAATCCTCCTTGTTTTTTTCTTCATGTATTTTACAATATGAAGATTTACTGTTTGTCCTTTTTGCTTTTTCCTAAATCTCCAACAAACAAAATGTCGGTTAGCCAGAGCTGGTATGTGGGGGAACAATAATTATGTAAATACATTAACAATGTAATCATTCAATTAATCATTTAACAACCAAGATTACATTTTAGATATAACTCCGCAATACAAGAGTACCCTATCCTCTATGTTGTCCCAATTAAACCCCTCATGATCCACCTATAGGTGAACCAATTTCTAGGGTTGAGTCACATGGCACTACTCATAAGTAACCCACTCCTTAACTCATGGCAGGCTAATGAGTCTCATGGCACAACACATAGGTAGCCCAATTTCTAACTCTCGGTAACCTACACCTTAATATAGGATTACCCCCTTTTTTTAGCCTTTTCAAATCAATAGAGGTGGACCCGGATCTAGTTAGTTATATACGCACATTTATAGTGATAATCATAGTCACTTTATAGTTGTATGAAATAAATAAACATCCAACAGTTATTTTCGAGCAACCGAATAAAACTTCGGGAATCACCATGAAACTAGAGTGATTATTCATAAGCGTAACCACATACCTGATTTGATGAGTCATGCAGATTATTCAACATATACTTCATGTATATACAATCAAGTCAATCAATACATCCAAGCAAGTGATTGAATCATCACATAATACCTGAAAAGAATATGTACTATATTTATTACACACTTTATCAAGAATCTACTTTATTGACTTGGATTCTCTTTCTAGGGTTTCTAATCAGCATTAGGTTTCATTAATATTCATTAGGGTTTCTTAGATCAATTCCTCAAACTTTATCCATTTTAGGTCAACAAACCCTAAAATACTCTTTTCCATTTATATGAACCTTTATTGCTCAACTATTCATTTTAATAGTCTTTTATACCCAAATTGACTTAGGATCATCATATCCCTATTCATTCAAGTATTTGAACAATTAAAACAACTAAAAGACATATTCTCCTAAATTAGGGTTTTTAAGCTGATTAATGCATAATCATGCACGAAACCCTAAAGTAAGCCAATTATATAAAAGATCATCTTTTTAGATTCTATCTTCACATTTATCAAAAACAGGTTAATATTGTCTTGAATTATCCATTGAACAACATTAAATCCATCTATCATCAAATCTAAGGGTTTTCATTAATTAAATCATTGAAGATTATAGCTTTACGTACTTTTCAAATTTCAAGCATATTTATGCACATAATCTCTAAATTAAACTAATTACATGCAACAATCATCCTTTTTGATCTTAAAGTACCTTTTTACAATTAACAAGTTATTATCAACTTTAATGATCCATTAAACCCTATTAAACACTTTATTCATTTCAAAATAGGGTTTCTTAATCTTTAATTAATTAAATATGATAATTTACACTACATTTCGCACTATGATCAGATTCAAGATATAAAACTAATTTTATTGGATTCCTTGTGTTCTTCTGATCAAAATACATATATTATTTGTATTTATCAGTGCTACGGTTTATTAGATACGATTTTTGCAATAAATCACTTACTTCAGCCAATGAGGGGCTGCCACATAAGCACCTTCCATGCAACGTTGCTTGTTGTTGTGCAAACATAACCGAATGTCTATTCTACCCTTGAGTAAGTGACTGGCAATGTATAGCGCGGAGGGGTAAAGTCGTCAAAATAGTCCAATCTTCTTCAACCTCCGTCTCAGGTCATGGCCGCCGACTGCAGCCAAAACACGGGCACCTCCTCCTCTTTTCCAGGGTCCATCGACCCCCAGGGAGTACACCCTCTCCTCCGAAGCTCCCCCATGCACCCGGGGTCACCCTTAACCTGTGGCCAAGGCAGCCGGCTCGCGCTGGCCGGGCCTGCACCACTCGGCCGCCCTACAGCCATGTTGTTGCGGTCACATGCGATCCAGGGCGCGAAACTGATGACAAAACTTCTCCTGATGTCGTGGGAGCAAGCCGCATCAAACAAGTTCGTCCTCTGGTCTCTCATCACTGCATAGATGTGTTACTTCACATGGTTAGGGTTTCAAACATAAAGAAGCAATGAGGAAGAGAGACAGACATGTAGGATCTCTTTAGAACTCAAACCAGGGTTCTACCCTTTATATAGGGGAATATCCAAGCCCCAGATTGCTTGTCCATAAAGAAAACAAGGCTTCCCCAACTTGGAAACCTATTCCTTCATGAATAAGAAATTCTCTCTCTCTTCTTTATTCTTTTCTAATATCTTTTATTATTTGGATCTTCTAGGAATTCGAAATTCCTTTTACTTACTCTCTTTATTCTTGCTTTTTAATCCATTGATCACGAAATCCTATTTTCCTTTATAGAAAATATCATTCTTTTAAACAATACCACATAATTCATTAATAATGCAACACATTATCCTCTTATTTTTCCTATTTAATATTTTCTCTTTATTTCCTCTTTATTGGGACTCCTTGAATCCCAAGAAACTCTATGATTTCGAAATTCTTTTATTGGATACTTATTATCCTTCTAGATGAATCTTTATGCATTATTTCACATTATCTTGATTATTTCTCAATAAAATATCTCTTTTTGAGGATTTCTATTTATTTCTCTTTTTTTTCCTCATTGACATTCCTTTTAATATTAGCAACCTCATGGATACGAAATTTCACCAAGAAATTTCATTTATGCCTCTTTCCACTCATTTTCCACATTTTATCATTATTTTGAATTTCTTTCTTAATAAAGAAATACTTAATTGATCTTTTCTTTTCTTATTGCACTCTTTATGCAACTTTGGACTCCTTGGAACCCAAGGAACCCAAGAGTCACAAAATCCTCTTTGGATTTGCCTTCTAGAGGTTTCCATATTTTTCTTTTCTTAAAAATTCAATTATCCATTTACTAATTGAATTTCCTTATTATTTGGGCCCAATAGCCTATAAAGCCCACAACACAAACATCAAGGCTATTGTAAACAAAATCCATTTATTCCAAACAAATTATACCATTCTTTGTTCAATTATCTTTAATATGAGAAATTATATTTCTCACCAATTGAACCCAAAAATTGGGGTTGTAACATCCTTCCCCTCTTATAGGAATTTTGTCCTCAAAATTCTATCAATCAAACAAACAAACAAACAATTCAGGATAAGATTTTTCCATGTCCATCATTGGCCGCTATGTGGCTTTACCGTACTCTTGGCGCTTCCACAGAACCTTTATCATCACATATTCTTTTTTCTGAGTTCTTTCATCCCGACATCTATAAATTGCACAGGTGCCTCAGGCCATGTCAGCCTCCCTTGGGGCTCACTAGGTTCATTGCTCAGCACATGGTCGGGGTACCTCACGTAATGCTCTAAATTGGACAACTGAAACTCATCACACATTACTTTGTCCTGAGGTGTAAGGTCAAACTTAACCTTCTCCACCAAACCATGTCAAAAGAACCCATGCATAGGGGACTCTTCTCTCTTAGTTATAACTTAGAGGGGTCGGATTTTTATGTCACATATTCTCCCACAGTGAACTGCATGTCAGTCTAGTTTGCATCTGCTCATGACTCTCGTCATCTCTAGGCTCCTTTCAGCCATTACATGATCAAAGTGACTTCATCTACACACATTGTGGTCCTTTTCTAACCATCATGTGGTCCTTTCACCAACATCACCTTATTGAAGTGGTGACCGACACAAACTCCCTTACAGAGCTTCTTATAAAACCCGATACTGGCTATGGTGTTCATTGTCACATCTTTTATGGGACAAGAACTGTCTCTAGATATCACCCTGTACGAGCACACATGCTCTCATCAGACCCTTTAGTCTGGATTATACTAACCATTAGTTAGGGGTGATAAATTATACTATCATCGAGTTCTTCATGTACCTACTTTCACCTTATGGAAGTGACCCTTTAAATCATACTCGTGAACTTTTGAACTCACATCATGGTTTAGTTGAACCATCTCTCTCATATGTAGCTCAACCTGATCTGTCCCTTGAAAAAACTCTTTCTTTCTCATGTCATCTAGGAAAGGCGATCTACCATAACCCATATTGCATATTGACTTTCCTTGGTCCTGAGGATACTTACAACATCCATTGAGATGAACTCCCCTTCCCTTTAGGGGACTCTTTATCCTTTATATCAATGCACTGGGTTACCGATGCTCATCCTTCACCTCCTATCATGCATGGCAACATACCACGTGCAACCTCATCTTAGGCATCTAAAGTACTATTGTCACTTATTATCTTGGTAGTACCACGATGTATGGTGATCTTCAATCATGATTTGTTGTACGTCATGATTCCTTAAGATCGATTCCTCTAAAACCCTAAACCACTCTAGTCGGGGTTTCATCTCCTTCTTTTCCAAAGAAGTGCATCTGAGGTTCTACCACCATCCTTTCATCGTATCAAGGACTAGACTGGCTAACCAAACAACCCTTAACTTTTCAACGTATCTTGTTACATATGAGTGTTATCAAAACACATCTCCTTTCCAAAATTAGGGTTAGCCAAACAACCTCTTCTAGATTTTAGTCAAACAAGTCAGATGTATCTCCACAAGAGCATCCCTTACCACTTCACATCCTTAGGTTTTAGGTAACATGGAAGACATACACTTCCATGTATTTCACTTATCTTCTCACCTCAAACTCTATGTCTATCTTCATTAAGAACACTCTCTGATTTCATCATCATGGTGATCAAACTCAACCTGGTATAACTTGTAAGTTCTACATAGCTCATGATAAAAACATCCTCATAAGGTGACTACCTCATTCCTCTTAGTGTTTGCAAACCATCCATGTATCATTCACTTTATCATGGTAGGTTATCATTTCACAACCAAGATTACATTTTGGATATAACTCCGCGATCCAAGAGTACCATATCCTCTATGTTGTCCCCATTAAGCCCCTCATGATCCACCTATAGGTGAACCAATTTCTAGGGTTGAGTCACATGGCACTATTCGTAAGTAGCCCACTCCTTAACTCATGGCAGGCTAATGAGTCTCATGGCACTACACGTAGGTAGCCCAGTTTCTAACTCTCGGTAACCTAGACCTTGCTCTAGGATTACCCCATTTTTTTAGCCTTTTCAAAGCAATAGAGGTGGACCCGGATCTACTCAGTTATATACACACATTTATAGTGATAATCATGCACAAAACCCTAAATTAAACCAATTATATAAAAGATCATTTTTTACACTACTACAGAAGTGCCTTTTAGTGTCGGTTGTTTAACCCCCTTTGGCGTCGGTTTCTGAACGACGGCTATGTGGGCGCCGCTAAAAGGTTGGACACTTCAGCGTCGGTTAAAAAACCGATGCCTATTTAACATCAAGGCGTCGGTTTATTATAAAACACCGACTCCAAAAGGGTTCGCGCCACAGAAAACGGCGTCATCTAGGACGCTTTCTGCGTCGGTTATATACTAAAGGACCGACGCAGAAAAGTGTCCTAGATGACTCCCATTTCCTGTAGCGCGAACACTTTTGGCGTCGGTGTTCAACAAAAAACCGACGCTGTAAGTCTGTGCTGACGGTTATCTGTAAATAACCGACGCCTATATCTATTTTTTTTTATAAATCTGTTTGCAGGCCTGCTGTGGCTGGTCAGCAGGATGAGAACCTGCAGTTCAGTTTTCTGAACTGCAGGTTTACGACATCCATTGATATCAGCCTACAAACATGCCACAAACCTGCAAAATTAACATAAAAAGATTCACACAAGTGGATACATTCAGACATCAATTCAATTGTCACATTCACACATATAGAATCATTCAAATACATGTTTTAACATTCAGAAACATTCATTTACAAAGTATCATTCATCATCACTATCAACATCCCAATTATATCTTACAGTTGCCACTGTTTGTACAGCTATTGCCCATTCTTCTCTTACTTCATCTAATGCTTCCCTCGTATATGGAGCATGTACATTTTTTAAGCGTTTGCCTATAGTGTGGTCAGTTTTAAACACCTTCAAAGAGAATGATGTATATATATAAGTAATAATATAAAAATAAGATTGATATATTTCATACTAACTAATGAGACTATATATAATACCTCATGTATGGTATCGATGTCCAATGCGGCATGTTTGATAATCATCTGCATAAATCGCATCACATAGTATGCGCATGCCCAGCCATTGTCTTGTGTAGCGCACTATAAATTGAAACATACAAAATAATACAACTAAGCACAATTCACATAAATAATATATACATTGGAGTCGGGGAGTCGGGAACTTACTTTTACGTTCTCCCAAGACAATGGTTGGTTCTTTTTCCTTGGGACCTTTCCTCCAGCCTTTTTGAATGCATCTAAACCCCTACATGTTAATATAACACACTAAGTTGCATAAGTAAATAGTAATGTAATAAAAGATGTTAACAGATATAAAAAATGAAATATTTCTCACCAGAATAATGCCATTCTCATTACGTGTCCAATTTTAGTGTTTAATGTACTTCCTGCGGGATCTAGATAATAAACAGTGAACGTCGCGGGGACAATAACTAGTAACTCCCAATGTCTACCGCTAGAGGTAAAAAGTTAACAATTAATAACTCAAAATGCAAAATAAAAATGGAATTTTCTTAAGTCCAAATTATAAATAAAGTAAACTTACTTGACATTGAATGGAGCTATTATTATCGTCTTCATTTTCTGACCAAAAATTGTAAAAGCATCTATACAGTATTGTTGAACACTATCAGGGTCTTTAGCTACCATACTAATCAATGATGGAATCAAAAATCCCACATGATCATATGCAAATTGTTTGCAATGATCTTCAATTAAGTAGCTGCAAAACATATAGACGTATGCATTAATATATAAGAAACCAGATCACCAGATCTTACACAAGGTATATGGATGTATAAACAAGATCTCACCTTATCCATGTCTCTATCATTGATGTATTCAACCAATCATACATAAACAACTCAATAATATCTTGTATAAATAAAGAGCTGTCGTATGATTGACCTGCATAATCTGCATCTAAAGAAACAATTATAGGGCAATGTATATTATGTGCCCGTAGCCAACATGCCATTCCCCTACAAGCAGGACCTAACGGGTATGGTAGGTCAGTTGGAACCCAAGTTGGTAATGCGGGAAGTGGAGGTGGAGGCCTAGGTGCTCCTGGTGTCTTCTTTTTAACCTGTATATATAATTTCAGATCAGTTGACATCATATATACACATTAACAGTCTAAATCAATGTAAATTTATCTTACAATTTCAGTCGTGTAGAGGACATCTGCTTTGGGCCACAATATGACCCCGCCTTCTGCCTCACCAAGTGTATCAATATCTGGGTGGGCATATGGCAACTCAACTTCCCTCCAATCGGGTAATACATGTATCGGGCCCACACGAATGTAGCCATGCGGCATTGGAGTCCCATGAAACGTTGCCCCAGGAAGGGACTGGTAAGCTTGCGCCTCTGCAACAACATAGTTTTGCATTCTTAAGCGGCATGGCTTCAATGCCTACAAATTTACGTAAAGAATGTTATACATATATACATATCATCTTGAAAACATATCATCTTGAAAAGACTAGCTACAATGTCATAAACAATACTTACAGCAGACGTGTTAGGCGATGGGTCTCCAGGATTACTTGCAGTCTATGCACCAGGAGAAGAGTGGGTCGGCATAGGCTGATTGGAAGCCTGAGATGCCTGCCACCGCAGCAATTCTTCCTTGACCTTCTCAACAACTACATCGTTGAGCTTCTTAGCAACTATATCCTCGACTCTCTTATTCTCCTATACATGGATAAAACAAATATTAGCTTCTTATTAATGAATTTCCTTTTGCGGTAACATTCTAAAAAAAGAATATGTTACCTCTTCTTGAGAAAGTCCCGCTCTGGGTTTGCGCTGGGATGGCCCAAAGAATGCTTTGATGCCCACACCAGCGCCGACACCTCTAACACGTCCAGGATGCTCTGGGTTACCCAGAGCAACTGTCAATTCATCCCTTGTGCCCTGAGGGATGAACGTGCCTTGTTTCCTCTGCTCGTGCAGCTCCCGCTAATCACCATAAACAAAAATTGGTAAGTTAACACCACAAATAATCAATATTCAAATGATTGCTCTAAGAGTTGTATTTTACCATTTTTGCATCCGCCTCAGCAATTTCGAGCTTCTTTATTTCACCCTTCTTGTTTTTCCTGCCAGCTATCCAGATATCATGGCGAGGCAAGGGTGTGGCCGTAGACTCCTGAGTAGCCGCAGACTCCTGAGTAGCCGCAGACTCCGCCTGTAGTCTTTGGCGAACGCTTGCATAGCCTTTTGGACCCATAGTGTGGTCATGTACATTCAGTGCACGCCTTGCTTTTTGTGCGTCACTGAGGGCCTAGTTAGTATGCACATTTATAATTAGGTTAGTATCACTAAATGTTAATCTTGAATAGGTGAATACAATGTATATTAATTAAAATGGGAGTGACGCCTAATACCTTGAATTCTTCAGATTTTCTTGAAGCAACAAAATTGTCCCAATCTTCTTTGTCCAAGAAGTTCCATTGTTCAAGGGCTGACTTCTTCTTATCATACTGGAGTTGGCAACCCAACTGAGAATGGACTGGAGTCATCATACTTATCATAGTACTCTTCTTCATCTATAGGATCTTCAATGAACTGTCTTTTACCATGAAGAACAACCGACCATTTATCATTTGCAGGATCATCAATATAGAATATTTGTTTTGCCTGTGATGCCAATATGAATGGTTCAGCCTTCTCGCCAATCATTTCAAAGTTCACCAAAGTGAAACCCAATTCATCCACTATAACTCCTTTGGTGTTATCAACCCAATTACATTTAAAGAGCGGAATATTGAAATCTATGTAGTCAAACTCCCAAATGTCTTCAATGACACCGTAATATGACATTTTAGCTTCACGTGGACTCTTATCCTTTGCACTTGCAAAGTACATAGTTGACGCTTGAAGAGTGACCCCACTATTTTGGACGACACTCTTATCATCTTGGCGCTTTGTGTAATATGTGAATCCATTAATGTCAAACCCTTCATAAGACATAACATTCAGTTTTGGTTTAAAGGCGAGACATTTGATAGTTTCTGTAATATCATTTGGTGTTTGAGATAGTTGATGTAAGACTTTCTTTCAACAAAGTCAACAACTGGTATGTTGAGATTGGCAGCTCGTTTCCTTCAGGAAGAATTTCTTTTAACAAAGTCAACAATTCAGTGAAGCTTTTGTCGCTCCATCTATTGTTAGCTTTCAACTTATACAATCTCAGCACAGCGCTAAGCTTCGTAAACTTAGCACAGCCTGTGTATAACGGTATCTCAGCATCATGCACAATGTTTCTAAAGATAGGAGGTGGATCAGTGTGCTCTACCCTATAACTATCCAGCATCGCATCAACAATGTCTGCTGGAACTGGTTCGTTCACATTTACGTCATCGGAGGCAATTTCTTCTTCCACCCAAGCACTGCTATTGACATCTACTGGTTTCGATTTTGAAATCTCTCCATGCCAGTGCCATTCTGTATAGCCTTGTACAATCCCGTTGCACATGACATGACTTTTGATTTCCTCACCAGTGTTGACTTTCAAGTTGTTACCGCAATGCCTACATGGACACTAGAACCTATCTGTAGGTTTTTTCCTATGTTCCTCGGCAAATCTAATAAACTGATCAAGACCAGATATAAACTCTGGGGTGCAACGATTACGAATGGACATCCATGATCTATCCATTCTATGATCAGAGAAAACAAGTATATATTAGGAAACAAGTATATATTAGGAAAAGATTAGGGTATACACTTACATCCTAAGTGTATAATGTGATGTCATTCTTATATATAATAAATGTGTACCACCTATCCCATCCTTGAACACCTAATCTCACTAGTAAGTGTATAATGTGTATTGGGTTTTCAAGAAAATTTCGGCAGCATTTCCCCGCTGTTCTCTAAGCACATATGTACTTAGAGAACAAACGGGGAAATGCTACCGAAATTTTCTCGAAAACCCAATACACATTATACACTTACATCCTAAGTGAGATTAGGTGTTCAAGAACAGTCCCAAACCGGGGACTATCCAAGATTTACTCCTAATGAGTAAATCTTGGACAGGTTTCTAGGCCAACAAACACAATAATAGATATCTACAATGAAGCCGGACTCCATACAAACAATATATAATTTAGTGATTGTTCATTCTAATTTATATCAATGTACAAGTAATATAAAAAACAATGATTGTTCACATTCTAGGCCAACAAACACATGTGATGTCATTCTTATATATCATAAATGTGTACCACCTATCCCATCCTTGAACACCTAATCTCACTAGTAAGTGTATAATGTGTATTGGGTTTTCAAGAAAATTTCGGCAGCATTTCCCCGATGTTCTCTAAGTACATATGTACTTAGAGAAAAAACGGGGAAATGCTACCAAAATTTTCTCGAAAACCCAATACACATTATACACTTACATCCTAAGTGAGATTAGGTGTTCAAGAACAGTCCCAAACCGGGGACTATCCAAGATTTACTCCTAATGAGTCAATCTTGGACGGGTTTCTAGGCCAACAAACACAATAATAGATATGTACATGTTAGGGTTTCATCACAATTGATGTTAGGGTTTAAACAATGTTAGGGTTTAATCAAATCAAATTAGGATGCTAGAATGGACAACTTTAAATCAAATTAGGATTTAAATTAGGGTTCCAATAGGATTCAATTTAATTAATTTTTATGTGAAAGATGTAATATTATAATACATACAATGGCAATGAAATGAAACCCTAATTGTATTGGAACTCATAAAAGGATGTCTCAAAGGTTGAATCTAATATATGCATCCTAAAAAATGTATCACATCACAAATGTGCATTTCAATAATCATATTTTATTTCCTTCCAATTTGTGTGGGTGCCAAGTTTGGAATTGTTTTCTAATCATGGGTCCCTTAATTTTATTTAGGATAGAAGATAAAATCAAGGATATCAAATAGTATAAGGCGCACCCCCAAATGTAGTAGGCGCACCCACTACTACAGAAACCCTAACATTACACAGCTAGTTCACCTTATTTAACCCATGGATACTTCTAGTACTTATGTATTGGACTAACGATGCTTGATACTTAAACACTCAAACAGAGTTGAGGAGGTGGTATTAGTATATGTCTTGGTAGGTGGCATTAGGTTGTAGATGTTTATTATCATATTGTCACGTTCTTATTGTAATTAGCTAGAGAACTACACCTACCTATGTACAGAGTTGTATCCATTTAACTTCTCCATCTTTTTTTTTGTGAAAAACACTCAACTATTGATACCAAAAAAACTTTGGGCATTTACAGACAACACACCTGACCAAACGTAAAGAACAAAAGGAGAAAGTATCCCACATAGGGGATCAAGACATCTCCAAACAGCAAGACCATACACAACCAAGGAACAGGTTCATACACACAAAGAGAGCAGGAAAAAAAATACAGGGGATAGCTCATACATCAACCTAGATAGATAGCCCTGACACTAGCATGAAAACAACAGCAGAGTTAGGGCGTCAACCTAGAAAGAATGGCAGAGGAAGGGTTTGATGCTAGTACCTTGTGAGCAGCAGAGTTAGGGCGTGAGCAAGGAGACGCAGAGCAGCAACAAGGAGGAAGGAGCGGGCAGCGGTGGCGGCGACGCAGAGCAGCAGCAGGAGCAGGATCGTCGGCGAGCAGGAGCGACGGTGAGCAGGCGGCGGCGGTGGCGGCGACGCAGAGCAACAACAGGCTTAGGATCGTCGGCGAGCAGGAGCGGTGGCGAGCAGATGTCCACTAGCGGCGAGCAGGAGTGGTGGCGGAGAAGGGGGCGCCGGAGAAGGGGAGCTGAAGAAGAAATCGCCGGAGAGGAAATCGGTGGCAGAGAGAAATAGGGAAATCCGCTCGCAATGGAACAGAAGAAAGGGGAAGAGTCGGGCGATCGTGAGACATAAAGTTCCCAAATAGTGTCGGTTGTTTAAAAAACCGACGCCTAACGCACTTTAGCGTCGGTTGTTTGAAAAATCCGACGTCCAACTGGGCGATATTTCCATGAAATTGTTTGGCGGGAATGACCTTCAGCATCGGTCGTAAAAGGAAAACCGACGCTGAAAGTGCTACTTTCCGCGCAAATTTTCATCGCACATAGGCGTCGGTCTATTACCTACACAACCTACGCTGAATACAAAGCGGTACCCGTGTTTGGCTGGTCTTCGAATATAGACGTCGGTATTCTTAAACAACCGACGGCTAACATATAAGGCGTCGGTGTTCCTTAATAACCGACGCCCAGAAAAGTGACATTGAATGCTATTTCTGTAGTAGTGTTAGATTCTATCTTCACATTTATCAACAACAGGTTAATATTGGCTTGAATTATCCATTGAACAACATTAAATCCATCTATCATCAAATCTAAGGGTTTTTCATTAATTAAATCATTAAATATGATAGCTTTATGTACTTTTCAATTTTCAAGCATATATATGCACATAATCTCTAAATTAAACTAATTACGTGCAAAGATAATCTTTTTTGATCTTGAAGTACCTTTTTACAATTAACATGTTATTATCAACTTTAATGATCCATTAAACCCTATTAAACATTTTATTCATTTCAAAATAGGGTTTTTTAATCTTTAATTCATTAAATATGATAATTTACACTACATTTCGCACTATGACCAGATTCAGGCTTTAACACTGTTTTTATTAGATTCCTTGTGTTCTTCTGATCAAAATACATATATTATTTGTATTTATCCGAGCTACGGTTTATTAGATATAATTTTTGCAATAAGTCACTTACTTTGGCCAATGAGGGGTTGCCACATAAGTGCCTTCCATGCAACATTGCTTGTTGTTGTGCAAACATAACTGAATGTCTGTTCTACCCTTGCGTAAGTGACTGGCCATGTATAGCACGGAGGGGTAAAGTCGTCAAAATGGTCCGATCTTCTTCAACCTCTGTCTCAGGTCATGGCAGTCGACTGCAACCAAAACGCGGGCGCGCCCTCCTCTTTTCCAGGGTCCATCGACCCCCAGGGAGTACACCCTCTCCTCCGAAGCTCCCCCACACACCCGGGGTCGCCCTTAACCTATGGCCAAGGCAGCCGGCTCACGTTGTTCGGGCCTGCACCACTCGGCGGCCGTGCAGCCATGCTGCTATGGTCACATGCGATCCAGGACACGAAACTAACAACAAAACTTCTCGTGATGTCGTGGGAGCAAGCCACATCAAACAAGTTCGTCCTCTGGTCCCTCATCACTCCACATATGTGTTACTTCACATGGTTAGGGTTTCAAACATAAAGAAGCAATGAGAAAGAGAGATGAACATGTAGGATCACTTTAGAACTCAAACCAGGGTTCTACCCTTTATGTAGGGGAATATCCAAGCCCCATATTGCTTGTCCATAAAGAAAACAAGGCTTCCCCAACTTGGAAAGCTATTCCTTCGTGAAGAAGAAATTCTCTCTCTCTTCTTTATTCTTTTCTAATATCCTTTATTATTTGGATGTTTTAGGAATTCGAAATTCCTTTTACTTACTCTCTTTATTCTTTCTTTTTAATCCATTGATCACGAAATCCTATTTTCCTTTATAGAAAATATCATCCTTTTAAACAATACTACATAATTCATTAATAATGCAACACATTATCCTCTTATTTTTCCTTTTTCGTATTTTCTCTTTCTTTCCTCTTTATTGGGACTCCTTGAATCCCAAGAAACTCTATGATTTCGAACCAATGTCCATTAGATAATAACCACCATAGCTCATACTTGTCTATGCACATCAATTAGTATCACCTGCATGGTTAGAAACTGATAACAAGAAGGCAATGCATCATCAACATCATATGACTGCATATCTTGGGGTAAAATTCCCTCACATCATAACTGAGGAATCCGTCACATCACACTAGTGATTCAGATTATCTCATCATGCCTCATAGGTATATTGGTATTACTCGTACCACATCACTTATGCCACATTGCTTTTGTCATGGAACACTGGATGCAACTCAGGTGGTAAATCCAACTTATAGGCCACCTTCCCAACTCGTTGCTACAATTGGGTAAGGTCCCATAAACTTGGAGCCAACTTACCCTTCTTCCCAAACCTCAAAACACCTTTCCAAGGAGAGACCCTCAGATATACTTTGTCTCCCACTTGAAACTCCAAGGATCTGTGGCGATTGTATGCATACGACTTCTGTCTGTCCTATGCTTATTTCAAGTATTGTTGTATTACTTTGATCTTTTCTATCGTCTGTTGTACAAACTCAGGACCCAGAAGCTAATACTCACCTATATCATACCAAACAACAAAGACCTATAACATCTCCCATACAATGCCTCATATAGTGCCATGTCAAAACATCTCTGATAGCTGTTATTGTAGGTGAACTCTATTAGACTGGGGTGTATATCCCAACCTACTAATAAATTGAATAACAAAAGCCCTCAACAAATATTTTATGATTTGGATGGTCCTTTCAGACTGACCATCTGTATGTGGGTAAAAAGTAGTGTTGAACTTCAACTGCATACCCAAAGTTGTATGCATTCTCTCTCAAAAGTTACTTATAAACTAAGGACCTCTATAAGATACAATAGTAGATGGGACACCATGTAAAGACACTATCTCATCAACATATACTTGAGAAAGCTTCTCTGGTGTGAATGTTGTCTTCATGGGGAGGAAATGTAGTGACTTAGTCAACCTATCAATGATCACCCAAATGGAATCATGACTTAGTCAACCTGTCAACGATCACCCAAATGGAATCATAACCTTTGGCTATCCTAGGTAGACCAACCACAAAGTCCATAGTCACATGATCCCATTTCCATTAAGGTATAGGCAACGGTTGCAATGTCCCTATAGGCTTATGATGCTCAGATTTGACTTGCTGACATATAACACATCTTACAACGAACTCAACTACATCTTTCTTCAATCCTGGCCACCAATACAAATCCTTCAGGTTGTGGTACATCTTGGTACTACCTGGGTGCATGGCATATATAGATGTATGATCCTCTTCCAGCATCATCTTTCCCAGGTTATCCTGATTAGGAACTACTATCCTTTGTTGATAACACACTATCCCGTCTTTTGTCTCATAAAAACCATCATGCTTCTAGCTGCCGAACTCTGATCTAATCTGCTATGTTACAGTATTTGTCTGTTGAGATTCTTTGATCTGTTGTCTCAGCATAGTCTTCACTTGTAATTGCGCCAACAAATCGGCTAACAAAGAGACTTCCAACATGACATTCATCCAACGCAAGGAGACCAACATGTCTCTCTTGTAACACATCAAAGAACTCAACTGAATTCTATCCATAGATGAGGATTTGATACTCAAGTAGTCTTCCTTGACATTTTCCTTTCCCAGATGATAATCAGTCATGTAATCATAATATTTAATCAACTCCATCAAACGACGCTGCCTCATATTCAACTCCTACTGTGAAAAGATATACTTTAGGTTATTTTGATATGTGAAATTCTGACACTTCTCCCCGTATAGGTAGTGCCTCTAAATCTTTAGAGCATGTACTACTATCGCTAACTCAAAGTCGTGGGTTGGATAATTCTCCTTGTGTTTCTTAAGCTGTCGAGAAGCAAAAGAAACTATTTGCTTTTCTTCCATCAACACACATCCCAGACCATGCATGGATGCATCAAAAAGACGATGTATCGTTTTCCTTGCTTGGGCAAAACCAAAACTAGTGCACTTGTCAACTTCTCCTTCATTGTATGAAAAGCTCATTGACACATGCCATCCCTAACGAATGACACATCCTTCCTTGTCAACTTAGTTAGGGGTAGAGTGATAGCGCTGAGGTTCTTAATGAACCTCCTGTAGTAGCCTGCCAAACCTAGAAAACTACGCACTTCTGTTGGCGTCTTTGGCTGCATCCATTTTGTCATAGACTCTACCTTCTTAGGGTCCATTCATACTTCTTCTACAGATATAATGTGCCCCAATAAAGCTACCTCCCTCAACCAGAATTCACACTTGTTGAACTTAACGTAGAGCTGGTGTTGTCTCAACACTTTCAATGCCTGATGCAGATGTTGTTCATACTGGTGACTGTCTGTACTATATATCAAGGTGTCATCTATGAAGACAACCACAAACTAATCAAGGAACGGTCAAATCACCCTATTCATCAAATCCTTCAATGTTTCTAGTGCATTGCTCAGCTCAAATGACATTACCACAAACTGATAGTGACCATACCTCATCCTAAAAGCTGACGTAGGTATGTCATCCTTCTTGATCTTCAACTGATGATATCCTGACTATAGATCTATCTTCAAGAACACCATTGCACCATGAAACTGATCAAACAAATCATCTATCCTCGGTAAAGGGTACTTATTCTTTATTGTGACCTTGGTCAACTATTTGTAATCTATGCACAACCTCATAGACCCATCCTTCGTCTTAACAAACAACACTAGAGAACACCACAGTGATGTACTCGGCATGATGAAACCTTTGTCAAGCAATTCTTGCAACTATCTCTTCAACTCTACCTATTCCATCCTATATGGTGTCTGAGCTATGGTTTGCATACCAGGAACCAGATTGATCCTAAAATCAATCTCACAGGATGGGGGAATACCTAGAAACTTTCAGGAAACACATCCGCAAACTCCCAAACCACTGATACTTCCTGAATACCAAGACTCCTCACCTTGATATCCACCACATGTGCGAAAAGTGTCTCACAACCTTGTCTCAGAAGCTTCCTCACCTCCATAGCCGATGCAAGACACGTTTGGAGAATCCTCCTATCTCCTTGGAAGACCCACATCTCCCTACCATCCAAAAATGTCGCTTGCTTGGAACTATAGTCCAAGACCACTCTATACTTCTCCAAGGTAACCATTCCAAGGACTACATTGAATCCATGCATATCAAGTGGTATAAGATCCACTTGAATGAAGTGTCCCAAAAAAGAAAGAACACAAGCTAGACACACATCCTACAATATTGTAGAACTAACCAATAGGGTTTCTAGAAACAAATTATACTTCCTACGACTAACAGGAAAGGAACAACTACTAAGCACTCCCCGTGTGATAAAAGAGTGTGTAGCACGCGGGTCAACCAAAATAGATATATATCAAGAAGAAGACAAATCAGAATGAAATACCTCCATCTGACCTGTCACCACTCACGGTTTGACCACTGCATCCGGCTGACTCATCACGTAGAATATAGCAATTTCCTGTTGTTACCCCCATCCTCATCTTCCGTGAGAAGAGAATCTAGCTTGGGATGCCTTGCCATGTCCTCATCCTCCTGTGTCGCTATTGCTCTGATGTCTCTGTGAGCCCTACTGGCTCTACCTCGACTGTTGATTCAATTCATCCCCTTTCACTGGACATAACTATCTGGTATGGCCAATTTGTCCACACTTGTAACACATTTTGTTCTCATACCAAGACCTAGGTGGTCTTGACACCGATGCTGATACAACACTCTGGGCTCTTGAGGGTGAAAAATTAAAACATCTGCCCTTGCTTGGTGACCACTTTGTCAAAGCACTAAACCTCTACGACACTGCCGATGTAGAAAACCTTGGCTTCTTGAAGCCACCTGAAGACTGCCCTTGAAACTGTGCAGACCGCTTCTTGGTACTTGCCTCTATCTTGTCCTTCAAAAAGCATTCTATTTGCTGAATTAACTCCACAAACACAACAAACCTTTTCTGATTTTTTACAATAGCATCTGGGGTTGACAACTCAGTGTTCAACCCTTTCTTAAAATGATGAATGCTCTCATCTTCCGTTGTAGCCATGTGAGGACAGAACCTTATCAACTTCATAAACCTTGCCTCATACTTGTTGATTGTCATGGACCCCTTTCGAATCCTCTCGAACCGACTGATCTTCTCATCCAGATACGTATGAGGAAAGTACCAACTCACAAACTCTCATCAGAACTCCTACCAACCAACCACCACACCATGTCTCTTCTCCTCCTCTATGGCCCACCAATGGCCAACACTCCCTCTCAGGAGGTACACCACATGATTCACCTTATCCTCTTTAGGAATACTCAGGATATTAAAGGCCTTTTCAAGCTCAGTCAACCATAGATCCACATCCTTCGGGTCAGTTGTTCCAGCATACTTAACTGCACCAACACGGAGAAGCCACTTGAAAGTCTTACCAATTGCTAAAGATTCAACATAGGGAACAAGTACCCTAGGATAAGGTGTAGGCATCCTATCCGTCATATGAGTCATTGTTGCCATTACTGCCCAAAAAGTGATTGAAAGGCAGGGTTTTCTATCATGTCAGAGTCAAACTGGGGGACTTCAGGAACCCAATCTTCATGTGCATGATTCTTTGCACCACCACCTGCTGCAACAACACTACTATCGACAACATGTTCTTCATGTTCTCCAAACATCTTTCAACTTTATTTATTCTTCTGCATATGCAGAAGTGACTACAAGACAGACCAGAGGTCACTAGAATAGACAAAAACCATAGTCCCAGGTCCCTGTAGACTGAGGGAACCTAATGCTCTGATACCAACCTATACTGTGATGCCCGCACCATGGTGAAATGAGATTACTTAAAACAAAACTGTGGAAGAGAGATTAACAAACATATTAGCATAAAACACTAACAAATTAAAACCTTTTTCAGAAAATAGCCATATGGCAACAACCTTTACTCATGAATACTTTCATGCCTCAAATCATCCAAAGGGCATGCTGTCAACCTCTAATGAAAGTACTATTCCAGAACATATATACATGATATCATTATATCTGATATACAAAAGGCACATAAAGATAACACGTTTGCAAAATATCTACAAAATGTTCCCAAAGACCCGAGTGTACATGCAATACTCTGGGACTCTACCAACAAAAGACATCCTGCAACACTTTCAACCTTATTCGCTACTGCTCTATTGGTTGTTGTTCAACCTCCTCTGCATGATCTCTACCTCTTCATGGTCATCCACCTAAAAAGTTTGTTAACCAACAGAGTGAGACACACAGTCCTAGCAAGAGATATAACTCTCTACGAACTCTATTATTATAAAAAAAAAATGAATTGAGCAGTAGTACAAATAACAGGAAGAACAATTACTATTTAATTATGAAACATATTAATAATTAAAAAGGAACATGAAGAACATGTATATTTTTTATCAACAACATTGGATAAATATCAAACATGGCCTCAACCAATGTTTTCATATTTGATCCTATACAATGATACTAAACAGCTGATTACACATTCATTATGCCCTGAGGATTTGAATCGTACCATCTAAATACAACCGACCACTGTAAGTATATAGTCGAATCAGTCCCACACAAGGTCTAATGGAAGATCTAGAATCTATGACCTCACCACACCTCTTGGTCAACACAAGAGAAAACACCACAGAGACATATCATTCAACTATAAGAATGACATATAGTCAAGATCACAGATTGGATGACACATGGCCATCCACACATAATCATAACTAGTCCACCTTGGTAAAGGTACAACACTAGAAGAACTGGCTCACCATGGTCATTCTAACCAGGAGTGGCTCACACATGACCATCCATATCACATTGAGATCAGCTCACGCATGTCTGTCTCACACATCATGTATTTAAGGATACAAGGAATTACTCGACTTGTAACCCACATGTTCAAAAATATACGCTCTGAGTTAAACTTGTTTCATTATCCAACAATAAAGTTGACATTGTAATGGATCTACGGCACATGGCAACTACACTATTAGATTTCACTTGATTAATTACATCAATTTAAACATATTTAAGCATCAAACAACTTACAACATCTAGCCTCTAAACAAGATCTACATAATCAGTGTATGACTCATCACCAGAACATATTGAATCACATCATCACTTTATTCCTATTATCTCTTATATGTCTATCTCAAGGACCAATATCCATTACAAGGACCACATGTCCGTCACAAGGACTACATGTCCATCACGATGACCAATGTCCATCACCAAGACCACATGTCAATTACAAGGACCATTGTCCATCACATCATAACCACCATATCTCATACCTGGCTATGTACACCAATCAATATTACTTACATGGTTACAAGTTGATAACAAGAAGGCAAAGCATCATCATCTCATAGATTCACATCATACATTCACATGATACACTTTACATCATAACAGTTAAGGTTTCACTCTACCCAATTAGGGTTTATAAGATTAGATTGTCAATCCACCCTTAGGTTATCACTTCCTTCATTGTTTTGAAGGATATTAATGAGATGTAGAAACATATTCCAATAATTTTAATGAAACATGTAAAGAGGTATAGCTTTCAACATCACACACATGATTACACCATAGGGTATCACATCACATCATGTAACCCTAGCATCAACAATGCATCACTACACATCACAAGATGTTGATTACGGTTAGGGTGTCAGCCAACACACTAAGGTAGGGTATCCGTTTAGCTTAGGTATCGAGAAACCACTCTAGATAGGGTATCAGCCTTCCAACTCAAGGATGAGCTCGATTTAGCATCACTTTGTATCGGGTAAACATCACTTGGTATCGGGATCAACACTTCAATGAGAGTGTGTTGGCCAGGGCATAATAAGGGATATCGATCTAGAGGTACATGAGGAAGTATATCGGTAATACCACCTCATAAGGTATCAGACTCACCATCCATTAGAGTATCGTCCTACCCATCAACTAGGGTATCAACCTACCCACTTAACTAGGGTATCGACCTGCCCATCAACTAGGGTATCGGTCTACCCACTCAACTAGGGTATCCGTTTATGTACCCCTTTGTGTATCGACCACTAGCGTGTATAAGTTTACAAGGTGTGTCAGATTACACATGTATTGAATTAGGGTTACCCATGTTGACTTCTATACTCAACCAAAAGAATGGAGACTCGACACTCTTCCTTCCAAGGCATCACTACATCATGCCAACCCCAACACAACATGTATATCAGTTTAGCAAGGAGCATCATGGTTTAGCATATTGGATTGCATGCATATCATTTTTGCAAGGAGCACAAACCTCCAACATGACCTAATTACATCTTAGATGATTAGATCAAGGAGCTAAGAAACATGCTTAAGTAAAGCAAATATGGTTAGCCTAAAATGTGGGTCAGGGTCCTTACAATCTTGTCAAGGTGAGAACAACAAAACATGATGTTTTACTCATTTTTTGGTATTCATTTCAATCTCAACTATATCCACAATGCCACCCTTCTCTATTGACCTTTTCTTTTGATTTTAGCTCAAAACCACTGCCGTAATACCATTTCCAATGGGCAGATTGGGGTATCAGTTTCACAACAGTTTCTCATTCTATAACCAAGCACACCGATCTCAGATCTCTATCAGCCGACCTATGTTTTATCCATTACATGCCATCTAAACATGGTTTTCTAGGTTTGATTACATACATATATAGTGTCGACTCCATCGATTCCATTTATTTTTGCAAGCTCATTATCACAGACGAAAACATCTATAAAAATATAATCAAACAACATTTTTAATGATTTTCATTTCCCCATCCTTTCCCTTTCCATCCCAATTTCTTACAAAGGAAAGTCCAAGTATTATATTTTTTAATAAATATTACAAATTATTAGTCTATTATATAGCATATGTATATTATGTGTTGGTTTATTTCAAAGACGTGTTGAAGTATTGTTACTCATGCTGGATATTTTTTTCTACACTTACTAGAACTTGGATTGATTGAATTATTGTCCCACGAGAGAATAAAGTTGGAAGACTCTTAATATAGAACTGACCTACATCAATATCAAAACCTAAAAATAACTTAGATTTGTAAATGTAATATTAAATGGGTTGTCCAAAGGTCAAGATGGAAGGTTTATACAAAACCTTGACAGTACTTGGATCATTGAAATGTTTGTGTCCTAAATACCTGTGATGTGATCACCCATCTTTAGGGAAAGACACAAAAGCTACCACATATTTTAAACTATGTATGAATTCAACAAGCTCAATACAAATAATTGTTGGTTTTGTCTACCCCGGGTGGTGGTCGAGCTAGATCTCTCTATCCACATTGAAACATATAACATTGTCAAAGAACTAATTGGAAGGGGGGAAATGGCTAAGGGTGCAAAGAGGTTGCTTCTCTCATTTGAAATTATTTCCTCTATTTTTTCAATTTTTCCTTATACCTTGTTTGTATGATATAAGAAATAGTGTGGGAGACAATTTATGTATTTTTAATTTTTTATTATAAATTAATATCTTATTTTGAAAAGGTAGCTGTGCAATAGTATAAAAAGTTTTAAAAGTATTTTCTTCCTTTAGTCTTTAAAATTACAAATGGTATGTTATAAATGATTTATGAAATATCATAGGAGGGTCAAATCTAACTTTTACCTATATTTTTCAAACTGTAAGGACCCTGTCCCACATTTTGGGCTAACCCTATTTGGTTTTCTTAAGAGTCTTTCTTAGTGCCTTGTCCGAATCATTTGAGATGTAATTAGGGCATGTTAGATGTTTGTGTTCCTTATTTGAGCTTGCTTCTTGATGTTTGTGCTTTGTGGTGAGGCTTTGGTGCAACTTGCCATTTTACCCTTAGTATAGGTTGATGTGCAAGTCTGCCACCTCTAGATTGTCCCTTCTCTTTCTTGGCATCATATAGAGGAGAGAGGATGTGTTGGGCTCGTTGTTTTGGCCTTGGTTGAGTGGTGACATCCTTGGTGATGTTTTGGGCACGTGTTTGAGGTGTGCTTTGCTCTTAAGAGTGATGTCTCATGCTTGAGAGACTTGGTGAGATCCGGTATCAGTTTGTGGTTGCCTTGAGGAGGCTTGGTATTAATTGTGGTTGTCTTGAGGGACTTCCTATCGGTTGGTGGCATGTTGAGGATCACCATATGGGGTTGTGGTGACTCTAGAGGAGTGCCATATAGGTTTTTGACCTAGGGTTCCATCCCTATCAATTTGTGAAGGGAGTGGAGGTGTGTATCAGCCATGACCTAGGAAGGTGACCAAGTGGGAGAGACATAGATACTATCACCTTGTTGCATGGCATGCATGTGTCCCTCCTTCTTAGGAAAATGTCTACTAGAGTTCTAAGGTGGTGACACCTTTCCCTTATTATCTCTCTCAACGACCGTGTATATACCCCTTCCTTCTCATGCACGAGAATCCCTTTAGGGATCCTTTCTTTCTCTCCTTGGTGGCCAACCTTGAGCTTGAAGAGCAATCTCCCTTGGAGCTTGATGGGCAATCCAAGAGCTTGTGGTGCTCTCTTTCATCTTCATCCTTGGTAAGCCATGGTTTTCTCGCTTTCCTTCCCTTCTTCTTTCTTATTCTTGGCAATCGACCTTGGTACCTTCTTTCTCTTTTGGTCTCCCTTAACCTCAGCTCTATCTTCCTTCTTGGAGGTGTGGTGGAGGCTTAACTAGGAGGATCTTCTTCTCCCTTAGGATCATGAATCTTGGATCTTAGAGCTTGGTGGTTGTTCTTTAGGTGGGTTGTATAACTCTAACTCTACTTTGTTATTATCACCTATCTACTTGTTATCTTGCTAGTTATCTTAAGCTCGTTATTAATTATTGATTAGTAGATTTTCTTGTTAGTCTTACGCTCTTCTTTTGAGAATAAAACTTTTCTAAGTAGCTGCCATAAGTTTCTCTTTTCCTTTACCTCGTTAGTATCTTCATCTTGAGGTAGAAGATGACTACTCCGATAGGATATGCTAAACCAATATGCATGCAATCTAATATGCTAAACTGTTGTTCTCCTTGCTAAACTGATATACCTATTGTGATGGGGTTGGCATCATCTAGTGATGCCTTGGGTGGAAGAGTTCTGAGTCACCATGCTTTTAGTTGAGTGTGGAAGTCAGCATGGGTAACCCTAGTGTCTGATACACAAAGGTGTACATAAAATATATACTAGCTGAGTGGGTAGGTCGATACCCTTGTTGATAGGTATACCGATACTGTAGTTGATGGGCAGGTTGATACCCTAGTTGATGGGAAGGATGATACCCTAGTTGAGTAGGCATACCGATACCATAGTTGATGGGTAGGCCGATACTCTAATGGATGGTGAGGTCGATACCTTATGAGGTGGTATGACTGATATACTTCCTCATGTACCTCTAGACCGATATCCATTGTTGTGCCTTGGCTGCAACACTCTCATTGAGGTGTTGAGCCCAATACCAAGTGATGTTGAGCCGATACAAAGTGATGATAAACTAACACTCATCCCTGAGTTGGTGGACGATATCCTACATTTATGTAGTGGCTGATACCCTACCTTAGTGTAGTGGATGATACCCTACCTTAGTGTGGTGGTCGATACCCTAACCCTAATTGGCATATTGTGGTGTCTAGTGATGCATCTTGAGGATGCTAGGGTTACATGGTGTGATGTGATACCTGATAGGGTAATCATGTGTGTGATGTTGAAAGTTATACTTCTCTACATGTCTCATAATAATGATAGGAATATGTTTCCACATCTCTAAATATACTTCATAACAATGAAGGAAGTGATGATCTAAAGATGGTTGATAATCTAATCCTATAAACCCTAATCGGGTAAAGTGAAATCCTAATGTTTATGATATGAAATGTATGATGTAAATGTAAATCATGAGTTCTATAAGATGATGATGTTTTGCCTTGTTTTTATCAGTTTCTAACCATGCAAGTGATACTGATTGGTGTACATAGGTAGATATGAGCTATAGTGGTCATGATGTGATGGACATGTGATCCTTGTGATGGACATGTGGCCCTTGTGATGGACATTGGTCCTCGTGATGGACATGTGGCCCTTGTGATGAACAATGGTCCTTGTGATGGACATTGGTCCTTGAAATTGACATATAAGAGATAAAATGATGATGTGAATTAATATGTGCTGGTGATGAGTTATGCCATGTTTATGTAAATCTTGTTTAGAGGTAATACATCTTAACTTCATTGATACTCTAAGATGTTAAATTGATCTAATTTATCAAGAGAAACCTAACAATGTAGCTGTGTCATAGATCCATTCTAGTGCTAGCTTTATTACTGGATGGTGAAATGAGTTTAACTCGAAGCACAAATTGTTGAATATGTGGGGTACAAGTCGAGTAATTCCTTGTATCCTTAAATACATGATGTGTGAGACTACCATGCATGATCGATCTCAGTGTGATATGGATCCATGCGTTAGCCACTCCTTTTGTTGGAACGACCATGTGTGAGCCTATTCTTCTAGCATTGTACCTGTACCAAGGTGGGCTAGTTATGTTTACATATGTGGATGGCCATGCGTGAGCCAATCCCTGATCTTGGCTATATGCCAATGTTGTAGTCGAATGATATGTCTTTGCATTCTTGTGATGACCAAGAGGTGAGGTGAGGTTGTGGATTCCAGCTCTTCCATTAGACCTTGTGTGGTACTGACTTCGACTATACACATATAGTGTTCGATTGGATTTGGATGGTACGATTGAAATCCTCAAGGCATAATGAATATGTAATCAGCCATGTATATAATCATATAGGATCAAATACAAAAACATTGATTGAGGCCTTGCTTGTTCTTTATACAATGTTGTTGATAGATACTATACATATTCCTTTAAAATTATTTTGATGCTTCATAATTCAACAATGATTGTTCTTCCTATTATTTATACTACTGCTCAGTTATCATACCTGTGATTATAATAGAGTTTGTGAAGAGTTATATCTGTCATTGGGACTGCATGTCTCCCCATTGGTTAAAAACCTTTTTAGGTGGACGAGCATGAAGAGGTAGAGATCATGCAGAGGAGGTTGAACAACAACCAGAGGAGCATTAGCGGATAAGGTTGGAAGTTTTGTTGGATGTCTTTTGTTGGTAGAGTCCTAGAGTTGTCCTTGTACACTGAGGTCTTTGGGAATATTTTGTAGATGTTTTATGAATGTGTTCTCTTTATGTGTCCTTTGTATATCAGATATGATGGAATTATGTATATATGTTCTGGAACAGTACCTTCGTTACAGGTTGGCAACATGCCCTGTGGATGCTTTGAGGCATGAAACTACTCACGAGTAAAGGTTCTTGCTATATGGTTGTTTTTTGAAAAAGGTTTTAATTTTTGTAATGTTTTCTGCTAATATGTTGGTTAGTCTCTCTTCTGTGGTTTTGTTTTAGGTAATCTCATTTTTCTGTGGCCCTGGGTGTCACATAAACAATATATTGATGTCTTTTTAACTATCCATAGGAATACATGGGAAGGTATCTTGTATTTTTCCAGTAGTTTTGTAAGTATCAATTGGGTAGTGTGTACTCTAATAAGGTTGCATGTACCATCACATTGGGAGTTGACTCCTATCGGTGTATACACTTGAACAGTCTTTTTGTAGTTGTTAGGATTGGGAATTTAACAAAACAAAGGCCGAGGATGGTGGACCACATGTAGACCTATCAAACGGGTGGGTGGGTTGGGTTTGGGTTGGGTCATTGTGGGTGCGGGTCAAAAACATACAATTCTAAATGTGTGGAAGAAAAGCACACCTAAAACCAACCCAGCGGGTTGCAGGTTGTCCGTAGGTGCCCATATAAAATGTGTCTAGTCAATAAAAAGTTTCTAGTTACTTTCCTTAACACGAAACATAACATTTAAAACAACTTGTAACAATTGTTTTTATGTCAAATATAGTGCAAAGGAACCAACCAACTAGTATGTTTGATGTCAAACCATTCGACTAGTTGTCGATATATGTTTATGCAAACTTAAATAAAAAATAATAGCTAGTTGTTGTATGTCGATGTCAAATAGGAAAATTGATGTTGTTTTCATAGATAAATATCACAAAAACAACATATATTTTTTCATGTAACATTAGACATTCCTAATATTACAAGTCTTTCTTATGACATATTGTAAACACAAAATAAAGAGAATACAATTGTAGTTGGTAAAGGTAAAGAGTTAACTTGTATGAAATAAGTAACATATTTTAATATGTGTGTGTGTATATTATGTATATAAATAAATGTGCTTCAGTTAACTGGGTCACCCGTGAAATCCACTAAATAGACGAGTGGGTATGGGTTTTGGTGATTTTCATCGGGTGGCAAATTTCATCACCCAAACCCAACTTAAACAGGTTGACCCGTGGGCGCCCACAAATTTTGACCCAGTTTGACAGATGTAACCATGTGGCTTCTTTAATGTGACACTAAGAATGTTATATGCCGCAAAAATACTGAATCGGGAAGCGGTTTATTTCACTTTTATTCCTTCTCTTGTTTGTGATGTTCTTCTCCTTAACATTATCTCTGCTACAAAATTAATCAAAACAAGTTATAACATATATTTATTCCTTCAAATATACCTTATCCATAATTAATTGCCTATTATCTCTTATTTTTATTTATATACTTTTATGTCATAAATCTAATATTCTCTTACTCTTACAATGTACACAATATATATAATTATATATATGTAATCCACCGATCACTCTACTATATAAGAAATCCATAGAGAATTTAGATACAACTTTATTTCTATTTTTAGAGCTACACAATAATCCATATTCTAATATATACTATATAGGAAAAAGTGTGACATGTATTGCATAGAAAAAGTACTTTTAATAAAATTTGAGTTTTCATTCTAAGAATGTAACCATGCGAGAGCATAAAAGAATTTGGATGCAATGCTTTTCTTAGTTTTTAAAATAACATACTAAATGTATGTATTATGATAAGACAATATGAAAGATTGTGGGTGGAGTTGAATCTAATTTTTTGTTTTAATTTCTTTAATTATAGATTGGTCCATGTCTTACTATGGATGAAGATATTGTGGGAAATGCTTCATATTGGAAGTTGATTTCTTACTAGTCTTCATCACATCATGTTGTATTGTTACAATGATTAGAGGAGGTTAAATTATGTGTACCCTTTTTGTTGGATTCCCACATAGAATTGTGGCGTGAATGAATGTTACTCCCACAATTATAAAAAAGAGGAGCTTGAATGTGTGGTCACTCCAACAAGTCCACTTGAAGGATTCATAGGATGTTTTTGAGATGCTAGAAAATAGTCACCATTCCTTATGATCCTTGCATATTTTTTTAGTAGTCTTCTTCTTTAACACTAATACCACATAAGGTGAAACAAGGTTTAAAATGTGTCTTTTCATCCAATTTACTATATGTTGGTATGTATGCCCAGAGAGACGACCATGTGATGATTGTAATGACTTAACATGTAAATGATTTGATTAATAATAAAGGCAATATTCCAATTTATGTTGTATATTCACCTATGAGATAATGAATAACATTATAAATGTCTAGAGAAGTATCTCTACAGTGTTCTTATCTTATCTCCGGCAACGGTAAGCTAGAGGGAGAAAGCTCCAACTTCTCTCTAGTTTTTCCTTTGGGTCATCATCATCCCTGGTAGGTGTCTCCTTCCACTCCCGACGAGCTCCCACTGCCTCTTCCTCCATCTCGACAGTGGCGGAGACATTCATCCTCTCTCTTCGAGAGTCTGCTTCTCCCAAATCAGGTTCCAAAAAAAATATCCCTTCTCAGGTAACTTCATCCCTCGTATTTCCTTGCCTATTGATGATACCAATTCCTTGTTCGGTTTTAGTGCATGTCAAGCTTGATCATGCAATTTTCGTTTTAGTAGAATCCTCTCCTCTGCCTTCTCGGTCTTTAGCTCCCATGCTTTTCCGATCAAGTTTCATCACCCCCTACCTTCTCTGCGCTTCAGGCGGCGAAACCCTGTTCCATCTTTAGGCCTCTTCAAAGCAGTTTGTAATAAATTCTGAGTTTATCGACATCTTTTTGCATCTCTCCTCGTGTATCCCAAACAGCCCTAGGTGCATGCAAAAAACATCTCATTGATTACTCCTTTTACTCTTTCCATTTTCTCTGCTGGCTACAACCCCCTTCCCCAGAATATCGCTGGCTGCCAGATCAAATCGACATAACAGTTGGCCCAGAAACCAGTAATAAAGTCCCACCAAATGATCCGATAACAACATGAGAACATGAGGCGTTCTCACCCTCGCCTCATGCATAAAAACACCGTGCATGCAAAAATCTGGCAAGATAACAACCTTCTGCCAAGCTCTGAAGAATCAAAAACCCTTGGTGCCCAGCAACAACACAAAAACTTCATCACTCCCAGTCAACATGAACTCCCACTTTCCCTACATCAAAATCCATCTCGCTGACCCATCTTTTTCATCGAGTATCCCTTTGCCGCGAGCCTGGATCTATCATAAGTTTTACGTCTCTCCTGGCACCAGCATGATCAATATCGGTCACCGCTCTTTCCAGGTTCAGATCACATGGTCTACTCCCTCTGAAACAATCTGGGGTAAAAAAGCCCCTTTCCTCCTCATCTCAGAAGGCTGGAGCGACATGCGCAAGGAACTGAACCTTCAAACTGAGTGGTCGATATTCTTACAACCGATAGAAAATCACACCTATCGTGCCTGGGTTCGAGACTTCGTCCACAACTCTCCCCCAGAACTTGCCCACCTCTACAAAAAACATGATCAAGACAATTCCTCATCATCTAACTCGGCGGATCAACTCTTTGTCAAAGATGAATATCAACCCCCCATGGGAGCAAAATCCTGGCCTATCTCCATCTCTTCTGGTTCAAAGGATGACGAAGATGATGTCACATCGCCCTCGGTTCAACAACATTGTTCTATTGCTGAAAGGTACAAGCTTGTTTCCACCCCATCCTTTAAGGGTAAAAAGTACAAGACAAATCTATCTTCCTTATATAAATCCCTTCTTCCCCAATCCTCCCCGATCGGGGGAATCATCCCCAAGGACATTTCTTGCCTAAACTCAGCCTTTCCTGTCATGGGCCATGCAAAATCATCCCTTCTCATAAACGATACCCTAGAAAAATCCCCCACCGCCCATATCTGGAATCCGGTCCCCCCAAAAAGACCTTTTCGAGCCCTGTTCTATTCTCTCTGTCACAGGAACAACCACTCAACTTCCAGATTTTTTTCTCACCGCTCATGCTTCGGTTGCGGTCGTATAGGGCAAATAAAAAGGTTCTGTAAGGCCCTCCACCTCCCTAATCGGGACAAATACCAGCCAAATCACCCCTCCTCCTTCATGCACTCTCGCCCGATCAAAATCTCGCCTTTTCACAGAAGTTCTGCTATCCCAAAAAGGCCTTTATCTGACCCCTGGCACAACGCTCTTCCCACCCATCATCATTACCTTTCAAAAAAACCCTTTCCATGCCTCACGAATCTCCCGCCTGAACATCCAGAAGATACCCCTCCTTGTCACTTGATCACAAACACCTGGTCCCCTCCTATATCTAAACCCTTTCACGTTCCTAGAAACATTTCAACCGCAAAGCACAACCCACAACGAAAAAACTCTCCTTCAAAAACCCCTTCTTCAAAAACTCTCTGTGATAACCATCCTTCTACCTTACCAAAAATGATGGTCCCTGACCACCTAGAATATGCTATTGCCCTAGACCTCCCAGCAAACTCTATGCATTTTCTCAAAGTCTTCTCTCTTAGAAGTATCCTAGTTTATGTTGAAAACAACCTGGACAACAACCCTATCAACGTCTTAGACATCACTCGGGCCTTAGCTCTTCTTCTTCCTGGTCACACTATCCTCAAACCAAAAATCTTCTCACCCACCCAACTTATTTACACCGTCCCAGAAGGAACGAAGATTAATCACCTTTTCAACCAAGTGCTCACCATTCCATGTGGTTCGAGCTTTATCATGGCTAGACTATCAAAATGGTCTGTTGATACTGGTTCTTTCCCTGCCCCAGTTGGCGGTTTAGACTGGGTAGACATTTCAAATCTCCCTCCTCAGCTTTGGGAGATAGAGATCTTTAGAGGCATAACTCATTCTATCGGGGCCACTCTTCAATACATCAGCCCAGAAACCCTACACCCAACTCAATACATCAAAGCTTACTACCTCTTTTATGTCAAAGCTGCCATCTCCCTTCCGCCTTCCATTAACATTAGAATTGGTGAATCCATCTATCATCTGAAACTCGCAGCTGAACACCGTACCATAAACAACACTGCCTTTTCATACCTTACTTCTCATCCACCATCTTGGTTTAGCCTAAATAAAGATAAAATACCTACCTCGCATTCCAGGGCTTCTTTTGACAGAAACCATGTTTGGATTTGGAAAACCTCAAACTACTCTAAAAACTCCTATCTCCATCCAAACAAGAAATGAACCAGATCTCCTGAACCCTCTCTCCCTGTTAACAATTTCAAACCTAGAAGCAACACTTTCCCATCTCCTTCCTCTACGAAGGAAAGCTGCCCTTCACCAAACAAAAATCATCAAACAACCATATATCAAGACTCATCTCAGCACACGAATGATAATTCTTTGCAGAGTTCGGAGGAGGAGAGCCCTCAGTAGAAGCTCAACTCCAGCTACCTACAAAATATCTTACAACCAAACCAAATTGACTCCAAAGGTTCCAACATCATCAACAGATCAAAGAAAGGTAACCCTCCTCCTTGCTCTTTTAGTAAATCTTCCACTGCGACTTCTTTATCAACAACTCCTTCTTACCAAAAATAAATAAAGATTTTGATACTATAGAAGATTTAGCTTCTTGATCAAACATAAAAAGTTTCACATCTTTTGCAAATAAGATAGGTTTTCATCTTGAAGATGATGATGATGCACAACATGTTCTAAACAACCTTGAAACCTTTATGGGATGGACTAAGAAAAGGTGTCAACCAGCTAGCACTTAATTCTGTTTTTATCTGATTATACTTTTTGCTCTTTTTCCCTTCATCATGAAAATTTCATCTTGGAATATCTGTGGAGCTGCAAATCTTCAAAGAAGGAAAAAAATACGTGCCCACATCTATAAAAACAATATCGATCTCATTACCGTCCAAGAAACTAAAACCTTTCTTACCCCTTTTGCCCTCAAAACTATTGGAGGTAATAGAATCACAAAAATGGATTCAAGTACCTCCTAAGGGTTTCAAAGGTGGTATCATTGTTGGCTTTAACAACCAGACTCTAATCTCACAAAACTCTTCCATACTCAACTTCTCCATAACCATTGATTTCAAAAATCTCTCTAAAGGCTTTCTCTGGTCTTTCTCTGGTATCTATGGGAAACCAGGATATAACAAATCCCTCTTCCTTGAGGAACTAAACTACCTCATTACAAATTATCACATGTCTCCCTGGGTTCTTGGTGGAGATTTTGATCTTATCACCAAGATCTCAGATAGGCACAATTCAAATCCCTCCTCTTTATCGATGTCAGTGGCCGATAAAAAATTATGTCAGATGCTAACAAACCACTTTCTGATCGACCTTTTACCCTCAAATGCCTTATATACTTGGTCTAGAAACCCATCTTTTTCTAGTCTTGATCATTTCATGTGTACAAACCTTTGGGAAGACAAACACTCTCTCTCATATGTCCATATCTCCCATAGAACCATTTCTGACCACTTCCCTCTAATCCTTGAAACTACTTCTTGCTCTTGGGGCTCTCGACCCTTCAAATTTGAAAACAGCTGGCTCTCCACTGAAAACTTCTCCAGATCCTGCCTTGAAGCTTGGACTCTTGCCAACCCACAAACAACAAACATTGGTCTTCATATCCTAAACAACACAAAAAATATCAAAACTCACATAATACAATGGAAACTTCAAAAACCTACGACCTTATTTGAACTACAAAAAAATCTTGAAGACCAGTTTCTCATTGTTGACAAGGACCCATCTGCTGATCCTGCTCTTATCCTTTCAATAAAAGCCAATCTTGACCACATAAACAACTGCATTGACACAAGATGGAGAGAAAGGGCTAAGATCTCTTGGGCTAAAGAAGGAGATAAAAATACAAATTTTTTTCCTAAAATTTGTAACCAAAACTTTAGAAATAATACCATAACCCATCTAATGATAAATGGCAGACTCACATCTCATAAAAAATCCATTATAACACACATAAAAAACCATTTCAAAAATGTCTTCAATAACAACCACAATCCTATTTGTCTCAATAACTTACAATGGAACATCATTTGTCAAAAGAACATAAAAAACCCTTAGGATCTCATCAAACCCTTCACCCTTGAAGAATTACAATATGCTATCTCTGACCTTGGTAAAAATAAATCCCCCGGACCTGATGGTCTTATTGTGGAATTCTATTTGGAAAATTGGAACCATTATAAAAATGATTTCCTTGACTTTTTATCTGCCTTCCACGCTAGTACAAACCCACAAAATATCATCAAATACATTAACAAAACTTTCATCACCCTGATCAAAAAAAATAGTCATCCTGAAACCATTTCTCACTACCGACCTATCAGCCTCATAAATACTTTATACAAAATCATCGCAAAAACATTAGCTAACAGGATCAAACCTCTCATGGAAGACATCATCCCTCTTAACCAATCTGCCTTCCTAAAAAACAGAAGCATTCAAGATGCCTTCCTAATGGTTAATGAAACGATTCATCTTTGCCACAAAAATAAATCCCCTCTTCTAGCCATCAAACTGGACTTTGAAAAAGCCTTTGACTTTGTAAACTGACAATGCCTTTTAAAAACTCTTAAGGGCTTCGATTTTCCTGACAGATGGATTTCTTGGATCCATGCTTGTATATCAACAAATCACTTCTCCACTATCATCAATGGTGTTCCCTTTGGTTATTTCCATAACTCTAATGGACTTAGACAAGGGAACCCTCTCTCTCCTGACCTCTTCATCATCCTAACCACTACCCTATTTCGCATGATACAGATGGGCAAACAAAATGGTCTTATCTCCTCTCTCGATGTCAGCAAGGAAAATATCATTCAATTTGCAGATGATACCATCATCTTCTCCTCCCCAGAAGAATCCTCCATTCAAAATATTTTTAGAATCATCGACATCTTTTCATATATCTCTGGGCTAAAAATAAATATACAAAAATCTTCCATCTTTGGTGTAAATATTAATCAATCTTCCTTGGAGCACCTTAAAGACTTCCTAAAATGCAAGTATGAAGAATTCCCAATCAAATATCTGGGCCTCCCCATCACCCCATACAACATCAAAAATGCTATTTGGACTCCCATAATATCAAAAATAAACTCCAAACTCAAAAACTGGGCAAACAACTTCCTTAACCTCTCGGGTAGGCTCACCCTATTAAACAATTTCATCACACAAATAACTACCCATTACTTGAGATGCATTCCCTTACCCTCAAAAACAAAATCCATTCAGATAAAATTCGTAGAAATTTCTTTGGAATAACTTCCAAAAACTGGACAAACTAGAGTAACATTACCATCTAGTAAATTGGAAAACCATTCAGCTCCTCTTGAACAAGGAGGTTGGGGCATCATCAACATTGAAACACACTCTCTCTGTCTTATTGCAAAAATCATTGACAGTCTGATTCAAAACAAAAAGAAAATCTGGACCAATCTCATCAAACACAAATATTATCAAAACTCTCCACCATGGCACCAAATCCATCTGAAAACAGCCTCCCCACTTTGGAATTTCATCAATAAAAACATCCAAACGATTACACAAATCACAAACACTCCTCCTCATTCACACAAAAATATCTCCTTTTGGTTTGATCCATGGTATGAAAACAACTCTGTCTTCAATATCAAACCATCCTGGAGTATTCCAAATAATCTCCTCAACGTAAGGATTGACAAAGCTCTCTCGCTAATCACCAGTAATAGATCAAATTCCTTCAAAAGATGTATCCTATCCTAGGTAAGTCAAAATGAATTCAAACATCTAACTCTCTACATGGAAAACAACACCTCAAATACCATCACTTGGAAATGGGGGAAAAATATTTGGTAAAACTTGCTTACAACTTCCTCTCCTACAGAGGTATCTCCCCTTCATCATCAAAGATTTGGAAATAGAAATGGCCACAAAAACACAAAACTTTCCTTTGGCTGCTATTACACAACAAACTTCTTTCAGGTGAAAACATCACAAGAAAAAGGTTTCATAGGCCCATTTAGATGTGCTCTTTGTGAAAGAAATAGTGACTCGGTCGACCACATCTTCTTTAAATGCTCTTTTTCCCAAAATATCCTTTCACACTTCATGAGAAACTGCCTTCCTGATCTCCAGGAAGCCACATTCCCCATCCAAACAACACCATTAAGACTTTATAAGAAATTTAAGAGCAGTGATCTTTTCACCACAATCTGCTGGAATCTTTGGAAAGAAAGGAACAATAGAATTTTCAGCAACAAGAAAATTTTGGCCAAAAATATTATAACTCAAATAGATGCCGATCTTCACATCCTTACAAACTGCAGGTAAACTAGCAGATGGGCGGCAGGAAGACTCTGAGGAAGGAGAATCAGAAGCTGCTTTTCTTTGTGATCTCAAAGCAATGGTTGACGACGAGACCGATGTTAGCTTGGTACAGCAACAACTGTGATTCTTCTTTCTAGATTAGGGGATTCTTCAACAGCAAAAAATTACTAGGATGCTTCAAATTTTAAAACTCCAAGGGGCTTGTTAAGGGGTGCCTCCCCCTCGTTATCAAAACACTACTCTCATCAGCTTATATTTTCCTTTTAGTTTTTATTTCTGCTACTTTATCAAACATTCTGTAAGTTTTCACATAAGTAGGTTTTTCTTGCTTGATGTGTTTTTAATATATTACTTTACCTTTCCCAAAAAAATGTCTAGAGAATTATATTACTCAATGATGTATGTATTCAAGTTACTACCCTTGTGGATGAGATCATACATTTGCTAAGGGTACATATACATATTCTCATTATGTCCCCTGATCAGTTGTTATTGTGGAAGGTTGATAGACAACAATATCACATAAGATCAGAGTGTGAGTTGGTTGATGACTAAATCTCATTAGTCATGATATGGCAACATCTAATCAAGCACACAGATACATGTTAGAGAATAGTGTATCGGTCAGACCCACTGTCAGACTGACACATGGAAGCCATCATCATGGAAGTCATAGTCAACTCTCGTAGTGATGGTGGTGGTTGTGATTCTTAGACCTGAAATCACTACACTAATCACATGTCATTGGGTACACTTTGACATCATCAAAGACAGTCCTAAAACATGTGTTGTTTTAAAGGTGATGATTGGGTAACTTTGACTCATGGGGATAGACTGTGAGTGATAGATATGTGATTTGTCCTACATACAAGAGTATGATATCCAAGGCCTCTTGATTAGCGAGACTGAGAAAAGTATGGCCATACACATGTGAGTCAATATGTGATATTGAGATTACATATATCTCATGGAGTCTGCTTTGGTTCAAGAAACAAGATTCAATAATAATGAGGATGACTACTCCATGCCTCTAGTTCAATCTCAACATCAGTGAAAAAAGAACTATACAAACATTATAACACCATGCACAAATTGTAGGTTGAAGTTGCTCCCCAACTTTCCATTCACTTGGGTAGCAATGGTACGCATCTAGGAACTGCTCATTGCTTGTGATGTCATAAGCTAGTCATGGACATTCACTACCAACGTGATATGGGACCTATAGGACCACATACATAGGAACTCACCTAGAATAGGAGTTTATATCTTGAATGTCAATTGAATTAAGTACTAAAGTGTTTAGGTATTTGATTCACGCAACACACAACCTAAAACGACTTCCAAACGACCATCTCAAGGGTTGATACAGATGCCTGGAGACTACCAAATGGCTGTCTCAAGGGTTGAGATGGGTGTCTAGAGAGTGCCAAATGGTCATCTAAAATTTTGAGATAGGCGTCTGAAGGTTAGGGTTGCTTTGAAATGAAATTGATTAATACGTGAACTGACCCAACTAGATGGCTTGACTCGGTTCACCAGACGATTGTCTGGGTAACCAAGACGGTCGTCTCGCATGAGAGAGATGGTCCAATTCGGTCGAGGGAAGGTTCTAGACATTTCTGTATTTGTTTTGCTTGTACATGAGTTGTTTTGCAAGGAAATCAATGTCCAACAATGTTGGAAATTGAATTACCAATTTCATGTAAAATTGGAAAGTGTGAAACGATCGTCTTGCTCAGCGAGAGGACCGTTTAAGCTGTCACATGTTGTAGAACTTCTAGAATTGTTGTGAAAATTTGAGATCTTCTAGTCCTTTCCAGTTCTACATAGACTGGGAACCCTAACTCTGGCCTCTATTGTATATAGAGGGGTATTAAGGGCTTCCCAGAACACAACACTGATAATTGAGAATCAGTTGCTCTGAAAATTGTTGTCCTCTCTGGAGTGGTAACCATGAGAGTCCAGGAAAGTCCTACGCGACTAGGGAGGGATAGCTAAGGGAGAAAAATAACTCATTATTGTGGGAGAGCAGGTTGGTGACCAGTACACTAGAGGGAGGGACAACTCCTTCATGTCTGTTCTAACAAGAAGATATGAGTTCTAGCTGGTGCTTGTGGACTACTCTACAGGTAGGATTCCTTTGGCTACTTCTAGGAGGGTAACATCAACAACAATCCATCATTAGACTAGAAGAGCCGCTACAATAGTTGTCTGAGTCTGTTGTCCATAGAGGAGCAGTCAGATGAGCCCGAGTTTATCTAGGAGCTACACAACCACCATCCAAGACAGAGTGTGCATCTTCATCGACGAGGATTGTTGTTGGATTTGCTCGAAGACCATGTATATCTTCATAAAACCACCCTTCCCATTGTATAGTTATTGACATGATCTGCTGGTTAATGGGAAATATTTCAGTAAAGTTTTTGTTTCCACTGCCTTTTTGATATCATATTTCCCAACAGTGGTATCAGAGCCATGCCAATTAATTATGTTTTAGGATAATCGATATGATCACATTTTTGGTTTTAGCTTGTTTATTTATTGCATGTGATGCGAATATTTAAACTAGATGATGTAAATGTTTGTCCTATCACTACATAAAGAACCTATGTTATATATGAAATTTACATGCTTCTTCATGCTTCTTCATAAAATTGGTTTTGATGGTGGATGTGAAGCATGGTTATGGCCAAAACCCCAGATCTGTGTGTACATGGTTGAGGTTATTTATTCATGTTGTTAATCGATCTATGTACCAAACCTCTCCCTATGTAAATTAATGCTCTTTTTCCTATTTCCCCTCAAATGTAACTTGAGGTTTCCCCATATACAATGTAATAAGAAATATGATAGTTTGAATTAATGTTTTGATGTGAGATGATGATCTGTACTAATACAAAATGATGGATCTGAAAACTACTAGAGGGGGGGGGGTGAATAGAGTTTTATAAAGATTTTAATAATAATTTAAACTCAAACAACCACAATGAAAATATTGGACAAGGAGACACATGGTTTAGAGTGGTTCCAACTATAGCAAATACTATAGCCGTCAGTCCACTACCCGGTTGCTTACCCAACCGGGATTTGAAAAGAAATTTATTTTATTACCTCGCAAGGAATTTACATAAAATACAATCTCTTTTCCCAAACCCTTCAAGCAGCCTTCACCTAGAAGTAATCGCCAACCTTGAAGCAGCCTTCCCTTGAAGTAGATGCACCAACTCCCGTTGCACCAGCCTTCTGAAGTAGCTTCCCTTGCGATAGCCTTCTTGAAGTAGCTTGAAGTCCCCTTCTCCACCTGAGAAGTCAACCCTCTCCAATCCGCAGCCTCCAACCCTAGGAGTAGCAAGGAGAGTACAAAAGATAAAAAGGAACAAGAGGGAAAATAGAAATTACAATACCGTTGTAAGCACAAGGCTTGATTTTCCTATATCAAGCGTTTAGATCTCCTAACCAATGTGTATGACAATGTGATTGTAGTGGATAGGAGATACTAGCCTATAGGACACGAAATGGGAGCAATAGGAATGAATGGCAAGTGTAGGAATTGCTCTATTGCTCTAAAACAGATTGCAAGTGAGTATTCAAGCTCAAGTATAGCACAAATGTAGCTTAGGTGTTTTTTTTTGGTGTCCTAAGGCATGTCCTATTTATAGTAATGGCCTATAGATGCTTAAGGACGTTCTAAACAACTTCTAGGGGTTTCTAAGTGCTTAACTAGCCGTTAGATATAAGTTAGGTGCATTAGTAACGGCTAGTTACTTTATTCTACAGTTGCTGTCAGAGACCATCTCGGTCGACAATTTGTCGACCGAGATACCTTCTCGGTCGAAGTTTTGTCGACCGACAGGCTCTCTGGATCAACGTTCATTTGCAACTGCCAACTACTTTGTCAGCTGTGTCTAACGGCTACTTGGGTCAATCTCGGTCGAGAAGTTTGTCGATCGAGAGTGTCTCGGTCGAGGAGTGTGATTGACCGAGATTGACTCTATTTTTCAATCTTTTAATTAAACCACTAAGCATGTGTATGAGTGTGCATATGTGATCCTATTTGAAGGAGATGACTTAACTAAGTGTGGTGTTTAGCTAGGAAGATCCAACGCTTGATTTACATGCAATCTAAGTACTTGTACATTATATATTTGTACACGTTTTTACAACAGTGATTACATTGCATGGAAATATAAATATGTAAGATCTTTGGATTTTCCCTAGTTGCTTTGTCATCCACCTTAATCCTGCACACTCAAGTAGTTCGTTAGATCAACAAGGATGAAATGTTTGTCATCATCGAAACAAAGGGATTGATTATAATGTCCAATTTATCCAACAATCTCCCCCTTTTTGAAGATGACAAACATTTCCTAAAATATGAAATAAGGAAATATAAAGCATGTGAGTTTCATACCTGAAGATTACTTTTTGTAGCCATTCTTGTTTTACAAGTGAGTGCTGGCCATCAAGATGAAACTCATTTATATTTATATTTTATATTCTTTCTCCCCCTTTGTCATTTCAAAAAGATATCCAGGTTAAACATTTTATTTCTTCTCCCCCTTAATTTTATATTAAGCTCCCCCTTAAATAGATATCCTATTAGGAACATGGATTTATGTCTAATTTATCCACAATTTGTTTCTCAATCATTTGCAAAGGATGTTAAGCCTTGAAATGATATGAGATTCCCTTAAGCTTATGATGAATGTATATTTATTTCTCATCTATCAAGGGATGTTAAGCCCTAAATTAAATGAGAGTCCTTTTAATCTTAGAGTACATACAAAAATGTCTCCAACCAAAACAGGGGATGTTAAGCCCTGATTTGTTTAGAGAGTTCCTTTAAGAACAAGATATATCATTTTGATGAAATTCTTTTTCATACAAATTACTTTTAAGAATCTGAAGGTCATAACAAACTCCAAATGATGTTAACAATGTTTTTGTAAGCTTCATACTCAAATAATCAAATTTGTTTTTATAAGCTCCCCCTTAATCTTACAATTTAAGAAATTTAAGGCTTTTAAGGTCACAAATGATAATTTTTTTTTATTTTGACCTTGATCAAAAGTATACTAAGATTAAGTTCAATAAATTGATGTCCAAATAAGCATTTTGTCAAAGCTTATTTTAGGTCGCCCTTGACTATGACCATGGCGCCCCTTGGTCAATTTTAATTTTTAACCAAGAGGCAAAGTCTGCAGATTTGCAAATTAAGCATTCATATGTGAAGTATAATTTCTGCAGATAGCTATAAATATCAATTTGAAGCACATTGAGATATACCTATTATAAAGACTTAATATGAGCATCATAGTGAAGTGTTTGACTTTGATGATATTTCATATGCTTTTGAATTCTTAGAACAAGCAGATAAATACATTAATATTTTGTTCTAAGAAGCACCGTTTGGCTTGTCACAGCATAATAGAGTTGTGTCCACAATTATTGTCTATTATGTCAAGATGCTTCTATGCTAATGACATTTGTAATTACAATGATCATTCATGATTTGAACATATGAATCAAAGCTTATTTTAAACCAAGGAATCCATAATGATCATGATGAAGCATGTTAAGTAATTTTCAATATGAAAACATTTTATTAAAAGTGAAAGCATGATTAATATCTCAAGTCTTTTTAAAGATATCAATTTGAGAAATTTTATAACATTTTATCCTTTACAAGCATTTTTAATAGACATATCACCAATGAATTATTTTGCTTGCTTATCATCAAGAATCATGCATGCAATTATCATTATCTATTTGTGTTAACACAACATCATGCTCAATGATGAAATAGTTAAAGCATGTCCATGATGTAATGATAGAATAATAGAATGATGAAATACAGTGATTGCAATCATTTAAACACATGATTTCTATCTAGATAGATGCTTTAAAGAAAATCATGTAAAAAATTTTAAAATAGGGATTTCTAAACTTGATTATCAATTTTATCTTATTTAGAGAATGATGTCATTTATATTCAAAAGATCTTCAACTTGTTTTTGTAAAATAGTCATTAACAACAGATAGATAGCCATTGATCAATCAGTTGTTCAGTAATTTCACTGCAGATTGAAATCAGTGACCAGTTCGGTCGACGATTTCTCGACCGACTGACTGCTCGGTCGACGATTTCTCGACCGACAAGGTTTCTGTTTTACCTACAAATCTATTTATTGATTTCAAGTAAAATGTAGACTATGTCTTAATCAATTATGCAGTTGAGATAAAACATATGAATATCAAAGTAATATTTAGATCAAATCTCAACTAATCATATTCAAAATGTTATGTTTTGAGGACCTTAATTGAGATAAGTTTTCAAGTTAGAGATTTTAGTTACTTAAATCATTTTGTTATCCCTTTATGTTAAGTTGAGATATACATAAGGATGTGCAATTTAAAGTCTTCGGTCATATCTCAACTTAGTCTAATCGATTCAATTTGGGGGTTTCGGAACCCATACTAACTCAACATTCTTTTTCTTGTATGGGCATGAAAAAGAGTAATGTCCAAGACGTGTGCAGTAATGGCAACATATAGAATCAACCACAAGTCTTTTTCTATGGTTTTGTTCTAGGTTGTTCTTTGGTACAAATGTGGCTTGATGTGATCGTGTCTTTCTCCAACTAGGTTGTTGATGAGTTTTCCCTTTGGGCTTATAACCTAGTCCTCTTCTCCCTATTTGATGATAGGAATTATCCAATATTCTATCAAGGATTCCATTGTTGCTTATCCTACTAACTTCTTGTTGCAACTTAACGATCTCATCCATTCTTTTCTTAATATCTAGTTTTGCTTGATCTAGATTAGATAATAAAGAATTCCTTTCTTTCACTATATTATCATAATCTAGATGTGTACATAAAACAGGTTGTTTTTGAAAATCATTCAACTTTGCAAGTAATTCAACCTTTTCTTGATATAGAAGATCATAATTAGTTTCTAGGGTAAAAATCTTCACATCACTATTACTTAGAGATGATTTCAAAGTACGATTTTCAGAAACAATGCTATCTTTTTCAAAACCAAGAGTATTCAATTTAGCATATAAATCTTCATTTTCGGATGTGAGAGCAAGAAGTCTAGTATTCAACTCATCATTTGTTTTATTAGACTTCTTTAATTTCTTCTTGTACTCAATATACTTATTGTGTGTTTCTTCAAGACTAGAAATTAGCTCTTCTTTTGATAAATCAAGAAGGCTTACCTCTTCTTCTTCTTCCTCATTGGTTGTAGCAATGAGACAGTTCTTATGGACCTCTTTCTTCTTTTCTTTCCATGGACAGCTGATTGTTGTATGGTTTGTTCCTAAACACCAATTGCAGCTTGTTGAAGGTTGGTCCAAGTTGCTCCTTTGCCTGCGGTTGTAGTCACCTCCACCCTTCATTCTTCAAGACCTGGTTAGGGTTCCTTGAAGCCTGCTCTGATACCAATTGAAAACTACTATAGGGGGGTGAATAGAGTTTTATAAAGATTTTAATAATAATTTAAACTCAAACAACCACAATGAAAATATTGGACAAGGAGACACAGGGTTTAGAGTGGTTCCAACTATAGCAAATACTATAGCCGTCAGTCCACTACCCGGTTGCTTACCCAACCGGGATTTGAAAAGAAATTTATTTTGTTACCTCGCAAAGAATTTACATAAAATACAATCTCTTTTCCCAAACCCTTCAAGCAGCCTTCACCTAGAAGTAATCGCCAACCTTGAAGCAGCCTTCCCTTGAAGTAGATGCACCAACTCCCGTTGCACCAGCCTTCTGAAGTAGCTTCCCTTGCGATAGCCTTCTTGAAGTAGCTTGAAGTCCCCTTCTCCACCTGAGAAGTCAACCCTCTCCAATCCGCAGCCTCCAACCCTAGAAGTAGCAAGGAGAGTACAAAAGATAAAAAGGAACAAGAGGGAAAATAGAAATTACAATACCGTTGTAAGCACAAGGCTTGATTTTCCTATATCAAGCGTTTAGATCTCCTAACCAATGTGTATGACAATGTGATTTTAGTGGATAGGAGATACTAGCCTATAGGACACGAAATGGGAGCAATAGGAATGAATGGCAAGTGTAGGAATTGCTCTATTGCTCTAAAACATATTGCAAGTGAGTATTCAAGCTCAAGTATAGCACAAATGTAGCTTAGGTGTTTTTTTGGTGTCCTAAGGCATGTCCTATTTATAGGAATGGCCTATAGATGCTTAAGGACATTCTAAACAACTTCTAGGGGTTTCTAAGTGCTTAACTAGCCGTTAGATATAAGTTAGGTGCATTAGTAACGGCTAGTTACTTTATTCTGCAGTTGCTGTCAGAGACCATCTCGGTCGAAGTTTTGTCGACCGACAGGCTCTCTGGATCAACGTTCATTTGCAACTGCCAACTACTTTGTCAGCTGTGTCTAACGGCTACTTGGGTCAATCTCGGTCGAGAAGTTTGTTGACCGAGAGTGTCTCGGTCGAGGAGTGTGATCGACCGAGATTGACTCTGTTTTTCAATCTTTTAATTAAACCACTAAGCATGTGTATGAGTGTGCATATGTGATCCTATTTGAAGGAGATGACTTAACTATGTGTGGTGTTTAGCTAGGAAGATCCAACGCTTGATTTACATGCAATCTAAGTACTTGTACATTATATATTTGTACAAGTTTTTACAACAGTGATTACATTGCATGGAAATATAAATATGTAAGATCTTTGGATTTTCCCTAGTTGCTTTGTCATCCACCTTAATCCTGCACACTCAAGTAGCTCGTTAGATCAACAAGGATGAAATGTTTGTCATCATCGAAACAAAGGGATTGATTATAATGTCCAATTTATCCAACCATCTCCCCCTTTTTGAAGATGACAAACATTTCCTAAAATATGAAATAAGGAAATATAAAGCATGTGAGTTTCATACCTGAAGATTACTTTTTGTAGCCATTCTTGTTTTACAAGTGAGTGCTGGCCATCAAGATGAAACTCATTTATATTTATATTTTATATTCTTTCTCCCCCTTTGTCATTTCAAAAAGATATCCAGGTTAAACATTTTATTTCTTCTCCCCCTTAATTTTATATTAAGCTCCCCCTTAAATAGATATCCTATTAGGAACATGGATTTATGTCTAATTTATCCACAATTTGTTTCTCAATCATTTGCAAAGGATGTTAAGCCTTGAAATGATATAAGATTCCCTTAAGCTTATGATGAATGTATATTTATTTCTCATCTATCAAGGGATGTTAAGCCCTAAATTAAATGAGAGTCCTTTTAATCTTAGAGTACATAAAAAAATGTCTCCAACCAAAACAGGGGATGTTAGCCCTGATTTGTTTAGAGAGTTCCTTTAAGAACAAGATATATCATTTTGATGAAATTCTTTTTCATACAAATTACTTTTAAGAATCCGAAGGTCATAACAAACTCCAAATGATGTTAACAATGTTTTTGTAAGCTTCATACTCAAATAATCAAATTTGTTTTTATAAGCTCCCCCTTAATCTTACAATTTAAGCAATTTAAGGCTTTTAAGGTCACAAATGATAAATTTTTTTTTTTTTGATTTTGACCTTTATCAAAAGTATACTAAGATTAAGTTCAATAAATTGATGTCCAAATAAGCATTTTGTCAAAGCTTATTTTAGGTCGCCCTTGACTACGACCATGGCGCCCCTTGGTCAATTTTAATTTTTAACCAAGAGGCAAAGTCTGCAGATTTGCAAATTAAGCATTCATATGTGAAGTATAATTTCTGCAGATAGCTATAAATATCAATTTGAAGCACATTGAGATATACCTATTATAAAGACATAATATGAGCATCATAGTGAAGTGTTTGACTTTGATGATATTTCATATGCTTTTGAATTCTTAGAACAAGCAGATAAATACATTAATATTTTGTTCTAAGAGGCACCGTTTGGCTTGTCACAGCATAATAGAGTTGTGTCCACAATTATTGTCTATTATGTCAAGATGCTTCTATGCTAATGACATTTGTAATTACAATGATCATTCATGATTTGAACATATGAATCAAAGCTTATTTTAAACCAAGGAATCCATAATGATCATGATGAAGCATGTTAAGTAATTTTCAATATGAAAACATTTTCTTAAAAGTGAAAGCATGATTAATATCTCAAGTCTTTTTAAAGATATCAATTTGAGAAATTTTATAACATTTTATCCTTTACAAGCATTTTTGATTGACATATCACCAATGAATTATTTTGCTTGCTTATCATCAAGAATCATGCATGCAATTATCATTATCTATTTGTGTTAACACAACATCATGCTCAATGATGAAATAGTTAAAGCATGTCCATGATGTAATGATAGAACAATAGAATGATGAAATACAGTGATTGCAATCATTTAAACACATGATTTCTATCTAGATAGATGCTTTAAAGAAAATCATGTAAAAAATTTTAAAATAGGGATTTCTAAACTTGATTATCAATTTTATCTTATTTAGAGAATGATGTCATTTATATTCAAAAGATCTTCAACTTGTTTTTGTAAAATAGTCATTAACAACAGATAGATAGCCATTGATCAATCAGTTGTTCAGTAATTTCACTGCAGATTGAAATCAGTGACCAGTTCGGTCGACGATTTCTCGACCGACTGACTGCTCGGTCGACGATTTCTCGACCGACAAGGTTTCTGTTTTACCTACAGATCTATTTATTGATTTCAAGTAAAATGTAGACTATGCCTTAATCAATTATGCAGTTGAGATAAAACATATGAATATCAAAGTAATATTTAGATCAAATCTCAACTAATCATATTCAAAATGTTAAGTTTTGAGGACCTTAATTGAGATAAGATTTCAAGTTAGAGATTTTAGTTACTTAAATCATTTTGTTATCCCTTTATGTTAAGTTGAGATAGACATAAGGATGTGCAATTTAAAGTCTTCGGTCATATCTCAACTTAGTCTAATCGATTCAATTTGGGGGTTCGGAACCCATACTAACTCAACATTCTTTTTCTTATATGGGCATGAAAAAGAGTAATGTCCAAGACGTGAGCAGTAATGGCAACATATAGAATCAACCTCAAGTCTTTTTCTATGGTTTTGTTCTAGGTTGTTCTTTGGTACAAATGTGGCTTGATGTGCTCGTGTCTTTCTCCAACTAGGTTGTTGATGAGTTTTCCCTTTGGGCTTATAACCTAGTCCTCTTCTCCCTATTTGATGATAGGAATTATCCAATATTCTATCAAGGATTCCATTGTTGCTTATCCTACTAACTTCTTGTTGCAACTTAACGATCTCATCCATTCTTTTCTTAATATCTAGTTTTGCTTGATCTAGATTAGATAATAAAGAATTCCTTTCTTTCACTATATTATCATAATCTAGATGTGTACATAAAACAGGTTGTTTTTGAAAATCATTCAACTTTGCAAGTAATTCAACCTTTTCTTGATATAGAAGATCATAATTAGTTTCTAGGGTAAAAATCTTCACATCACTATTACTTAGAGATGATTTCAAAGTACGATTTTCAGAAACAATGCTATCTTTTTCAAAACCAAGAGTATTCAATTTAGCATATAAATCTTCATTTTCGGATGTGAGAGCAAGAAGTCTAGTATTTAACTCATCATTTGTTTTATTAGACTTCTTTAATTTCTTCTTGTACTCAATATACTTATTGTGTGTTTCTTCAAGACTAGAAATTAGCTCTTATTTTGATAAATCAAGAAGGCTTACCTCTTCTTCTTCTTCCTCATTGGTTGTAGCAATGAGACAGTTCTTATGGACCTCTTTCTTCTTTTCTTTCCATGGACAGCTGATTGTTGTATGGTTTGTTCCTAAACACCAATTGCAGCTTGTTGAAGGTTGGTCCAAGTTGCTCCTTTGCCTGCGGTTGTAGTCACCTCCACCCTTCATTCTTCAAGACCTGGTTAGGGTTCCTTGAAGCCTGCTCTGATACCAATTGAAAACTACTAGAGGGGGGTGAATAGATTTTTATAAAGATTTTAATAATAATTTAAACTCAAACAACCACAATGAAAATATTGGACAAGGAGACACAGGGTTTAGAGTGGTTCCAACTATAGCAAATACTATAGCCGTCAGTCAACTACCCGGTTGCTTACCCAACTGGGATTTGAAAAGAAATTTATTTTATTACCTCGCAAGGAATTTACATAAAATACAATCTCTTTTCCCAAACCCTTCAAGCAGCCTTCACCTAGAAGTAATCGCCAACCTTGAAGCAGCCTTCCCTTGAAGTAGATGCACCAACTCCCGTTGCACCAGCCTTCTGAAGTAGCTTCCCTTGCGATAGCCTTCTTGAAGTAGCTTGAAGTCCCCTTCTCCACCTGAGAAGTCAACCCTCTCCAATCCGCAGCCTCCAACCCTAGGAGTAGCAAGGAGAGTACAAAAGATAAAAAGGAACAAGAGGGAAAATAGAAATTACAATACCGTTGTAAGCACAAGGCTTGATTTTCCTATATCAAGCGTTTAGATCTCCTAACCAATGTGTATGACAATGTGATTGTAGTGGATAGGAGATACTAGCCTATAGGACACGAAATGGGAGCAATAGGAATGAATGGCAAGTGTAGGAATTGCTCTATTGCTCTAAAACAGATTGCAAGTGAGTATTCAAGCTCAAGTATAGCACAAATGTAGCTTAGGTGTTTTTTTTGGTGTCCTAAGGCATGTCCTATTTATAGGAATGGCCTATAGATGCTTAAGGACGTTCTAAACAACTTCTAGGGGTTTCTAAGTGCTTAACTAGCCGTTAGATATAAGTTAGGTGCATTAGTAACGGCTAGTTACTTTATTCTGCAGTTGCTGTCAGAGACCATCTCGGTCGACAATTTGTCGACCGAGATACCTTCTCGATCGAAGTTTTGTCGACCGACAGGCTCTCTGGATCAACGTTCATTTGCAACTGCCAACTACTTTGTCAGCTGTGTCTAACAGCTACTTGGGTCAATCTCGGTCGAGAAGTTTGTCGACCGAGAGTGTCTCGGTCGAGGAGTGTGATCGACCGAGATTGACTATGTTTTTAAATCTTTTAATTAAACCACTAAGCATGTGTATGAGTGTGCATATGTGATCCTATTTGAAGGAGATGACGTAACTAAGTGTGGTGTTTAGCTAGGAAGATCCAACGCTTGATTTACATGCAATCTAAGTACTTGTACATTATATATTTGTACAAGTTTTTACAACAGTGATTACATTGCATGGAAATATAAATATGTAAGATCTTTGGATTTTCCCTAGTTTGTTTGTCATCCACCTTAATCCTGCACACTCAAGTAGCTCGTTAGATCAACAAGGATGAAATGTTTGTCATCATCGAAACAAAGGGATTGATTATAATGTCCAATTTATCCAACAGGATCATGATACATCTTGATGGATTGGAGGACTGAGGATAGAAGGATGAACCAATCAACTAGTGTCCCAACTGATCAGATGGAGGTGTCAGATGCTGCTTGGACCTGAGAACCAAAAATTCCATTTCTGAAGATCCCAACTAAGCGATCAAGAGACATGTTGACCTATTCAATAGTTGAATCGATCTGTCGAGGGATTTTTTCGAGCATAGATCTTCACCAACAACAAGTTGCATACGATGTGGACCATAGGTGGTAGTAATTCCTTGTGACTCCAAGGAATTACATTAGTATGGCCATAACCATCACTTATGTGTTTTATTTATTGCATGTTCTCGTTTGTGGTGATTGGATAAAGTATATGTATATATACAAACTCCCTCAATTATAATATCAAGTCTTAGATGCTTTCCGAAATGGGCCCACATGAAAATCTTAATCGAACAAGTGTAGGTTCTGCCTTCTTGGGGTGCACCGTTTATCTTGTGAAAGTGTGATGTTAATAGTGTAGGTTCCTCCTCTGCGGGGTGTATTATTATCGTGTTGGCTTTTGGGTCATGCTTGATTGGTGATTCACATAGGTTCTGGGCCTATAAGAATGCATATGATTATGGAAAGGGGTTGCACATGTCATGTATCCATAATTGCATATGATGCAATTGGCAAGAGTTGCCTACCTTGATGATTGACTGTGTTTGTGGTGTTGATCAAGCCACAATTGAATTATCTTGGATCTAACCCACTAGAATATTGTACACTGCAATATTTCAAATTGATATTGAGGGCAATATATCAATTTGAATAAATATTGAGAGTGATATTAATTAATTACCTAATTAATATCTTCAAATTTTATTAAATCAAACCAAATAAAAAATGTTTTAAAAGGGTTAAAATATTTCTTGTAGAATCAAATCTCAAACACTGAACACTTTTGAATTTCCATCAGTCCTTAAGAAGGATAAATTGGGATAAAGTTCCACAATTGGTAAAGGACTTTGAGAAATGTTCTCATCAATAAGTGAAAGCTCTATGTCGTTGACAGACCAATGCCAGAGGAACCCACTCCAAATGTGCCTAAGGAAAAATAGATTCTTATTGGAATCATGCTAATCATGCCATGGACATTAAAATACCTAATGGTCTATTGTATGAACTATGAGTTGCATGAACAACATAAAAACATGGACATTCTCGAGATGTAACACATCTTAAGAATCATGTAAAGCAAAGAGGGTATAATATCTCCAAAGTGCTAATTGAGCGCAAACTGAAAAAGGGAGGTCCAATAGAACCCCATATGCTCAATATGATTGGACATATGGAATAACCGGGATTACTTTTAGGTCAAGAGTTGACCATGAATATATCATATAGTAAGTTTATCATATGCTTGGCATGTTGATGCCAAAGCAAAGAAAAAGAAGGACAAATATGTGATGATGATCAATGGAAGTGAGTCCTAGGGAAAAGGCAAGGCTAAGAAGTGTTCTGAGGCTAAGCATAAGTCCAAGTCTTCTACACTCAAGTTATGGTGAAGGGTAAGTGCAAAAGGAATGTATCCTTAAATGATAAAGAAAATAATGTGCCACCATTGTCACTTGTGTTTACATTGGAAAGGAATTATCCTCTTCATAGAGAATCTCATGAAGAAGATAGAGATAGAGATCTCTACTTCAGGACCTGAGAAGAATTATGCTAAAACTATATCGAGATAGGGTTTTTTCCACTATAGTTAAAGGTTGTCATTCATGGGTACATGATAGAATTAGTGAATTGTTATTATTTACTTGCCAAAACATCATATGTTTTGTATTACAAGAACATTATGATATTTTATGACAATGAACAATCTCTCACAAACTATACTTGATAGTTTTAGGGACAAATGTGTATGACACATATATTGCATGACTTGATAACTCAAACACTGAATACCTATAGCACTGTCATCTAGAGTGCATGAACCAGAAATGCATTTCTAGAATCCATATGATGGTTATCTAGAATCTTTTGGTTATTGAACCAATGGGGAAATGCATGTATTATTTATTAGGTAATATGACAAGAGCAACTTCACTAGATGTAGTGGGAGATCAACTATTCCATTAGAACTAGTACATACTGATGTACATGGACCTTTTAGAATGAATACTAAAGATAGTTACACCTCATTATATTTACTAATATGATCAGTAGATATTGAGATTTGTATTTAATGAAATACAATTATGGATCTCTTGAAGTGTTCAATGAGATTATGAATGAAGTACGTAACTCACTTGGTAAATCATTAAGATACCTTGATGTGAACAATGTTGAAATATTTTAACCAAGAGTTTGAGGACCTTCTGGAGAGACTGTGATAGTGTATCACATTGAGCTCCACCTGTAACATATTGATGTGTTAGAAAGAAGGTATCATACCTTGTTAAGTCATGGTGAGATTATCAATAACATATAGTTCATCTTACAATTTCTTTTGAGCACATGTTTAATGCTAAAACAATGTACCATCTAAATTGGTTCAAAAGAGACCATATGCAATGTGGCATGGGAAGTACCCCAATATGTCTTTTATGGAGATTAGGATTGAAGGCTTACATAAGAAAATTGTTTCTTGAAAGTATTTATCCACAAACCACGTGAACGTTATCTTGTTGACTCTACTTATATTCCAGCCCGACAAGAAAATGTTTGTTGCTAGGATGGTTGAATTCCTAAATGGAAATTAGTTCCAAAGGAATCAGAGGGATTAATAGTAGAACTCAAAATGTTCAAGAGAAACAAGAAAAAATAGAAACTAAAGAGGTACAATAAGAACAAGGAGAATCATGAGTTGTTTGGAATCTCATTTCCTTATATAACATAGTTCTAGTAGAACACACCTTGAGTTTGAAAGATTCTGATATCTTATAACTGAAAAAGGCAGTATGTTGATCATAGAGACGAGTCAAAAACCTACGAAGAAATTATTGAGGGATCAAAATATGAGAAATGGCTTGAGGCCATAAGATCAATGATGGACTCCATGTAACCAACAAGGTGTGACCTTGGTGGATCCACCTGAAGGGGTAAAACTCATAGGGTGTATTTGAGTTTTGTAAGAATACCAACATATATAGATAAAACGGTTGCAAAGAGTTTCAAACTAGATCAAAATGTTGAACATGATGAAGTCTTTTCATGAGTTAACATGGTTAAATTCATCTAAATCACGCTTGTTTTTCCAGCTTAATCTGAATGTGAGATTTGGCATATGGATGTTAAAACCATTTTACTTAATTGGAATAATTATGAGGAAGTTTACGTGAAACGTCCTAATAGTTTTAAAAATTCATTAATGCAAATAAAGTCTATAAGATACAAATGTCAATCTAGGGATTGAAGCAAGCATCTCAGAGTTGGAATCATCAATTTGACAAGATAGTCAAAGGGTTTGACTTGATTGAGAATGAAGATGGTATTTATGATTACAAAAGATTTAGTTGGAGCATATTAATATTCCACATAATGATGGGGAATGACGTCCTTATCCTACAAAGGTTAAAACATAGCAAGGAAAGTACCTTCTCTAAAAGGGTTAGGCAAAGCATCCTATGTGATTGGGATCGAGGTCTATAGTGATAGATCTGGAAAGCTTCTTGACCTAAGAAAAGGCACATACGTTGGTAAGATGCTGAAGGGTTCAACATGCAAGACTCAATGAGAGCAAATGTGTCCATGTTCCATGGAGTTAGTCTCTCAGGAGCCTAGTGTCAAATTCTTTTGAAGAATAGGAACACATGGACAGATGCCATATGCATTCACAGTTGGATCTATCTTGAATGCAATGTTATGTACCTATCCTATTATTTTTTATGTATTGGACATGCCAAGAAGATATCTAGTAATATCATATGTATTGAACATGAAGAGAAGATATCCAATCATCTCATATGTATTTGACTTGATGAGAAGACATATATATACCTACCTAGCAATCTCATATGTATTGAACATGGCAAGAGAGTATATGCCACATACCAATGAGAGTCACTGAACAACCATAAAGAACATCATTAGGTTCTTATAAAGAACTTAAAGTATTGGTTCCTTAGTTTTGGTAATAAGGAAGAGTTGGATGTAAAGGGTCACACCCATGCAAGCTTCCAAATTGTCAAAATGATTGCAATCTAAATATATGTTTGACGACAAATGAGAACTCTAATCTAGAAAGAGTTCTAAGATAATGATAGTGGTTAGAATCTACAAAATAAGAAAATTTTCTCCATGTTATGAGAATAACAGAGGATACCGTATGGATCAAGAAGTTCATATGGGTGAACTTGTGTGAGGTTCCAACCGTTGATGATGCTATAGAAATACTTATGACAACAATGGAGCTACTAGTTAGGATGGAAATCTCAGATAACATACTATGATACTTCCATCTCATATGAGTAGTCGTAAAACAAAGTGATTTGAAACTTGCAAAATACCAACTTAAATCAAATCTTTCTAAACATGCTATTAAAGCACTTGCACAATAGAAGCATGATGGTCATGTTAGGTCATTGGGGATGAGATCTGTGGGTGATTGGCTCTAATTGCAAGTGGGACTCTGTTGGTATGCATGCCCAGAGAGCCAATCATATGATGATTGTGATGGCATAACATGTAAATGATTTGATTAATAATAAGGCAAGCTTCCAATTTATTTTGTATATTCAATTATGATATAATGAATAACATTATAAAGTTCTAGAGAATTATATTACTCAATGACATATCTGTTCAAGTTACGACCCTTGTGGATGAGATCATACAAATGTTAAGAGTACACATATATATTCTCATTATGTCCCTGATCGGTTGTTATTGTGGAAAATTGATAGACAACAATGACAAATAAGATCAGAGTCTGAGTTGGTTGATGACTAAATCTCATTAGTCATGATATGGAAATATCAAACCAAGCACACAGATACATGTTAAAGACAAATGTATCAAATAGACCTACCATGAGACTTACACATGGATGCCATCATTATGGAAGTCATAGTCAACTCTCACAGTGATGGTGGTGGTTGTGGTTCTTAGACCTGAAATCACTGCACTTATTACATATCATTGGGTATACTTTGACATCATTAAACGCAGTCTTGAAACATGGTTTGTTATAAATGTGATGATTGGGTGACTCTGACACATAGGGATAAATTGTCAGTGTTAGATATGAGATTTGTCCCTCTTACAGAAATATGATATCCAAGGCCTCTTGATTAGTGAGACTAAGAAAAGTATGGCCCTATACTTGTGAGTCAATGTGAGATATTGAGCTTACATATATTCCATATAGTCTGCTTTCGTTCAAGAAACAAGATTGAATAATAATGAGGATGACTACTCCACGCCTCTAGTTCAATCTAGATAATAGTGACAAAGGAACTATACAAATACTATAACAACATATATATGTATTGTAGGTTGAAGTTTCTCCCCAACTTTCCATTCACTTGGGTATTAATGATGTGCGACTAGGCAATGATCATTGCTTGTGATGTCATAAGCTAGTTATGGAGATTCATGGATAATGTGATATGGGACCTATAGGGTTACACACATAGGAACTCATCTAGAATAGGAGTTCAGATCTTGAATGACAATTGATTTAAATACTAAAGTGTTTAGATATTTGATTCACGCAACGAACAGTATGACCACACTATCAAACGACTAGCTCAAGGGTTGAGACGGGTGTCTAGAGACTTCCAAACAGCCATATCAAGGGTTGAGATGGGCGTCTGGAGAGTGCCAAATGGCCGTCTCAAATTTTGAGACAGGCGTGTAGAGGTCAATGTTGTTTTGAGTTGAAATTGGCTAACATGTGAACCGACCCAACCGGATAGCTCGACTCGTGTCACCAAATGACTTTTTGGGTGACTGAGATGGTTGTCTTGTTGGTATGTATGCCTATTGATCTAGTCATATGATGATTGTAATGTCATACTTTATAAATGATTTGAATAATAATAAAGGAAATTTCCATCTATATGTTTAATCTATTTTGAGATAATGATATAACATGTTAGATGTCTAAAGAATCATATTACTCAATGACATATGTCTTCAGGTTAAGGACCTAAAAAATGAGATCATATAAATGTTAAGAGTATACATTCTTGTTATGTCCCTAGTCAGTTATTATTGTAGAAATATCCACATACATCAATAATACATAAGACTAGTGTGTGTGTTGATTGATGATAGAATCTCATCAGTCATGATATATGATATCAAACCAAGAACATAGATACATGTTAGAGAATAGTATATCAGACAGACCCACCATCAGAGTGATGCATGAAAACCACACTTAGTTAGTCAGCACCATCTCTTATAGTATTGGTGGTGGTTGTGGTTCTTAGACCTAAAATCCCTACACTCATCACATGTTTTTGGGTACACTTTGACATCATCCAACACAATCTTAAAATATGGATTTTTATAAAGGTGGTGATTGGGTGGATTTGACACCTGGGTTTTTGATTGTGAGTGATAAATATGGAATTTTCCCTCCTAAGGGAGTATGATATCCTGGCCACTTTATAATAGAGACTGAGAAATATTTGGCATGTACATGTGAGTCAATATATGATATTGAGCTTGCATATATCTCAGTAAGTCTTCTATAGTTCAAGAAAAATGGATTGAATGTTTGTACATGATGATAAGTCCATGCCTCAAGTTCAATCTAGATATCAGAGACAAAGGAAAAAAACATTCACTGTAACACCAATCACATATTGTAGGATGAAAGATGTTCTCCAAATTTCCTTTTTCCCTTGGGTTGCACTGATGTGGGACAAAGCGTTTGTGTTCTCATTAGTCTGAATAGATCAATATGAAGAAGCTCAAGAACTCTTTTGGTATCATGACTCCTTTGGATTTGAAGGAGGATTTGGTTTGTTTCCCTTGTGTACAAGGTTGGAATTCCTCATCCTTTTCAAAATCCAATTTTTAGGAAGTCCTCAAACCAAATCCTTTTTGCTCAACTTCTTCATTTGATGCATATTCACATGACCCAAATGACAATGCCAAAGAGAAAGATCATTTTTATCCACTACCAAGCATCTGTCAAGTACGGGCTTAAGAGCATCAAGAACTATAACATAAAGATTACTATTTCTAGTTATCTTATATATACCATTCGAAGTGAGGGAATCTAGAAGAAAACATTCTAGAGATGTAAACAACACAAGATATCCATTATCACATAGTTGACTTACACTAATCAAATTGTGATGTAGGCCATCAATAAGCAACACATTTATGATACAAAGATCATTGCCTACATCACCCTCACCTATGACCTTACCCTTCTTGTTGTCTCTGAAAGTTACCGATCCTCCTTTCTTTTTCATGAACTTGTGGAAGGGGTTGATTTCACCCGTCATGTTCTCAGAACAACCACTATAAACAATCCATCTCTTTTTAACCTGCAAGAAAGAAGGATGTTGAAATTGAACTCAAACTTTGGGATCTGGGGTTATCTTAGGGACCCATTTCATCTTTGGGTTGGTCCCCTTGGGCTTGTAAGGGCAATACGTAGAATAATGGTCATCACATTTTCAATGGATACATACCATAGGGTTCTTAGAGCCAGAAGACTCTCCATGGAATATTGGAGGTTCCACACTCTTCTTCTTACCATTGTTCTTGATCTTGCTCTTGCTCTTACCCTTTGGAGCAATCCCATCATATCCCAAAATACTAGTACCAATTTGTTTGGTAGAGTGTTCTAGGAAATCATTGAGGGATTTCTTACCCGTGAGGAACTTTTGCAACGAAAATCTGAACTTAGCATTATCATCACTAAGGTTAATGACTATAGTAGAAAGACTAGCAAGATCATCTCTAGCATGCAATAGGTCGACCTCTAAACAGAGGGCTTTAGTATGAAGAGAATCTTTTTCTAAAGTTATGCTAGCAACTTCATTTCTTTGGAAAATAGGTCTAGAAGATAAATCATTAATTTGAGCAAGCAACTTGGCATTTTCAGATTTGAGAAAGATAATTTCTCTTTGATAAGCATAAACTACATTTATCCTAGCATCATCAATGAGTTTGAGTTCAACATTTTCAGTTTTAAGAACATCAAGCTCATCTAAGCACTTTTGGTTATCTATTTTAAGATTTTCAATATTTTTAAGATAAAAACCATTTTCAATCTCTACACCATTGTATTGAAGTTCAAGGCCAAGAACTCTCCCTTGCAAAGAGTCAATGCTATCAAGGAGAAATTTTTCATTTTTATCGAGAATCTCAATTGTAGCATAAAGATCATCAACTTTCTTGCCTAACCTTTTCCTGTTAGACTTGCATTTAGTAAAGGAGGATTGGCATTCATTTAACATATCAATGAGAGTTTCCTTAGATAGCTCATGCAAATTAACATTGCTTACCTCACTTACCTCACTTACATCTTCACTAGTAGAGGCCATGAGGGAAAGGTGGAATTCTCCATCATCGGAGCTTGAAGAGCTTGTGGAAGACTCCTCTGAGCTGCATCAGCTACATCTTTGGATCTTCTTTCTTTCTTTTGTTTCCTCTTGTACTCGCCTTCTCTCTTGTACTCCTTGTCTTTCTTGTGGCTTCTCTTGTGATGGCTCTTTTTGGCCTTTGGGCAGTCACTCTTGTAATGGCCCTTTTGGCCACACTCATAGCATCTTGGAGTTAAAGAAGAAGGCTTCCCCTTGAAGTGTTTGCCCTTAGAGTAGTTTGCTTCATGCTCATTAGGGCCTTCATCTTCACTTGAGGAATGGGTATGAGACTTCAAGGCTAGTTGTTGCTGCCACACCATATCTTCAATTTGGGCTTTGAAGGTTGTGTCCTTTATCTTCTTGGACTCCTTTTCATCTCTTTTCTCTTCCTCTTCTTTCTTTCCAAGCCTAGGTTCATGGGCTTGGAGGTTACCAACCAGCTCCTCAGTTGACAACTCACTTAGCTTGTACACCTGGGATCCCATCTCTTAGGAGGAGATCTTAAGATCTTGGAGTTGATAGTGCCTCTATCCAACACACTCCCAAGGGCAGCTAATCCATTTATGATCACATTGAGCCTAGTGTACATATCAGCCACTCTCTCATTCTTACCCATCTTGAAGTTTTCGAGTATCCCACCAAGCATGTAGATCTTGGCTTCTTTGACTTGCTCCATACCTTTAAAAGCAATGCAAAGGTTGTTCCATATTTCATGTGCAGTGTCCCAAGAAGATATCCTGTTGAACTTGGATGGAGTGAGGGTTGCATAGATGATGTTCACTGACTTGGCATTCAATTGAGCTTGCTTCATTTGTGCTTCAGTACAAGTGGAGATGTCCCCCTTTGGGTCTTCATACTTGAGGTGCACTACTTTCCACATCCCATAGGTCACACCTTGAAGGTAGAACTGCATTCTTCTCTTCCAATATAGGAAGTTGGTGTCGTCAAAGATCGGAGGTCGCATGGAGAAGTTCCCTTCTAGGTTGTGGGATCCAAGTGACAAATCACCCATCTTCTCCTACTTGTAGAAGTAGCTGGGAGAAGACCCGCTCTGATACCACTTGTTGGATCAATTGGCTCTAGAGGGGGGGTGAATAGAGCTTCATGACGTGGCTATAATTGCACTAACAAACTCACTTGGGGTTGAAATCCTCGAGTTTTTAACTAAACTTTATGCAATAATACCACCCGCAAGCATACGGGTCTTATCGCAATATAGTTAAGGATCGAACCTAAAGGACAATGTTTTTAAGAATCTTTGTCAGTCGAATATAGCTCGAGTAAGACTAATATTTAGAATGATTGATTTGGTTGAGGTTAATTAAACTAATTTCAGAAAAGTAAAGAACAAAATTAAAGTTGGATCTAGATTAATGATATGGAATCACTGGGATGGTCTCGGGTTTCACCACCACTACACATGCAAACACATCCAAACACATAACATCCAGGAAAGATATAACTTTCCAAATGGAGCTGCTGTAAAACCCCCCATACGGGCGTTAGGTTCGCATAAGAATCACCTTAGGAACCAGATGTCTCATTACCATCCAGATCACATACTTACGGCTCCAATGATACAAAAATCCAATCTAAGGTTGTGGGCCCCCTATACAGGCGTTAGGAACACAAAAGCATCACCGAAGGCTAGATGGCTCGTCCCCTTGTGGTTCACACACTTACGACCTCGATGAATCCTATCAGAAGTTCTTATCAAGGAGTCAACTGTGCTAATAAAAAAGCAAGCAGGTGATTAATCTATAAGAAAACATCGACGATAAACAAAGACGATACAAAATCCAACTAAGGCTGCGACCCTCCCGGTGGGATGTTTAGGCCACAGAAGTGTCACTGAAGGTTAGATGGCTCGTCCCCTTACATATCATGCACTTACTACCTCAAGGAATCCTATCCTATTTCTAATCAAGGACTTGAACTTCGTAAACTGTCATTCCACCCTACATATAGAAGATTTCTCAATAAAGGGAAGAACAAGATGAAAGCAAGTAGATAATCAAAATACCAACATATCAATTAACAATGAAATGAAAAGTTATATACATTGCCATGGATTATTAAATGAAAAGACATGAATGCATGGGTAGCAAGACTAGTCCCCGCACCCCAGTGAAAAAGGACTACTCACTCATGATGTGAGAAACAAGAAGAATAAGAAAGAGAGAGAAATCCTCAATGAGCATGATGTAGAAGGTGGTCGCAACTCGGTGACAATGATGTGGTCTTCTACGTCATGTCGGAGTAGATCTGGATGAAGAACGAGGGACGCCAAGACAAACTAGGCAGTCTTTCTCACTCCTCCTTCCTTCTCTTCTTAGTCTCCTTGAGTTGCAGTAGGAACGGCGGAGATGTGGATGGAACTGGATCAGACCTGTGTACTGGAAGCCTGGTGGCATCCCAGAACTGATGCCCGAATGAGGACCCTGGCAGTCCTATTTATAGGCTAGGGGCTGGCCTTCACGTTTTTGTTGTGATTCCAGCCCAAACAGTCTTGGATATATTTTCTCTTCAAACAATTTTATAAGTGTATGACTAAATAGTTTGCTTAGTCATGACCAAATGGTTTGCCTTTATCAGTTTTTTTACCCTTGCTCAACTGGTCCTTCACTCCCTTAGTGATCAAACAGTTTTGATAACATTGCTTTTCCAAACAGTCTCATGCAGACTGGTCTTGCATGTTACTTTTCCAAACAGTTTGATAATCTTTTCCATATGGTTTGACAGTGCTTTCTCCAAATGGTTTCATGCAGACTTCCATACAGTCTTGCAATTTTCTCGAATCGGTATGCTATGTTGCACATCAAGCGGTTTGTAAATTGATTGCTTATCAAACGGTCTTGGCTATTTTTTCCTCCAATCGGTCTGCCTCACTGCCTCCTTACAGTCTTACAACCCAGGGCTCCAAACGGTCTTGCAGAGTCAGGCACTTGACGTCCAACCGGTCCTACGTGATTTTTCTTGGTACTTCCTGCATCCAAATGGTTTGGCACGACCAACCGGTCTACAGTCGAACAAGTTTGAGATCGTGCGACACCGAGGTGGGAAGGTTAAGGCGGCGTCGAAGAGAGGAGAGGAGCTCGTAGTCTCATGGTGTGGACGGTTGGATGTAGGAGGGCGGATGCATTGCTGAAGTCAGTAGGATCGGCGGGGATGGAAGCACCGCAGGGTGTAGGCGTTAGGGAGGCACCGACGCTGGTACTAGATGCGGTATAGGTGCATGTTTTGTGGAGGTAGGTGGTGATCAGGGAGGCAGGGACAAGAGGTATAGGCAGAGGGAAGAGAGGTTCTATAGAACTCGGCGGCGGGGGTGCTAGGCGACACTGGTTGTAGGCAGTTCTAGGTTTACAGAGGTTGAAGATGACGGAAGCGAGGGGTCCTTCATTCGGTCTTCAACAGATCGCTCAAACGATCTTGAATATCGATTTATATCAAACAGTTTTGAGGGAACATTAGAAGGAGACCGAATGGGAAAATAGAGATCAAGGCCATTTGCCCAAATGAACAATGGCTATAGATCCAAGATCTGATGGTGAAGAGAGATGAAATCCCAAACAGTCTTGAATGACAGGTTAAACCTAAACGGTTTTGGGGTGAAGTGGTCCATACGGTCTTGAGACCGTACGGATGGAACCCAAGATGAGAAAGGTGGGGCCCCACTCAAAAGGGTTTGATAGGGATGATGGTTTGTGAAGATCGAATGGTGGTGATTATAGTGGATTAGGGTTGAAAGGTGGAAAAAGCCATCCAATTTCCAACCTCATCCAGACCTGCATCAAATTATCATAAATTCAGTTAAAATCATGATAATTGGACCATTTAAGTAATTTGCACATTTTGGTATTAAGTAAATGAAATTGAATGCATTGAGTCGAATTTGACCCAATAGGGCGACTGAAAATCATGATGAATATGCATTCATCAAAACACCGTGAACTTAAATGTTGATCATCCTCGAGTAACACAAAATCTGAAACAATCACCAAACATATACTTTCTGATCACGTGATTGCCTCCTCTTCACATCACAATTATTTCTCTCTGCTTTGTATGACTAAGCATCTCAACTTCCTGAGACCACTAAACACAACTTACCATATCTTCGTTCCTAAGTTTGCTTTCCAATATCACTTCCTCCTCACTTTTTCCAACAACAAGCATGTCAAAGAGTTTTGTACATGTCTAGAGATACCCGCAGAACAACAAGTATGCACCTGGTCTGACACTGGTGTTTATTAGGGTAGTGTAGGCATTCATTGTGCCATTAGGTAGAAAGGGGATTGAAGGGAGGTATGGAAGGAAGAAATAAATCTCTCATCTATTCGACTTGAGATTTTTATTTTATTATTTGTAATTTCATTGATTGTATTTTTTGTGCGAATCTCTCCTCTATTCGACTCGAGATTGTATTTCTTTTGTGTGTGCTTTAGCATCTTTTCTTGGTGGTATGCCCCTATTATTTTGCGAGGGGTATGGAAGAAGCAGATATAGAGGGAAGTTGTGTGTCACCCCGAACTTAGGGTTTGACACTATTTTGGCTGTTTTCATTTCTTTTTTATGGATGGAGGGGCACGAAGATGATGGAAGAAGTGTAGAAGAGAGTTCAGATCGGAATGCAACTTGATTTACAATTTAGTGCAACGGGTTGTTCTCCTTATCGCACTCGGCTCAAATAATGACTTGTTGAGGATTTAGTGGAGATTTCATGTTATTGTTCCACTAATTAGTTAGGAAGTGCAATGTGTTTGATCCCTATCAGTTTGATGGACACTTGTCATTTTTGCATAGGTATCATGATGTTGGGAATCATAAGCTTCACATAATAATTTCAATCGAGAGGCTAGTTTTCAAAAAAAGGTCCTTTTGAGGATCTGCTTTGAATAAGGAGGTATAATGATTCAAAATGCATAGAGATTAAAGCAAAAAGTGTCAAAACTTCATCCAGTATATGTTCAGATTTCTTTTGAAAATTTAAAAAGTTTTGAAAATTTTATTTGAAAATTTTGAAAATTAGGTCAAAAATGTGACAATGAAATCTTAAGTCTGATTTAGATGGGTGAAGGTGGAAAGCAAGATACGTACCACCCACCCTACACCTCAAACATAGAAATTTGCTCGTCTTGAGAAAACTCTAAATATGAGATGGAGGGGAAAGCCCATGCCGTTTGGACCACCAGATGTGGTAGTGTTCCAATCAATATATTTCTTCCATATGAAAATCTCAAACATAAAGACTATTCAGAACTCAAATAGCATCTTGCGATGCAATTTCATTTGGTGTAAAATTATCTAAAAAGTAAAAACAAAATTAAGGAAAAATCCTAATTCAAAATTAAAACTAAATACAAATTTTATTTATCAAGTTGCCTCCCGACAAGCACCTTTATTTTATGTTGATGGTTCCACTTCATATCTTCAACTTCACAGTGGTTCCTTTGGATTGGAGAGATCTATTATTTCTTTGGTTCTTATGTTGGCTGTCATGAAATATCTTTTCAAATGTTGACCATTCGCCATGTATTCACCCGTCTTTTCACTCCATAAAGAGAAAGCACCATGTGGGGAGATGCTTTTGACAATGCACGGTCCAGACTAGCGAGAGTGGAGTTTCCCTGGGAATAACTTCAACCTTGAGTTGAATAATAGAACTTGGTCTCCCATTTGTATATCTTTTCTTTTCAAATGACCATCATACCAAAGTTTGGTGTGTTCTTTGTAGATTCATGCATTCTCATAAGCCGTCATCCTGAGTTCATCCAGCTCTTAGAGTTGCAGAATCCTAGCTTGGCCCACTTTCTTCATATTAAAATTTAGTTGTTTTATTGCCCATCATGCCTTGTGTTCCAATTCTACCGGCAGGTGGCATGCCTTTCCATATATTAATCTAAAAGGTGTAGTTCCAATGGGAGTTTTGAAAGCAGATCGATAGGCCCATAATGCGTCATTGATTTTCACAGACCAATCTTTCTGATTGTGGCCTACAATCTTTTCCAAGATATCCTTGAGTTGACGATCAGAAACCTCTACCTATCCACTCGTTTTTGGATGGTAGGGTGAGGCTACCTTGTGCATTACATAACACTTCTTTAGTAAAGCTTCAAAGCTTCTTTCAAGGAAATGAGACCCTCCGTCAGATATCATAGTGACGGTTTGGAATAATATCTTTGAATAATTTGATGACGGGTTTGGAATCACTAGTAACGGTTGGTATATCTTCAACCCATTTTGAGACGTAATCTACCGCCACTAGGATGTATGAAAATCCATGAGAAGATGGGAATGGACCATGTAGTCCACCCCCCAAACATCAAATATCTCTACTTCTTGCCACATATTCAGTGGCATCTCATCTCTCTTTGTTATGTTACCTGGTCTTTGATATTTGTCACATGATAAGACAAAGTCATGAGAATCTTTGGATATGGTTGGCCAAAAGAATCCACATTGCAAGACCTTCAAGGAAGTCTTCTTAGAGCTCATATGTCCACCAACTAGTCCTGAGTGACATTGCTCCAAGATGAGTTGAGCTTCTTCCTCAACAACACACCATCTGTATAGACCATCAACACATAGTTTGATAAGGTACAACTCATCCCAGTAGTATTGTTTCACATCATGAATAAATTTCTTCAGTGCATTTCCTGTGCATTGAGGATGGATGACCCCGACAACAAGGTAGTTCACATAATCCGAGTACCATGGTGTAGCTCCTGAGACCTTCATAAGTTGGTCATCTAGTACGGAATCATTAATCAGAATCTTCTCGGTATCCATAGTGTGGATGAGACTTAAATGGTCTACTACCACATTCTCTGTACCCTTCTTATCTCTTATTTCTAGATCAAACTCTTATAAGAGGACAATCCACCTTATCAATCTGGGTTTTACATCTTTCTTCGCTAAGAGATAATGGATAGTAGCATGGTCTATGTAGATAATGACTTTTGAACCTATGAGGTAGGATCTAAATTTGTCAAAGGCATACACGACTGCAAGAAGTTCTTTCTCAGTAGTTGCATAATTTCTCTGAGCTTCATCAAGAGTCTTTGATGCATAATAGATTACATAGTGTTTCTTTTTTATACATTGGCCCAAGACAACACCCACAACATGATCACTAGCATCACACATAATTTCAAATGGGTGATCCCACTTAGGAGCTCTAATGATGGGTGTGGTTGTAAGGGCATGCTTCAGTTTGTTGAAACTTTTAACACATTCTTTGTTAAAATTGAATTCAGAGTCTTTAAGCAACAAATTTGTCATCGGCTTGGTTATCTTTGAGAAATCCTTTATGAATGCTAAAACTTCCTTTACATTGATAGGGATAGAGAGCTCGGAGATCACTTCAATCTTGGCCTTATCTACTTCAATTCCCTGATTACTGACCCTATGGTCGAGGACAAAGCCTTCCTTTACCATGAAGTGATGCTTCTCCCTGTTGAGAACAAGATGTGCTTCTTCACATCGTTTGAGAACAAGGGAGAGGTTTTTAGACATGAATTGAAGGAATCTCCATATACAGAAAAATCATCCATGAAAACTTCCATAATTATTTCAGTAAGACTGGCAAATATGGAAGCCATGCAACGCTGGAAAGTTGCAGGTGCATTGCAGAGGTCGAATTGCATTCTTCTACATGCATATGTTCTGAATGGGCAGGTGAAAATAGTTTTCTCCTGGTCATCTGGATGTATAGGTATTTTATAGAATCCAAAGTAACCATCGAGGTAACAAAAGTATTCTTGATGAGCCAATCGTTCTATACTTGGTCAAGAAAAGGCATAGGAAAATGATCCTCTCGATTCACCTTGTTTAACTTCCTATAATAAATGCACATACTCCACCTTGTGACTGTTTGAGTGGGGATGAATTCACTGTTTTCATTTCATATCACTATTGTTCCACCCTTCTTTGGGACTACATGCACTGGGCTCACCCATGGCGAGTCCAATATCAGATAGATTATTCCAGCAGTGAGCAGTTTAATGACCTCACGACAGACTACTTCCTTCATATTTGTATTCAATTTCTATTGATGCTCAATAGTTGTCTTATGATCATCCATCATAGGGATCCATTGCATACACAATTCTTGACTAACCCCAGTGAGGTCACTCATTTTGCAATTGATGGCTTTCTTTCTTTCCCTTAGTTCTTTTAGGAGTTTATCTTCTTGTTCGGTTGTTAGATCGAAATTTATAATATTTGGACAAACCTTGAGATCATCTAGAAACACATACTTTAGTCCCTCAGGCAGGGGCTTCATTTCAGGGGTTTCTGGTTTTTCACATGTTTCTTCAGTAGCTTCTACAGCCTTGAGTTCTTCAATCTTGGCTTCTGGATATTCTTCCACAGTGTCAAGGTCAAGAACACATTTTTTAACTTGTTTATTGATGGAATCACCAACAGATGGGTTCGTTAGAGTCACTTCTAAAGGATTTTCTTGTTCATATTCCACTTGTGTGAGGAGTGACATTTGCTCAATGTAGTCAATCTGATAGACTTCTTATTGCATACTTGGTCTTCTCATGCTTTCAAAAACTTTGAATTCGAGAGTTTCCTTGCCTAATCTGAGCAGTAAGGTTCCTACTTCAACGTCAATTAGGGATCTAGCAGTGGCGAGGAATGGTCGACCGAAGATAAGAGGGTATCTCGTGTCTTCCTTTATGTCCATGATGACAAAATCACATGGGACACAGGAATCCTTGCCCACCTTGACTGGGACATCTTCGATGATTCCCATGGGCAGGGTCACAGAGTTGTCTGCAAGTTGTATGGTCATGCTAGTGGGAAGCAATTATGCAAACCCTAGCCTCTTACAAAGGCTAAGTGGCATGATAGAGATGCTTGCACTGAGATCATCCAATCCTTTCTTGCATGATGAGTCAATAGTATGATACGAAATTCCAAAGGATCCTGGGTCTTTCTGTTTCTTAGGCATCTTGCTCAGAATGATATCAGACGTGGTTGTTTCTAATTTAACCATTTCATACTCCTCGATTATGTATTTTCTAGTGAGAAGTGACTTCAAGTACTTAGTCCAGTCTAGTATTGATGAGTGTGTACTCATCATGGAATTCAATTACCTCTTGGAAATAAATTCAACTCCATTTCACACCTTTTTACCCAAATATGAATCATAATGTGTAAAACTACTTGGTTGATTCAATAATCAAGGTTTTAACTAAATATTATTCATTTAATGCAGGTAAACCAAGAAATTCCATCCATACGGTCCCAAGACGGTTTGGTTCCATACGGTTTCAAGACCGTTTGGGTTCATGCGGTCCCAAGACCATTTGCTGGAATACATGAAAGAACAAATGACAAGGTCGTTTTCCAAATAAAACTGAGCGAGCTGAAAACGGCATGACCATGCTGTCTCAAACCGTTTGGGTTCATGCGGTCTCAAGACCGTTTGGGTCCATGCTCACCCAAGACCATTTGAGTCCATGCGGTCTCAAGACCGTTTGGGTCCATGCGGTCTCAGGACCGTTTGGGTCCATGCGGTCTCAAGATAGTTTGGGTCCATGCGGTCTCAAGACCGTTTGGGTCCATGCGGTCTCAAGACCGTTTGGGTCCATGCGGTCTCAAGACCGTTTGGGTCCATGCGGTCTCAAGACGATTTGGGTCCATGTGGTCTCAAGACCATTTGGGTTCATGCGGTCTCAAGACCGTTTGAGTCCATGCGGTCCCAAGACCGTTTGGGTCCATGCGGTCCCAAGACCGTTTGGGTCCATGCAGTCCCACGACCATTTAGGTTCATGCGGTCTCAAGACCATGCAGTTTCCAAGACCGTTTGATGCAAGCGTGAAGACCGATTGAAGAACTGAAGCCGCGCATTCACGTCGTGACCGAGACCGACATCAAGATTGATCAACGCAAACCGTTTGGCACCCAAACGGTCTCCAAACCATTTGGCGCCCAAACGGTCTCCAGACCGTTTGGAGAAGATATTTCCAGCAACTTATCCAAACCATTTGGGATCAGATCTGAACCTATAAATAGACCCCCAAGGTCCTCATTTGGGGCATCGGATCCGGACGCCGATAGGCTGCCAGAGCACCACCCCGATCAAGTTCCACTCCACCTACTGCTAGTGTTGCATCCAAGGAGGCCAAGGAGAGGAGGAAGATGGAGCAAGGAGCACAACTACTTCACCGGGCTGCGTCCACACTCTGCACTGAGCTCATGGCAGATCTTTCTTTCTCTCTCATCCTTCTTGTATCTCACATCATGAGCGAGTAGTCCCTTTTCGCTGGGGTGCAGGGACTAGCCCCGCTGCCCATGCAAACCATGTTCTTTTGTTAAAGTTCCCATGGCAATGTATATAACTCTTCATTTTGTCGTTTGTCATTGAGCTTGTAGGTTGGTTATGTGCTTGTTTTCATCTTTGTGCTCCCTATGTTGCGATAACTTCAATGCATGGGTTTGAACGTCGTTTAACATGTTCGACTCCCTAACTAGAAATAGAAGGGGATTCCTTGAGGTAGTAAGTGTATGATCCGCAAGGGGACGAGCCATCTAGCCTTCGGTGACGCTTCTGTGCGCCTAACGCCTGTATAGGGGGTTCACAACCTTAGTTGGATTTTGTATCATCTTGTTAATCGTCGGTGTTTGCTAGTATGTTACCCGCCTACTTGCTCATCGGTTAACACAGCTGACTCCCAAACTAGAAATAGGATGGGATTTCATCGAGGTCGTAGGTGTATGATCCGCGAGGGGACGAGCCATCTAACCTTCGGCGACACTTCTGTGCGCCTAACACCCGTATGGGGGGTTCACAACCTTCGTGGATTTCTGTATCACCAGGGCCGTAAGACATGTGATCCGGATGGCGACGAGAAATCTGATGCCTATGGTGATGCTTGCGCGAACCTAATGCCCGTATGGGGGGTTCTGCAACAGCTCTACTTGGAGTGTTATATCTTACCTGGTTTGTTTGAAAAGGAGTATGTTTGTGTGTGTAGTGGTGGTCAAACCCGGTACCATCCCAGCGATTCCATATCATTGATCTAAACCTATCTTTAATTCTTCATTTACTTTCCTGCAATTAGTTTAAACAAACCCAAATCAACCAATTGTTCTAAATATTAGTTTTACTTGAGCTAGATTAACTGACAAGGATTCTTAAAAACGTTGTCCTTTGGGTTCGATCCTCAACTATACTGCGATAAGACCTGTCCTCTTGCGGGTAGTATTAATGCACTTGGTTCATGTAAAAGCTCGGGGATTTCAGCCCCGAGTGAATTTGTTAGTGCATTCAAAATACTCACGTCAAATTCTGGCGTCGTTGTCGGGGACAACAGAATCAGTCAGTCTAATCTAGTTCTTTTAAGACTAATCTAGGATTTTACTTTTCTTTTTGAAACTATCGCTTATCTACTTGAGTTTGATCTTACTTTGTGGATCTCATTTTGAAATCTTTCCAATTTTCAAGTTCTCTTCAACGCATAGTGCATGCACCGTTCAGATAGTCCCGGACTCACCGCAAGCTTTGATCCCAAAATTGATAGAAACTTCCGTCGTCAGATTAGAGAGAATCAAGCTAGGATGGCGCAAGAAGAAGAAGTAGCCCGAAGAGCGGCTCAAGCCATCAATGCACAAAGAGAGAGGCTCATGCAAGAAGCCAGAGCTACGGTTCAACAGGAAATCTTAGCATCACAAGCAGCAGCGCAGGCAGACGAACTACAGAAAGATCTTAGGGATTTCTCCATCCCGAAAGCTGTGAATGTCTATCACCCAGTGCACCCTCCTCCCATCGAGGCTGCCAACTTCGAGATTAGAGCCCATTGGATCACATTGCTTCAAAACAACCCTTTCTATGGCAAACAAGTGGAAGACAGCCAAGGTCATCTTCTGAGATTCATCGACTTATGTGCTATGAAAAAGCAAAATGGGGTCTCCGATGATGCCATTCGACTCCGTATTTTCAAGTACTCTCTTGCTGATAAAGCCATTAGTTGGTACAATTCACTACAGAGTGAAGTTCCTATCACCACCTGGGAGCAGCTCCAAAACGCATTTTTGGAAAAGTTCTACCCCCCATCTCTTACATATGAAATCAGGGGCGAATCACAAATTTCACTCAAGTCCCTGGAGAAACCCTCACTGAAGCGTGGGATAGGTACAAGGAGCTCTTACGCAAATGCCCACACCACGGAATTCCAAAGAATCAACTCATAGAAATCTTCTATAGGGGTGTGGAGGATGATGTTAAGATGTTTCTAGACTCCTCATCTGGGGGATACTTCATGCGTCAAAGCTACGACAGTGCATGGAGAGTCATCACCCTGGGAGCAGAAAAGCAAGCCAACTGGGGCAGATCTATAGAAAGAGGAGTCTTGAAGGTAGCTATGGCTGAAGCTATCCCTGAGTACAAGTCTATTGGAGAAACCTTGAAGGTCTTAGTTGCAAAGCAGGATCATATACAATCATCCCTTGCTGCGATTGGAAGAGGAAATTCACCCACTAGGCAACAAGAACAGGTCAAGTCCACCTCTCTGTTTTGTGAAGCATGCAAAAGCACAGATCATTCCACTCTATCATGCAACGTTCTCTATGACGTAGTTCTAAGCAATGCTTGTAGGCAAGGAGATAATTGTCAGATGGAAAATCTAAATGCTATTAACACCATCCCTGGGCAGAACTATTACAATCCAAATCAAAATAGGAATCACCCAGGCTTCCAATATGGAAACCCGTCAGGAGCTATGAACCCGCATCAATTCGGTCCCAACAATCAACCAAGAGGCCCATCAGGATTCCAGTTTAACCAACAACAGAACTTTGGGAATCAAGGAAACTTCAAAGGAAATTTTCAAAATAGAAACTATAATAATTATCAGACAACTCTCAGTATCAGAACCTGAACCAACAAGGACAAATAGGAGCCATCCCTGATGACAAGCTATCCACTATTGAAAAGATGTTGCAAACACAACAAACGATGATAGCCAACCAACAAGCCCAGTAGAAAGCTATTGAAACTCAACTAGCTCAACTTGCGACTAGCATAAAGCCACACTAGTACATAACCGACCTTTAGTGTCGGTTATTTAAGGCCTTCCGTGTCAGTTTCTAAGCAAAACCTATGTGGGCGACGCTAAAAGCACAGTCGTTATGCGTCGGTTCAAAAACCGATGCCATAACCCTTCGTGCGCCACCAAAATCGCGCCAGCAGGGCACTATAGGCGTCGTTTATTAGATAAGAAACTGACGCCAGATGCCTTCACGCCACAGAAGGGCGCCAGCAGGGCACTATAGGCGTCGGTTATTAGATAAGAAATCGACGCCATATGCCTTCACGCCACAGAAGGGCGCCATCTTGGGCACTATCAGCATCGGTTGTTAGATAAGCAACCGACACCATATTCCTTATAGGCCTCGGTTATTAGATAAGAAACTGACGCCATATGTCTTCGCGCCACACAGAAGGGCGCCATCTTGGGCACTATCAGTGTCGGTTATTAGATAAGCAATCGACACCATATTCCTTATAGGTGTCAGTTTCTTATCTAATAACCGACGCCATATGCCTTCAAGCCACACAGAAGGGCACCATCTTGGGCACTATCAGCGTCTGTTATTAGATAAGAAACCGACGCCATATGCCTTCGCGCCACAAGAAATAGGCGTCAGTTATTTATATAAAACTGACATTGTAACTATGTGTGTCAGTTTTATACAAATAATCGACGCCTATTTTTTGTTTTTTTTTCTATCAGTCTGCAGACCTGCTGTATGGCTGGTCGCAGGATGAGAAACCTAAAGTTCAGTTATGAACTGTAGGTTTTACGACATCCATTGATATCATCCAACAATATGCCACAAACCTACAAAATTAACAACAAAGATATTCACACATTTAGCAATGCAACCTACAGTTCCATTTAATTTTCACACATTTAGAAACATTCATGTAGCTAGCAATCTGTAGTTCCATTCATTTTCACATTCACATATAGAAACATTCATATAGCAACCAAAAGTTTCATTCATTTTCACTCAGACACATGTAGAAACATCCATACATGTAGAAACATTCAAACATATATTATAATTCAGAAATTCATTTACAAAATATCATTCTTTAGTCATTATTTGCTATCAACATCCCAATTATATCTTAAATCCCCCACTACTTGTATGGTTGTTGCCCATTCTTCTCTTACATCATTTAATTCTCCCATCGTATAGGGAGCATGTACATCTGGTAAGGTATTTCCTATAGTGTGGTCAGTTGTAAACACTTGTAAAGAGAATGATGTATATATATAATTAATGAGCTATAAATAAGATTGATATATTTCATATTATCTAATGAGACTATATAATACCTCAACAATACAATCGATGTCCATTGCGGCATATTTGATAATCATGTGCATAAATAACATCACGTAGTATCCACATGCCCATCCGTTGTCTTGTGTGGCACACTATAAATTCAAACATACAAAATATTAAAAAATACAACTAATTAAGCATTGTTCACATAAATAATATATACATATATTGCAGTCGGGAACTTACTTTCACGTTCTTGCAAATTATTGGTTGGTTCTTTTTCGTGGCGACCTTTCCTCCAGCCTTTTTGAACTCATCAAAACCCCTACATGTTAATGTAACACAATAGATTGCATATATAAATAGTAATGTAATAACATATGTTAACGGATATGAAAATAAAATATTTCTCACCGGAATAATGTCGTTTTCATTATGTGTCCATATTTTGTATTCAATTTACTCCCCTTAGGATCTAGATAATAGACAGTGAATGTCTCGGGGACAATAACCAGTAACTCCCAATGCATGCCACTAGAGGTAAAAAAGCTAAAAATTAATAACTCAAAATCCACAATAAAAATGTAATTTTCTTAATAAGCAAAGTAAACTTACTCTACATTGAATGGAGCCATTATCATCATCTTCTTTTTTTGAGAAAAAATTGAAAAAGCCTCACAGCAGTATTGTTGAACTGACGGAGGGTCTTTAGCTACTAGACTAATCCAAGATGGAATCAAAAATCCTACATGTTCGAATGCAAAATCTGCACATATCTTGTCTAAGTAGCTACAAAATATGTATTAATTACGCATGCATTAATAAATAAGAAACCAGATTACCAGATCCTACACAAGGTATATGGATGTATAAAGAAGATCTGACCTTATCCATAGCTCTATCACAGATGTATTTAGCCAATCATATCGAAACAACTCCAAAATATCTTGTATAAATAGTTTGCTTTTGTATGATTGACCTGCAACATCTGAATCTATAGAAACAGTTATAGGGCAGTTTATATCATGTTCGCCTAACCATATTTCCATACCCCTACAGTTAGGACCTAACGGGACAATTAGGTCCTGTGGAACCCAACTGGGTAATGTAGGAGGTGGAAGTGGAGGACTAGATGTTGTGGGTGTCTTCTTTTTAACCTGTATATATATATAATAATTTCAGATCAACTGACATCATACACACACACTAACAATTTAACGTAATGTAAATTTACCATACAACTTCAGTAAAGATGACATCCGCTTTTAGCCACAATATCACTCCGCCTAAAGCCTCACCAAGTGTTTCACAATCTGGGTGGGCATATGGCAATGGAAGATCCATCCACTTGGGGAATATATGTACCGGGCTCACACGAATCCAACCAGCTGGTAATGAAGACCCGTGAAACATTTCCCCTAGTAGGGATGGGTAAGCCGACGCCTCTGCAATGACATATTCATTAAATTTTAGACGGCATGGCTTCAACCCCTACAAATTTTTGTGTAAAGAATGTTATATACATATATACATATCATCTTGAAAACATATCATCTTGAATTAAAAAACTAGTTACTATGTCATAAAAATACTTACAGTGGATGTGCTAGGTGGTGGGTCTATAGGATTACTCCCAACCTCTGCAGTAGGAGTAGAGCGAGATGCAATGATAGGTATTGTCTGCTGAGTGGCAGTCTGAGATGCCTGCCACTTTTTCAGTGCTTCTTCCAGTTTCCTATCAACTAGCTTATCTACCTAAACATGGATAAAAGAAACGTTAGCTTCTAATTATTGAGTTCTCTTTTTATAGTAACATTATAAAGAAAGAATATGTTACCTCTTCTTGTGAAAGTCCCACTTTTGGGACATGTTTACGCCGGGATGGCCCAAAAAAAGATTTGATGCCCACACCAGCGCCTGCATCCCTAACACGTCCAGGATGCTCTGGGTTACCCTATGCAATTGTCAATTCATCCCTTGTGCCCTCAGGGATGAACATGCCTTGTTTCCTCAGCTCGTGCAGCTCCCGCTAATCGCCAAAACTAAAATTCGTAATTAAGTAAACACCACAAATAATCAATATTTGAACAATTGCTGTAAGAGTTGTATTTTACCATTTTTGCAGCCGCCTCAGCAGTTGCGGGATTCCTTATTTCTCCCTTCTTATTTTTCCTCCCAGCTATCCATATATCATGGCGAGGCAGAGGTGTGCTACCTACAGTGGAGGACTCCTAAGTAACAGCAGACTGAGCAATAGCCTCAGACTGTAGTCTTTGGCGAATGCCTGCATACCCCTTTGGACCCATTGTGTGGTCATGCACATTCAGTGCACGCTTTCTGCCTCACTAAGGGCCTAGTTAGTATGAACATTAATGATTTGGTTAGTAATAGTAAATGTTAATCTTGAATAGGTGAATACAACATATATTAATGAGATTGGGACTGATGCCTAATACCTTTAATTCATCCGTTTGTCTTGAAGAAACAAATGCATCCCATTCTTCTTTGTCCAGGAAGTTCCACTGTTCAGTGGTTGTCTTCTTCCTCTTGTCAGCTTCTTTTATGTATTCTCAGGTGAGATTTGTCCTATAGTTCCTCAAGACTTTCCCACAGCGTTGCATCACGCATTTACGATGCAGCTTTTCATCCAATTCAAATATACTCTGCAAATTAGAATTGCTATTAACTAGTATTCAAAAAATCAGTAATCTACAAAATATAATTGCAAATTAATGATAACTCACACATAAATCCTTACATATTATGTCTTTCTTCTCCTTAGAAACTTTATGCCAAGAATCTATCTTACAATTGTAATGGCTACGATTAACATACCCAAGATATGAAACAAATGAATTGCGATTCACACCAGATGCATTTCCTGCATTTTCAAAATCCACAACAAGTTTGGGTCCATTGCCCTTTTGCGCTATTAACTTCTTCATCATAGTGATGCCCCTTCTCCTGTCAACTTTTTGGTGTTGCTGATCAAGTGCCTCAAGTGCTTCAGATGGTACATGTGCATCATCAACCTAAAATTTGACAAAATAAACACATTTACAAGATATAACTATAAATGGACATATAGATATAAATATATGATATATTTTTAAAACTTACATTGTGAGACGGCACATTGATGTCCTCACCCAATCATCAGCACGGTCATCAGGAGAATGCTCAACCATCTGAAAATTCACATTCACATTGTAAAGTTTACATTGTAAAGTAATTCAAATTGTAAAGCTCACATTGTAAAGTTCACATTCACATTGTAAAGTAATTCACATTGTAAAGTTCACATTATAAAGTAATTCACATTGTAAAATTCACATTGTAAAGTTCACATTCACATTGTAAAATTCACATTATAAAGTAATTCACATTGTAAAATTTACATTGTAAAGTTCACATTCACATTGTAAAGTTCACATTCACATTGTAAAGTTCACATTCAGAAAAATAAAACATATAAAAAAACATTGTATAAACATGCCTCTAATATTGCGATTTTTTATCAATTAACAATCCTTCATTGTGATCTCCGCGCACATACAAGTCATCATTAGCTTCAATATTTGTTGGTGTTAGCAACCCAACTGAGAATGGACTGGAGTCATCATACTTATCATAGTATTGTTCTTCATCTATAGGATCTTCAATGAACTGTCTTTTACCATGAAGAACAACCGACCATTTATCATTTGCAGGATCATCGATATAAAATACTTGTTTCACATGTGATGCCAATATGAATGGTTCATCCTTCTCGCCAATCTTTTCAAAGTTCACTAAAGTGAAACCCAATTCATCCACTATAACTCCTTTGGTTTTATCAACCCAATTACATTTGAAGAGCGGAATTCTGAAATCTATGTAGTCAAACTCCCATATGTCTTCAATGACACCCTAGGTGAGATTAGGTGTTCAAGAACAATCCCAAACCGGGGACTATCCAAGATTTACCCCTAATGAGTAAATCTTGGATGGGTTTCTAGGCCAAAAAATACATGTGTTGTCATTCTTATATATAATAAATGTGTACCACCTATCCCATTCTTGACCACCTAATCTCACTTGTAAGTGTATAATGTGTATTGGGTTTTCGAGAAAATTTCGGCAGCATTTCCCTGCTGTTCTCTAAGTACATATGTACTTAGAGAACGAATGGGGAAATGCTACCAAAATTTTCTCAAAAACCCAATACACATTATACACGTACATCCTAAGTGAGATTAGGTGTTCAAGAACAGTCCCAAACCGGGGACTATCCAAGATTTACTCCTAATGAGTAAATCTTGGACGGGTTTCTAGGCCAACAAATACATGTGCTGTCATTCTTATACCTACAATCCTAGTTTCATCATTCATATCCTAATTCTTCAAGTTAGGTGATTAACATTGTCAATATACTCAAAAAAGAAACAAGTTACCAATTTCATAGTTAGGACGGTAGAGATACCCTAAGTTCTAGATCTAATGGTTCATAATGAGCATGTGATAAAGTTACATCACTAGATAATTATATAATTTCAAAAGAAGTACACAAATAAATTCAAATGAGTAGATAACTAAATAAAAAATAGTAGACAAAAAAATACAAATAAGTAGATGAAAAATACAAATAAGCAGATGAATAAATCATAAAAAAATCAGTACATAATTAAATAAACACAATCAGTAAATAACTTTTAAAAAAATCCACCAGCTTGGTGAAATCAGTACATAAATAAACACAATCAGAATATTTTTCATGGTTTTTGGGGTGACTTGGTGAAATCAGTGCATGTTTTGGGCATCCAGTAGATGAATCCAAACCCCAGCAGCAGCCTAAACATGCCCTAGCACCGCCCAAGCATCCACCCAGAAGCCTAGCTAGGCAAGGCACCTGGGCTTGGGACCCTAGGCGTGCCCTGGAACCTACTTAGGCACTGCCTGGGTGAGTTCCAGGTCGGCGGCGGCAGAGAAAAGCAAGGCGGGGGAGAAAATGGGGTGAAGCTTTTGTGGGTTACCTTGAAGGAAGCTGGCGGAGGAGAAAAGTTGCTTCTAACGGCGGGGGCGGCGGTGACTAGGAGAGCACCGTAGCTACTTCTACCGACGGCGGCGACGAGAGGACAGTCAACGACTGGCGGCGGCGACGAGAGGACAGCAGCAACGCGGTGGCAGCACCGAGCGGCGACGAGCAATAATCGTCGGACCTAACTGAAATCGGGAATGAAATAGAGAAAGGGGAAGAGTCGCTCGCGCTGGTGCTATTAAGTTGACCATAAGCGTCGGTTATTCAAAACAACTGACAACTAAACCAACAATGTTGGTTCGTTTCCAAAAACCGACACCTATACTAGATTATAGTCGTCGATTTTTGACTAAAAGACAACCGACACCTATTTCTTTCTCGCGAATAACCTTTAGTCGTCGGTTATTTATTTATGAACCGACGCCATATGTCAAATTTTGGAGGTAATTTTTTCGTTGGAATTTTGGTTTTGGCGGTTGATTTTAGGTGTCGGTTTTTTATTAATTAACCGACACTTAATAAAAGCGGTACCCGTGTCTGGTCGACCTTCACATATTGGATGTCGGTTTATGTTATAAACCGACACTGTAGAGTTTAGGTGTCAGTTTATGTATACAACTGACACCTTGAAAAGTGACTTTATAAGCCATTTTTGTAGTAGTGCCACCAGCTGGAGTCTTTCCCGTCCAACCTGAGAACAACCCAAAACATCCTGAACAGTTGAATGTTGTCACCACCAGATCAGGAAAAGATTATTCAGATCCCCTAGTGAAGACACTGGTAGTTATTGCTAAAGAAGATGAACCTGTGACAGTCCAGAACTCGACAAAACCAGAATCACAACCAAAAGAAGATAAGACTGAAAAGGATAGTCCTGAGAAATCTACTTGTGAAGAAGCTGAAACAACAAATACATATATTCCTGTATATAAGCCTCGTATACCCTTCCCATCCTGTCTAAGGCAAATAGAGCTTGATACGAGATTCATCAAGTTCAAAGAGGCCATGAAGAAACTCCATGTTGATATACCTTTCTTAGACGCACTTGCTAAGATACCAGCCTGGACTAAGTATCTAAAGTCACTTCTCACCAAGAAGTACATAACTAAAGAGTATGAAACTATAAAACTGGCTACAACCACATTAGATATTATACTGAGCAAGATGCCAAAGAAATAGAAAGACCCAAGATCCTTTGGAATTTCATGTCACATTGGTGACTCATCATGCAAGAAAGGACTGGCAGATCTTGGGGCAAGTATTTCTATTATGCCATTCAGTCTATGCAAGAGATTAGGGTTTGCATAATTACTTCCTACCGCTATGACCATTCAACTTGCAGACAATTCAATAAAGAGTCTGTTAGGAATCCTCGAAGATATCCCGGTCAAGGTGGGCAAGGACGCATATGTTCCATGTGATTTCGTCATTATGGATATAAAAGAAGACACTAGATATCCTCTTATCTTTGGTCGTCCGTTCCTCGCAACTGCTAGAGCCCTTATTGATGTTGAAGCAGGTACCTTACTTCTCAGGTTAGGTAAAGAGACTCTGGAGTTCAAGGTTTTTGAAAGTATGAGAAGACCGAGTATACAGGAAGAAGTCTATCTGATTGATTGTGTTGAGCAATTGTCGCAACTGACTCAAGAATATGATGAATCATACGACCCCTTCGAAATTGCTTTATCCGACCTATCGATCACTATACCTATAGATAAAGAAGCACAGGACTGCATCGAACCCCTCGACTCTGCTGAAGAAGCTACTGACATAACCTATGAAGAACGCAAGGTTACTGAAACTATGGAAGAAAGAAGCGAAAAACTTGAAGCTCCCAAAATGAAGCCCCCACCCGAAGGGCTAAAATACATGTTTTTGGACGACCTCAAAGTTTGTCCAGTGATCATAAATTCCGATTTAACAAATGAACAAGAAAAGAAACTTCTGGAGGAATTAAGGGAAAGAAAGCAATAGGCTATAGAATGAGCGATCTCACAGGGGTCAGTCAAGCTTTGTGCATGCATAAGATCCCCACGATGGAAGATCACAAGCCAACTATCGAGCATCAGAGGAAGTTGAATCCGAATATGAAGGAAGTGGTCCGTCGCGAGATCATCAAACTTCTCACAGCTAGAATAATCTACCCGATATCGGATTCGCCATGGGTAAGCCCAGTACATGTTGTGCGGAAGAAATGTGGAACAATTGTTATAAGGAATGAGAATGATGAGCTTATCCCCACTCAAACAGTCACTGGGTGGCGGATGTGCATTAATTATATAAAATTAAACAAGGCTACTCATAAAGATCATTTCCCTATGCCCTTCCTTGATCAAGTCTTAGAGAGATTGGCCCACCAAGAATATTTCTGTTACCTCGACGATTACTATGGATTCTATCAAATTCCCATACATCCAGATGATCAAGAGAAAACGACTTTCACTTGTCCCTTCGGAACTTACACATTTAAGAGAATGCCATTTGGTCTCTGTAATGCTCCCACAACTTTCCAACATTGCATGGCTGCAATTTTTGCAGGGCTTACCGAAACTATTATGGAAGTCTTCATGGATGATTTCTCGGTATATGGAGACTCATTCGATTCTTGTCTTAAGCATCTCTCCATGGTTCTCAAACGCTATAAAGAAGCACACCTGGTGCTAAATTGGGAGAAATGCCACTTCATGGTAAGGGAAGGCATTGTCCTGGGCCATATGATTAGCAGTAGAGGAATTGAAGTTGATAAAGCCAAGATTGAAGTAATATCTAAATTGGCTATCCCCACGAATGTGAAAGAAGTTCACGCCTTCCTTGGTCACGCTGGATTCTATAGAAGATTCATAAGAAATTTCTCCAAGATAACTAAGCCAATGACCAACCTGCTTCTAAAAGATGTTGATTTCAATTTCAACGAAGAATGCGTCAAAAGCTTCGACACGCTGAAGAACACCCTTACCACTACCCCCATCATTAGAGCTCCCGACTGGGACCATCCTTTTGAAATTATGTGTGATGCCAGTGATTACGCGGTGGGGGTCGTCTTAGGGCAATACATAGAAAAGAAACATTACATGATCTATTATGCATCAAAAACCCTTGACGAAGCCCAGAGGAATTATGCCACTACAGAGAAAGAACTTCTAGCAGCCATCTATGCCTTCGACAAGTTCAGGTCCTACCTTATTGGTTCGAAGGTCATTATTTACATAGACCATGCTGCTATTCGTTACCTTCGGGCAAAGAAGGATGCAAAATCCAGGTTGATTAGATGGATCCTCCTTCTACAAGAATTTGATCTGGAGATAAGAGACAAAAAAGGGATAGAAAATGTTGTAGCAGATCACCTCAGTCACATCCACACTCCGGATGCTGAGAAGATTTTGATCAATGACTCCCTACCAGATGATCAGCTAATGAGGGTTTCAGAAGTTCTACCATGGTATTCTGATTTCGTAAACTACCTTGCTACTGGAGTCATCCACCCCCAATGCACCAGGAATGCTCTGAAGAAGTTTATGCATGATGTGAAGTATTATTACTGGGATGAACCATATCTTTTTAAACTTTGCGCTGATGGTTTGTATAGACGTTGTATCTCCGAAGAAGAAGCTCAATCTTTTCTGGAACAATGTCACTCGGGACCTGTGGGTGGGCATATGAGCTCTAAAAAGACTGCCCTAAAGGTTTTGCAGTGCAGATTCTTCTGGCCAACTATATCCAAAGATTCCTATGACTTTGTCCTATCTTGTGACAAATGTCAAAGATCTAGAAATATAACAAAGAGAGACGAGATGCCACTGAATTTATGGCAAGAAGTTGAGATATTCGATGTCTATGGGGTGAACTATATGGGTCCATTCCCATCTTCTAATGGATTCTCATACATCCTAGTGGTGGTGGACTACGTCTCCAAATGGGTTGAAGCTATACCAACTGTCACTAGTGATTCAAAACACATCATCAAATTATTCAAAGATGTCATCTTCCCACGGTTTGGAGTTCCGCAAACCGTGATATCTGACGGAGGCTCCTACTTCATTGAAAGAAGTTTTGAAGCTTTTCTAAGAAAATATGGTGTCTCGCACAAGGTAGCTTCACCTTACCATCCACAAACTAGTGGACATGTAGAGGTCTCTAACTGACAACTAAAGGCTATCCTTGAGAAAACCGTTGGACGTAATCGAAAAGACTGGTCGACAAAAATCAACGACGCCCTATGGGCTTATCGTACTGCTCATAAAACTCCCCTTGGGACTACCCCTTTTCGATTGATATATGGAAAAGCCTGCCACCTGCCAGTCCAATTAGAACATAAGGCATGGTGAGCAATTAAACAATTGAACTTTGATATGAAAGAAGTGGGGCAAACCAGGATTCTGCAACTCAACGAGCTAGATGAACTAAGAATGACAACCTATGAGAATGCATGAATATACAAAGAACGTACAAAACTTTGGCATGATGGACATCTGAAAAGAAAAGACATACAAGTAGGAGACCAAGTTCTAGTATTCAACTCCAGATTAAAATTATTCCCAAGGAAACTCCGCTCGCGTTTGTGTGGACCTTACATCATCAAAAGCATCTCTCCACATGGTGCTTTCTCTTTATGGAGTGAAAAGTCAGGTGAATTTATAGCAAATGGTCACCGCTTGAAAAGATACTTCACTTCAAATGACATAGGCACTGATATAATGATGGAACTCGCCAATCCAAAGGACCCACCATGATACCGATAGGACTCTGTCGAGCCATCGATATAAAATAAAGGCGCTTGTCGGGAGGCAACCCGATCAATAATTCTATTTTACTTTTCCTTTTCAAATTTTGTTTTCTGGTTAACTTTTCCTTAAATAAAATTTGCTTTTTGAGATAGTTTTTCTTTCAGATAAAAGATCGGAGTCGCGCTGATCAAAATGTAATCACACTCGGCGGTCATAACTGGTGTGACCTTTCCCCTCCATCTTGGATTTAGGTTTTGCTCGGGATGAGCAAATTTCTAAGTTTGGGGTGGAGGGTGGGTGGTATGTACTTCACTTCCACATACACACCCTCTTTTCATACTCAAGTTGTCTCTATCATAATATTTTTCAAAATTTTCAAAATTTTTGAACATATATTTGATGAATTTTTGACACCTGTTGATAATATGTAACTAACTATTTTGCTATGCATCTTTTATGATAATATCCTCCTTATTCGAACCAAATCCTCAAGAGGACTGACTTTTGAAACTTGCCTTTTGCCTAAAATCATCCTATGAAGCTTATGATTCCTAACATCATAATACTTATTACAAAAATGATAAGTATCTGTCAAACTAATAAGGATCAAACACGTCGTGCTTCCTAACTGACTAGTGGAACAATGGCTCAGAATCCCCACCAGATCCGCATCAAGTCATTATTTGAGCAGAGTATGACAAAGAGAATAACCCGGTTTTGAATTGTAAATCAAGTTGCATTTTGATATGAACTCTCTTCTACACTTCTTCTGTCATCTTCGTACCCTTCCATCCATCAAAAGCACCAAAATAGCTGAATATGTGCCAAACCCTAAGTTCGGGGTGGCACGCCACTTCCCCCCTATCCGCTTCTTCCATACCCCTTGCAATAAAAGGGGCGTACCACCAAAAATGCAATCTCGAGTCGAATAGAGGAGAGATCTGCAAACAAAAGATGCCAAAGGGCACACAAAAATAAATGAAATCTCGAGTCGAATAGAGGAGAAATCCGCACAAAAAATACGCAATAAATGAAATTGCAAAACAAATAAAAATCTCGAGTCGAATAGAGGAGAGATTTACTTCTTCTTTCCATACCACCTTTCACTCCTTTTCCTACCCATGGGCACAATACATGCGCCCACCATCCTGAATTACACCAGTGTCAGATCGGATGCATACTTGTTGATTCTGTGGGTATCTCTGAACTCTTACAAAACTCTTTGACATGCTTGATGTTGGAAAAAGTGGGGAGGAAGTATTGTTGGGAAACAAACTCAGGAACGAAGCTATGGAAAGACGTGTTTAGTGGTCCCAGGAAGTTAAGGTACTCATTCATACTAAGTAAAAAGAAACATTTGTGATGTGAAGATGAAGCAATCACACAAATAGAAAGTATTCATTTGGCAACTGTTTCAAATTTTATGTTACTCGAGGACGAGAAACATCTAAGTTCGAGTATTTTGATGAGTGCGTACTCATCATGGATTTCAATTACCTCTTGGGAACAAATTCAACTCCATTTCACACCTTTTTACCCAAATATGAATCATAATGTGTAAAACTACTTGGTTGATTCAATAATCAAGGTTTTAACTAAATATTATTCATTTAATGCAGGTAAGCCAAGCAATTCCATCCATACGGTCCCAAGACCGTTTGGGTCCATACGGTTTCAAGACCGTTTGGTTCATGCGGTCCCAAGACCGTTTTCTGGAATATATGAAAGAACGAATGACAAGGTCATTTGCCAAAGAAAACCGAGCGAGATGAAAATGACATGACCATGCGGTCTCAAGACCATTTGGGTTCATGCGGTCTCAAGACCGTTTGTGTCCATGCGGTCCCAAGACCGTTTGAGTCCATGCGGTCTCAAGACCATTTGGGTCCATGCAGTCTCAAGACCGTTTGGGTCCATGCGGTCTCAAGACCGTTTGGGTCCATGCGGTCTCAAGAAAGTTTGGGTGCATGCGGTCTCAAGACCGTTTGAGTCCATGCAGTCCCAAGACCGTTTGGGTCCATGCGATCCCAAGGCCGGTTGGGTCCATGCGGTCCCACAACCGTTTGGGTTCATGCGGTCTCAAGACCATGCAGTTTCCAAGACCGTTTGACGCAAGCACGAAGACCGATTGAAGAACTGAAGCCGCGCATTCACGCTATGACTGAGACCGACCTCAAGATCGATCGACGCAAATCGTTTGGCGCCCAAACGGTCTCCAAACTGTTTGGTGCCCAAACTGTCTCCAGACGGTTTGGAGAAGATATTTCCAGCAACTTATTCAAACCGTTTGGGATCAGATCTGAACCTATAAATAGACCCCCAGGGTCCTCATTTGGGGCATCGGATCCGGACGCTGATAGGATGCCAGGGCACCACCCCGATCAAGTTCCACTCCACCTACTGCTAGTGTTGCATCCAAGGAGGCCAAGGAGGAGGAAGACGGAGCAAGGAGCGCAACTAATTCACCGGGCTACATCCACCCTCTACACTGAGCTCATGGCAGATCTTTCTTTCTCTCTCATCCTTCTTGTATCTCACATCATGAGCGAGTAGTCCCTTTTTGCTGGGGTGCGGGGACTAGCCCCGCTGCCCATGCAAACCATGTTCTTTTGTTAAACTTCCCATGGCAATGTATATAACTCTTCATTTTGTCGTTTATCGTTGAGCTTGTAGGTTGGTTATGTGCTTGTTTTCATCTTTGTGCTCCCTATGTTGCGATAACTTCAATGCATGGGTTTGAACGTCGTTTAACATGTTTGACTCCCTAACTAGAAATAGAAGGGGATTCCTTGTGGTAGTAAGTGTATGATCCACGAGGGGACGAGCCATCTAGCCTTAGGTGACGCTTCTGTGCGCCTAACACCTGTATAGGGGGTTCACAACCTTAGTTGGATTTTGTATCATCTTGTTAATCGTCGGTGTTTGCTAGTATGTTACCCGCCTGCTTGCTCATCGGTTAATGCAGCTGACTCCCAAACTAGAAATAGGATGGGATTTCATCGAGGTCGTAGGTGTATGATCCGCGAGGGGACGAGCCATCTAACCTTCGGTGACGCTTCTATGTGCCTAATGCCCGTATGGGGGGTTCACAACCTCTGTGGATTTTTGTATGTTTAGAGCCGTAAGACATGTGATCCGGATGGCGACGAGAAATCTAATGCCTATGGTGATGCTTGCGTGAACCTAACACCCGTATGGGGGGTTCTACAACAGCTCTACTTGGAGTGTTATATTTTTCCTGGTTTGTTTTCAAAGGAGTATGTTTGTGTGTGTAGCGGTGGTCAAACCCGGTACCATCCCAGCGATTCCATATCATTGATTTAAACCTATCTTTAATTCCACATTTACTTTCCTGCAATTAGTTTAAACAAACCCAAATCAACCAATTGTTCTAAATATTAGTTTTACTTGAGCTAGATTCAACTGACAAGGATTCTCAAAAACATTGTCCTTTGGGTTCGATCCTCAACTATATTGCGATAAGACTCGTCCGCTTGCGGGTGGTATTATTGCACTTGGTTCAGGTAAAAGCTCGGGGATTTCAGCCCCGAGTGAATTTGTTAGTGCATTCAAAATACTCATGTCAAGTATCTCAACTAGAGCATCAACAAAGGGTATGTCAACTTGAAGCTTCTTCATGGCTTCCTTGAACTTGTTGAAATAGGTATCAAGCTTTGTTTGCCTTACAAGAGTTGGAAAATGTATATGCGGCTCGTACACAGGCACCTCTGGCTCCGTTGTTTATGTTTCTTTGTCAAATGATTTTTCAGAACCTTCTTTATCTATCAACCTTCTTTATCTGTCTTATCAGTTTTACTGGCCCTTTGGATTGAGGCTCAAGTGTTGTTCCATCTTGGACGATCAAAGGTTCATCCTCATCTATAATAACCATCGGTGGCTTGATAGGAGGGTCAGAATAATCTTTTCCTGACCTGGTCGTGATAGCCTTGAGTTGTTCTAGGTGCTTAGGATTATTCTCGGGCTGGCCAGCAAAGGTTCCAGTAGGTGGCTTTATGCTAGCTGCAAGTTGAGCTAGTTGAGATTCAATAGCCTTCTGATGGGCTTGTTGGTTGGCTAACATATTTTGTTGAGTTTGCAACATCTTTTCAATGGCTGATAGCATGTGATTAGGTGAGATGGGACTGGCTTGTTGTCCTTGATGTTGATTAAGATTCTGGTACTGAGAGTTGTTTTGATAATTGTTGAAGTTCCTATTCTGAAAGTTTCCCCTGAGATTTCCTTGATTCCCAAAATTTTATTGTTGATTATACTGGAATCCTGGTGGGCCTCGTTGTTTATTGTTCGAACCAAGTTGATGTGTGTTTACTGCTCCAGAGGGGTTTCCATATTGAAAACCTAGATGGTTCCTATTCTTGTTTAGATTATTGTATCCTTGGCCAGGAATGGTGTTGATAGCATTAAGATTTTCCATCTGACCATTATCTCCTTGGCCACATACATTGCTCAGAACAACATCATAGAGAACATTGCATGATAAACTGGAATGATCGGTACTTTTACATGCTTCACAAAATAGTGAAGCAGAATCGATCTGTTCTGGTTGTTGAAGGGGTGGTCGTTCTCTTCCAGTTGCAACGAGGGATGTTTCAATATGATCTTGCTTGGCCACTAAAAGCTTAAGTGTTTCAGCAATAGACTTGTATTCAGGTGTTTCTTCAGCCATAGCCACTTTCAACACTCCTTTACCCACTGATCTACTCCAATTGGCTTGATTTTCAGCTCCTAGGGTAATGACTCTCCATGCGTTGTCATAATTATGAAGCATGAAGTTTCCTCCAGATGAGGAATCTAAGAACCTCTTAATGTCATCATCCACACCCTTGTAGAATATCTCGATGAGTTGATTCCTAGGAATGCCATGGTGTGGACATTTTCGTAGAAGCTCCTTATATCTGTCCCATGCCTCAACAAGGGTTTCTCCAGGGGCTTGAGTGAACATTGGTATTTCCCCCCTAATTTCATAAGTGAGAGAAGGAGGATAGAAATTTTCCATAAAAATATTTTGGAGTTGTTCCCATGTGGTGATAGGTTCACATCTCAAAGAGTTCTGCTAACTTAAGGCTCTATCAACAAGAGAATACTTGAATAGATAGAGTCGGATAACATCATCAGACACTCCATTTTGCTTTGTCATAGCACATAGATCAATGAATCTCATAAGGTGTTCCTGACTATCTTCGCCTTGCTTACCATAGAATGAGATGTTTTGGAGCAAGGTGATCCAATGTGCTCTTATCTCAAAATTGGGAGCATAGATGGGAGGAGGTTAGACCGGGTGATGAACATCAGTAGCTTTAGGGATTGAGAATTCCCTAAGATCCTTTTGCAGTTCTACTACTTGTGTCGCAAGGATTTCTTATTACACTGTAGCTCTAGCTTCTTGCATGGGCCTCTCTCTCTGTGCATTGATGGCTTGAGCCACCCTTCGAGCTACTTCTTCTTCTTGAGCCATCCTTGCTTGATTTTCTCTATTTTGACGATGGAAAGTTCTGTCGATCTCCGGATCAAAGCTGGCAGTGTGTCCGGGACTATTCAGGCGGTGCATGCACTAATCCTTCTGTATTACCTGAAATAGAAATTTTTTGAAAGTGAGATCCACAGAGTAGAGTCAAATTCAAGTAGATGATCGATTGTTTCAAAAAGAAAAATAAAATACTAGATCCTTAAAAGAACTAGATATGACTAACTGATTATGTTGTCCCCGACAACGACGCCGAAATTTGATGTGGTTGTAATTGCACTAAAAAACTCACTCGGGTTTGAAATCCCTGAGTTTTTACCTATCTTCATGTAATAATACCACCCAAAAGCAGACGAGTCTTATCACAGTATAGTTACGGATTGAACCCAAAGGACAACATTTTTAAGAATCATTGTCAATCGAATCTAGCTCGAGTAAGACTAATATTTAGAACGATTGATTTGGTTGAGGTTAATTTAACTAATTTCAAAAAAGTAAAGAATAGAATTAAAGTTGGATCTAGATTAGTGATATGGAATTGCTCGGATGGTCTCGGGTTTCACCACCACTACACATGCAAACACATCCAAACACATAACATCCAGGCAAGATATAACTATCCAAATGGAGCTGCTGCAAAGCCCCCCATACGGGCGTTAGGTTCGCATAAGCATCACCTTAGGCATCATATGTCTCGTCACCATCCGGATCACATACATACAACTCCGAAGATACAGAAATCCAATCGAAGGTTGTGGGCCCCCTATATAGGCGTTAAGCACACAAAAGCATCACCAAAGGCTATAGGGCTCGTACCCTCACGGATCACACACTTACAACCTCGAGGAATCCTATCAGAAGTTCTTGTCAAGGAGTCAACCATGCTAATAAAAAAAACAAGCATGTGATTAATCTACAAGCAAACATCGACGATAAACAAAGACGATACAAAATCAAACTATGTCTGAGGCCCTTCCAGAGGGATGTTTAGGCCATAGAAGCATCACTGAAGGTCAGATGGCTCGTCCCCTTGCTGATCATGCACTTACTACCTCAAGGAATCCTATCCTATTTCTAATCAAGGAGTCGGACTTCGTAAACTGCCATTCCACCCTACATATAGAAGATTTCACAACAAAGGTAAGAACAATATGAAAAAAATAGATAAACAAACTACCAACATATCAATTAACAATTAAATGAAAAGTTTTATATATTGGCATGGAATGCTAAATGAAAAGACATGAATGCATGGGTAGCGGGGCTAGTCCCCGCAACCCAAGAAAAAAAGGACAACTCTCTCATGATGTGAGAAACAAGAAGAATAAGAAAGAGAGAGAAATCCGTCATGAGCTTGATGTAGAAGGTGGTCGCAGCTCGGTGAAGATGATGCAGTCTTCTATGTCATGTCAGAGTAGATCTAGATGAAGAACGAGGGATGCTAAGACAAACTGGGCAGTCTTTCTCACTCCTCCTTCATTCTCTTCTCAGTCTCCTTGAGTTGTAGTAGGAAAGACAACAGTGTGGATGAAACTGGATCAGACTTGTGTACTGGAAGCCTGGCGGCATCTCGGAACCGATGCCCCAATGAGGACCCTGGCAATCCTATTTATAGGCTCGGGGCCGGCCTTCACATTTTTTGTGTGATTCTAACCCGAACGGTCTTGGATATATTTTCTCTTCAAACAGTTTGCTAAGTTTATGACCAAACAATTTGTTTAGTCATGACCAAATGGTTTGCCTTTATCAGTTTTGGTACCCTTTCTCAACCGGTCCTGTACTCCCTTAGTGATCAAATGTTTTTGATAAAATTTCTTTTCCAAACGGTCTCATGTAGACCGGTCTTTCATGTTACTTTTCCAAATGGTTTGATAAACTTTTCCATATGGTTTTACAATGATTTCTCCAAACGGTTTCATGCAGACCTCCATACGGTCTTGCAACTTTCTCCAATCGGTTTGCTATGTTGCGCAAGAAATGTCTATAAACTGATTGCTTATCAAACGGTCTTGGCTAGTTTTTCCTCCAATCGGTCTACCTCACTGCCTCCTTACGGTCTTGCGACCCTGGGCTCCAAATCGTCTCGTGGAGTCAGGTACTTGATGTCCAACCAGTCATGCGTGATCGTTCTTGGTACTTCCTGCATCCAAACAGTTTGGCACGGCCAACCAGTCTTCAGTCGAAGTAGGTTGAGATTATGCGGTGCCGAGGTGGGAAAGTCAGGGCGGCGTCGAAGAGAGGAGAGGATCCCACGGTCTCGTGGTGTGGATGGATGGATGTAGGAGGGCAGATGCACTACTGGAGTCAATAGGCCTGGCGAGGATGGAAGCACCGCAGGGTGCAGGTGTTAGGGAGGCGCTAATGCTGCTATTAGATGTGGCGGAGGTGCAGGTGTTACGGAGGTAGGTGGTGATCACGGTGGTAGGGACATCAGGTCTAGGAAAAGGGAAGAGAGGTGATAAAGAACTCGGTGGCGGGAGTGCTAGGCGACGCTGGTTGCATGCAGTTCTAGGTTTACCATGGTTGAAGATGATGGAAGCGAGGGGTCCTTCATTCAATCTTCAACAGATCGCTCAAACGATGTTGAAGACCGGTTGATATGAAACAGTTTTGAGGGAACGTTAGAAGGAGACTGAATGGGAAAATAGAGATCAAGACTATTTGCCCAAATGAATAATGGTCGTAGATCCAAGATCTGATGGCGAAGAGAGATGGAAGCCCAAATGGTCTTGAATGCCATGTTAAACCTAAATGGTTTTGAGATGAAGTGGTCCATACGGTCTTGAGATCGTATGGATGGAACCCAGGATGAGAAAGGTGGGGCCCCACTCAAAAGGGTTTGATATGGATGATGGTTGATGAAGATCGAACGGTGGTGATTATAGTGGATTAGGGTTGAAAGGAGGAAAAAGCCAACCGATTTCCAACCTCATCAAGACCTACATCGAATTATCATAAATTCAGTTAAAATCATGATTATTGGACCATTTAAGTAATTTTTCACATTTTGGTATTAAGTAAATGAAATTGAATGCATTGAGTCGAATTTGACCTGATAAGGGGACTGAAAATTATGATGAATATGTATTCATCACTTCACAAATCTCACAAAGATTAGACCACCAAATTATATTAAATGTAAAGACTATAACAACCAGCAATTTGATGTCTTAATCTAGCATGCACAACAAGGATGAGAGATAAGGAATAGCAAGCACTTGGACATGTGGTTTAGAGTGGTTTTCCTAAACTTAGGAGCAATGTCAGTCTACTACCTAGAGTGGGTTAGTCTCTAGTATTTGCAATCTTAGTACTCTTATATTCCACAATAAGATTACAAGATACAACAACAACACATCCAAGGGCTTAGTACCTCAAGCAAAGATCTTCAACCTATAGAAGGAGCTTACCCACTTGAACCATGGAGTCTTCAACCATCAACATGGACTTACCCACTCCTTCCTTCAAGTCTTCTACCTTCAAGGGATTACCTATTTTCCATGAGCTTCCCTTGACTATCTCCTTCACTTTGGAGATCTGCAGCACCAAAATTCCCCTTCTTCAAGTCAGCTTCAAGCCATCCTCGACATGCCACCTCAAAAGAACGTCGATTTCAATCTCAACAAAGAAAGAGGAAGAAGAATTTCAATCATGAACTACTTTCCCGGATAGGAAAGTTTGTTATTATTATTACGGAGAATTTCTATAAACTAATAGAGTTGCATGGGAAAGAGAGATTTTCTCAAAGTTATCTCCTTCACTTGGAGATCTATAGCATCTTGCCTTCTTCAACCTTGAAGAACAACAACACCTTCTCCTTCAATTGGAGAAGCTCTTCAATCTTCTTCTTTAAAGGGAATGGAGTTAGGAAGATGATGGATGAGAGATTTACATCAATACATGGAGTAGCTCTCTTACAAAGGAACCTATCTCACTCATACTCACGAATTTGACTTGAAGGTAGAGAGAGAAAGGAGCTCAAAGGGTTAGAACACTCTCAACTATGCTAGCACGACGCTTGCAATGAATGAGTATCTTTGGAATGAACTCCAAGAGGGTCTATTTATAGTTGAGGGCGCCCCTTTAAGTTGTGGGACACTTAGATACAAAAATATCCATTTTTGGTTCAAAGAAATGACTCTATTTTCACTCAAAACAGTCACCAACAGTCACATTACTTTTTTCTACAATTTCTGTACAGTGCAATCGGTCAAGTTTCAATAAAGTTAACTCGACCGATCAAGTAAACGACAAGGTCGATATTCAAATGATCGGTCGCGTTTGTCATGACAAAACTCGACCGACCATTTGGATTTGAAATGGTCAGGTACTCGATCAGTCGAAACACAACTCGACCGATGCTATCTCTAGAAAATTGATCAAGATTGATCCGTCGAGTTTATACTGGGGAAAACTCGACCAATTGACAACCTGATGTCAATTTTTGAAAATACAAATAAAGTGATCTAACATTGGTGTTTTATGTCCCAATAATTTTTATCATCTAAGTTACAATTCAATTCATCATTACAAGTGATTATAAAGTATTTCTAAGGACATTTACATAGAAATCCCAAATTGCACACTTGTAGCTCTTTGACTTGAACTTGAGCCATTCTAGGGCTTTTGATTTTGAATCATTTTCATGTACCTAATGCCTAAAAACAATCTTTAACACAAATATTAGATACGTATGAATGGAATGATTAAGTCATTATCAAAATATGGACAATGTATAACCTCTAGGTCAACATTCTCCCCCTTTTTGACAATGACAAACCATTCCTCAAACATATTGAAAAGGATATGAAAGTTATACCTTTGCCTTATGAATTAGGAGGATTCATGATACAAACAATATGAATTGCTCCCCCTCAATCTATGCTTCCTATAACGTGCATGAATAATCTATCTACGCATAGCAATACCAATATACATGTAATGTGTAGTCCTTTGCGAGTTCACATGATAAATAGTGAAAGAACAAGAAAATGATCTCACAAGAAATAGCAATATCATAGAAAAGAAAAAAATATGATTGACTTTCAAGACTCGAGCTATCTCTTGAAATATCTATCCCCCTTTTGACATTATCAAGAAGGTAGGGGGGTACAAGAGCATATATGCAGGGGAATAAGCAATGAATTAAAAGCATATATCAGTCAAAGACAAAAGATAACATACAATCCAAGTCATAATCAAAATATAACTCAAAATGGAACCAACAAATAGGATAAAACAGAGTAAAAATGGCCATAATTCACATCAAGAATAGTGCTACTGAGATATACGTCCACATGAGAGAAACTACATAACAACGATAAAACAAAATATAAGAAATAGTACAGCTCAGAAGAATGTGCCAAGATGTGTCTTATACAAAATAGCCTGGAAAGATATATATGATAAGAATGCCATACTATAAACTAAGAAACCACCTAACCATCTAAGTTATCTATATCAACAATGTCTTCATCGTCAGGGGTGTAGTCCTCGTCCTCGTTAGAAGGAGCAACAGCATTGCCAACATCAGATCCAACACCATCATCAGAAGCATCCTCGCCATCATTACCTCATCATCATCAGGATCCTCATCCTGGCCTGGCATCTCCTCATCAACAGGAGGTCTAAAGGAATGATCGGGCCAGTGGGCATTCTGCTCAGCCCAAGACATACCAAGAGAAAGAAGCTCATTGGCCTGTGGGAAAGACGAAGCCGAGTCACCCAAGGAAGCTAGCAGGGTGGCCAGGGGGCCAATAGGTAGTGGCAAGATAGTAGGAACGGAGCTACCGGTAGAAAAAGGTGGAAGAGCAGTAGCAGAAGGCTAGGGAGAAGGGTACTAATGCTCATTTGCATATGAAGCATAAGAACTACTGGGGAAGGGCTGGTAGGTGGGTTTGGGAAATGCACAAGATAGGTTCATGGTAGACATGATGGAACACAGATCTTGGTGTAGGTGGTGTTGAACCTATTGGTTGTACGCCTGTTGATGCATCATATAACCCATAAGGGTCTCATTTGACACACAGAAGGACACATGACTGGGTCTAGGAGGAGGTTGCGGTGGTGGAGCTCGGGTGGAGGAGGATGGGGTAGCTAAAGTGGATGCAGAGGCTGAAGCACCAGAGGTAGGGGAAAACATAGGAATGGACTTTTGAAGAGTGGTTTCATTAATACAAACACCCTTTCTGGCGATCGGATAATGGAAGTCAGAAAAGAGACATTTGTCAGTGGCAAACTTGAAAAACCCACAAATCAAAGATGTGTAGGGTAGGTGGGTTCCTTTGGTGTTCTTACCAGTGTCGAAGTAGGTCATATGGTATAAGATGTATCTGGCCCACTTGACATCGATATTGGTTAACAAACAATACATAATGATTACGGTGTTCTCTGCAATGTCCGTTTGATTTCTCTGTGCATGGACATTACAGTTGATCACCAAAGACAATATGCACCTCATTAGGTCAAGAGAGGAGGAGGGAAGGGTGGACTTCTTCTTGTAGGCCACGTCAAGTTTCTTCAAAAACCGATGAATATCAGGCAATGTCAATTCATAGTGATTGTAAAAACCTTCCGGGTCAAGAAGATCAAAATACTCTCCATAATCTTTATGCCATGTGTCATTTTCCTTGTCTCCAGAAAAAAAGACGTTTAAGGTATCCTCGGAGATTTGGAAACGACGACTGGCGATCATAAAAGTAAGAATTACTTGAGTATTCGGCGGCGTGATAAGCGAATCATAGTTCCAAACCAAGTTGGTGTAGAAATCATGAACAACCTTAGTGCTTGACAAATAGTTGTTAAAGCAGTCACGTTTGACTGCTAGGGCAGACAAACGGTGGGTGGCGAGAAGATGAGAAATAGAGGCAATAATCGCTTGATACCTAGGGGAAGGATCAATCAAGGCACTAAAAGGAAAAGGGCTTTGGGCAAGAAGGTCCTTGTACCTGTTTACAGCCTCAATCAATACAAAGGAGGTATTATCAAATGTAATCAAATGATTATTCGATGAGGAAGATGGGGCATTGCTTGGAGCAGGACGTTTTCGTCTATGAGAAGACATGGAAATGAAAAAGAGATGAAAAATGTTCAAACAAGTAAGAGCAAACCTCAAACACCAAACAAGAACCACCACTAACGCCCAGGAAGGTTGAGATCAAGGTATCTAGGTTGATCTAGGGCTAGGAGCGGGAGGTTTAGTGCTGGGGTTGAGAGCTTAGCGCTAAGAAATGAAGAATCAGTCATCTATTTTCTAGTTGAGAGGGAAAATAGTCAGCTGATCCTAACTTTTAAGTTAGCTCAGCCCACGGATCGATCGAGTATTGAGAGTGTGAAACTCGACCAAACATTCTTAGTTTCTTGCCATATATATTCCAATTAAATTCATTTTTCCATTCTATTATGTATAATTAACGTGCTTAGGCACATGTAGCTCATCATTGGGTACTATTTTGTGATAAAACATGAAATTCGATAAAAACCCAAGAACAAGCAAAAACTAAGCATGTCAACAAGCAAGTTAGGCACATTTAAGCATATATAGGAAAATAAGGTGAAGAATAACATGAGATAACATATAGGATAGAGACAAACTAGATATATCACATAGAAATATCATCCAAATCAACAATGAGTAGTTTAGATCGAATAAAATTGAATTGATCTCTAGCTAGAGGTTTTGGAAAAATGTCCGCCAACTGGTTTTCTGTGTCCACATGTGTGATATAGATTTCCTTCTTAGAAATGTGGTCATGAAGAAAATGGTGGAAAACCTCTATATGTTTAGCCCTACTATGCAATATAGGATTGTGACAAAGACTAATTGCTAGTATTATCACAAAAGATAGGAGAAGCATAAAAAAATATGTTGAAGTCTTGAAGCATTATCTTCATCCTTAGGGCATGTGCACAACAACTCCTGGTTGCAATGTATTCAGCCTCAGTAGTTGATAATGCCATGGTTCTCTATTTCTTGGAAAACGAAGTCACCAAGCATGGTCCTAGAAGGAAGCAAGTGCCACTTGTGCACTTTCTATCAACCAAACACCCTGCGTAGTCCGCATCACTATATAATCTAAGAGTAAAATCCCTTGATTTAGGATGCCATAGTCCAAAATTTTGGGTTTTGGCTAAGTACCTCAAAATCCTCTTAACAACAATGAAATGCAATTTCCTAGGGCTAGATTGAAAGTGAGCACACAAGCCAACACTAAACCTAATATCAGGTCTAGAGGCAGTTTTATAAAGTAAAATTCCAATCATACCTCTATAGAGATTCTCATCTACCTTCTCACCTTCTTCATCCTTGTCAAGTTTGGTGGTGTTGGACATGGGTGTATCCATCAGCTTCATGTTCTCCATCCCAAAGCGCTGGAGTAGTTCATTTGTGTACTTGCCTTGGTTGATGAAGTTTCCTTCTTTCATTTGCTTGATTTGAAAGCCGAGGAAGAAAGTCAACTCACCCATCATGCTCATCTCAAACTCACTCTGCATAAGAGAACTAAACTCTTTGCAAAGATCAAGATCAGTCCCACCAAAAATGATATCATCAACATAGATTTGAATTATAAGAAAATTGCTAGAAGTGTATTTTAGAAATAGGGTAGAATAAACTTTGCTCATGACATACCCATTATCTAACAAAAAGTTCTTAAATTTCACATACCAAGCTCGATGTTCTTGTTTGAGTCCATAGAGAGCTTTTTGCAACAAATAAACATGATTGGGTAACTTGTCATTTTCAAAGCCCAGAGGTTGAGAAACAAATACTTCCTCCTCGATGGTACCATTCAAAAACACACTTTTAACATCCATTTGATATAACAAGAAATTTTTGTAACTAGAAAAAGAAAGTATCATACAAATAGATTCTAATCTAGCAATAGAAGCATAAGTTTCATCAAAGTCAATTCCTTCCTGTTGATTGTAACCTTGTACCACTAACCTTGCCTTGTTCCTTACCACTTTTCCTTGCTCATCTAGCTTCTTGCAGTAGACCCATTTGGTGCCAATGATCTTTCTATCATTAGGTCTTGGCACTAGAGTCCACATTCGATTCTTCTCGAATTGCTCTAGCTCTTCTTGCATGACTAGGATCCATTCGTCATCACCAAGGGATTCTTTGATGTTTTTTGGCTCCAGCTGTGAGATGAAGGTGTTGTTTGCTTGTTCTTTGTTGTAGGTAGCTCTTGTCTTCACTCTCTCAAATGGGTTTCCAATGATCAACTCCTTGGGATGATTCTTTGCAAAGCAGGGAGTAGGATCCTACTTTTCTTCATCTTCTTCTTTTATCACCTGCTTACCTTTTGTCAATGTTGAAGTCTTTCAAGATTGGAATCAAGTCATCTAAAACATCATTATCAACAACATGGTTGCCAACAACAGGGTTAGTCTTAATAAACTTAACATTGATATAATCTTCAATTTTAGACAATTCAATGTTGAATACTCTATATGCCCTGCTTGTAGTGCTATAGCCACGGAAGAAAGCCTTGTAAGATTTTAGATCAAACTTGTCAAGAGAATCCTTCATGTTTAAAACAAAACAAGGACATCTGAAAACATGAAATAAATCAATGGATGGATTTCTACCACGCCACAGCTCATAGGGGGTTTTATTCAAAGAAGGATGTGTAAAAACCCAGTTCTGCACAAAACAAGCGGTGCTAACGGCTTCGGCCCAAAACTTCTTAGGAATGCCATATTAAAGAAGCATTGTCCTTGCCATCTCTTGAAAATACCTGTTCTTCCTCTCAATTACCCCATTTTGTTGAGGCGTATGAGGAGAAGAGAAATTGTGCGAGTAACCCGATTTTTCACAAAAACACTCAAAAAGATCATTTTCAAATTCTCCCCCATGGTCACTGCGGATAGAGACAATCCGGCAAGAAACTTCATTTTCAACCCATTTGCAAAAACTAGAGAAAACATAAAGAGTATCACTTTTTGAAACGAGAAAGAACATCCAAGTATATCGAGAGAAATCATCAACAATAACAAGACAATACTTGGAACCATGAAGCGTTTGCGTTCTCATTGGTCAGAATAGATTAATATGAAGAAGCTTGAGAACTCTTTTGGTACTCATGACTCCTTTGGATTTGAAGGAGGATTTGGTTTGTTTCCCTTGTGTACAAGGTTGGCATTCCTCAACCTTTTCAAATCCAATTTAGGAAGTCCTCTAACCAAATCCTTTTTTCTCAACTTCTTCATTTGATGCATATTCACATGACCCAAATGACGATGCCAGAGAGAACGATCATTTTTATCCACTACCAAGCATCTATCAAGTACGGGCTTGAGAGCATCAAGAACAATAACATAAAGAATACCATTTCTAGTTCCCTTATATATAACATTGTAAGTGAGGGAATCTAGAAGAAAACATTCTAGAGATGTAAACAACACAAGATATCCATTATCACATAATTGACTTACACTAATCAAATTATGATGTAGGCCATCAACAAGAAACACATTTATGATACAAAGATCATTGCCTACATCACCCTCACCTATGACCTAACCCTTCTTGTTGTCTCTAAAGGTTACCGATCCTCCTTTCTTTTTCATGAACTTGTTGAAGTGGTCGATTTCACCCGTCATGTGCTTAGAACAACTACTATCAACAATCCATCTCTTTTTAACCTACAAGAAAGAAGAATGTGAGAACCCAACTCAAACTTTGGGATCCAGGGTTAGCTTAGGGACCCATTTCATCTTTGGGTTGGTCCCCATGGGCTTGTAAGGGCAATAAGTAGTATAATGGTCATCACATTTGCAATGGATACATACCATAGGGTTCTTAGAGCCGAAAGACTCTCCATGGAAGATAGGAGGCTCCACACTCTTCTTCTTACCCTTGTTCTTACTCTTTCTCTTACATTTTGGAGTAGTCCCATCATATCCCAAACCACTAGTACCGATTTGTTTGGTAGAGTGTTCTAGGACATCATTTGGGGATTTCTTACCCGTGAGGAACTTTTGCAATGAGGATCTTAACTTAGTATTATCATCACTAAGGTTAATGACTGTAGTAGAAAGACTAGCAAGATCATATCTAGCATGCAATAGGTCGACCTCTAAATAGAGGGCTTTAGTATGAAGAGAATCTTTTTCTAAAGTTATGCTAGTAACTTCATTTCTTTGCAAAATAGGTCTATAAGATAAATCATTAATTTGATCAAGCAACTTGGCATTTTCATATTTGAGAAAGACAATTTCTCTTTGATAAGCATAAACTTCATTTCTCCTAGCATCATCAATGAGTTTGAGTTCAACATTTTCAATATTAAGAACATCAAGCTCATCTAGGCACTTTTGGTTGTCTATCTTACGATTTTCAATATTTTTAAGATAAACACCATTTTCAATCTCTACACCATAGTATTGAAGTTCAAGGTCAAGAAATTTCCCTTGCAAATCAATGCTATCAAGGAGCAATTTTTATTTTTATCAAGAATCTCAATTTTAGCATAAAGATCATCAACTATCTTGCCTAACCTTTTCCTTTCAGACTTGTATTTAGTAAAGGAGGATTGACATTCATTTAACATATCAATGAGAGTTTCCTTAGATAGATCATGCAAATTAACATTGCTTACCTCGCTTACCTCACTTACCTCACTTACATCTTCACTAGTAGAGGCCATGCGGGCAAGGTGACATTCTCCATCATCAGAGCTTGAAGAGCTTGAGGAAGACTCCTACCACGAGCTGCATCTTTGGATCTTATTTCTTTCTTTTCTTTCCTCTTGTACTTGCCTTCTCTCTTGTACTCCTTGTTTTCTTTGGATGCTCTTATGATGGATCTTCTTGGCCTTTGGGCAGTCACTCTTGTAATGGCCCTTTTGGCCACACTCATAGCATCTTGGAGTTGAAGAAGAAGGTTTCCCCTTGAAGTTCTTTCCCTTAGAGTAGTTTGCTTCATACTCATTAGGGCCTTCATCTTCACTTGAGGAAGGGGTAGGAGACTTCAAGTCTAGTTGTTGCAGCCGCACCATTTCTTCAATTTGGGCTTTGAAGGTTGTGTCCTTTATCTTCATAGACTCCCTTTCTTCTCTTTTCTCTTCCTCTTCTTGGTTGTCAAGCCTAGGTTCATGGGCTTGGAGGTTACCGACCAGCTCCTCGGTTGACAACTCACTTAGCTTGTACACCTCTTCAATTGAAGTAACCTTGGGCTCCCATATCTTAGGAAGAGATCTCAAGATTTTGGAGTTAATAGTGACTTCTATCCAACACACTCCCAAGGGTAGCTAATCCATTTATGATCACATTGAGCCTAGTGTACATATCAACCACTCTCTCATTGTTACCCATCTTAAATTTTCAAGCAGCCCACCAAGCCTGTAGAACTTGGCTTCTTTGACTTGCTTCATACCTTCATAAGTAACACAAAGATTGTTCTATATTTCATGTGTGGTGTCCCAAGAAGATATCCGGTTGAACTCGGATGGAGTGAGGGCTGCGTAGATGATGCTCACCACCTTGGCATTCAATTGAGATTACTTCATTTGTGCTTGAGTCCAAGTGGAGATGTCCCCCTTTGGGTCTTCATACTTGAGGTGCACCACTTTCCACATCTCATAGCTCACACCTTGAAGGTAGAACTGCATTCTTCTCTTCCAATATAGGAAGTTGGTGTCGTCGAAGACCGGAGGTCACATGGAGAAGTTCCCTTCTAGGTTGAGGGATCCAAGTGACAAATCACCCATCTTCTCCAACTTGTAGAAGTAGCTTGGAGAAGACCCGCTCTGATACCACTTGTTGGATCAATGGGCTCTAGAGGGGGTTGAATAGAGCTTCACAAATCTCACAAAATAGATTAGACCACCAAATTATATTAATGTAAAGACTATAACAGGCAGAAATTTGATGTCTTAATATAGAATGCATAGAAAGGATGAGTGACAAGGAATAGCAAGCACTTGGACATCTGGTTTAGAGTGGTTCCATGTCCTAAACTTAGGAGTAATGTCAGTCCACTACCTAGAGTGGGTTAGTCTCTAGGATTTGCAATCTCGATACTCTTTTATTCCACAATAAGATTACAAGATACAACAACCACACATCCAAGGGCTTAGTACCTCAAGAAAAGATCTTCAAGCTATAGAAGGAGGTTACTGACTTGAACCATGTAGTCTTCATCCATCAACATGGACTTACCCACTCCTTTCTTCAAGTCTTCTACCTTCAAGGGATTACCTATCTTCCTTGAGCTTTCCTTGACTATCTCCTTCACTTTGGAGATCCAGAGCACCTATCTCCTTCACTTGGAGATCTGGAGCAGCTTGCCTTCTTCAACCTTGAAGAACAACAACACCTTCTCCTTCACTTGGAGAAGCTCTTCAATCTTCTTCTTCAAAGGGAATGGAGGTAGGAAGATGATGGAGGAGAGCTTTACATCAATACATGGAGTATCTCTCTTACTAAGGAACCTATCTCACTCATACTCACGAATTTGACTTGAAGGTAGAGAGAGAAAGGGGCTCAAATGGTTAGAACACTCTCAACTATGATAGCACTAAGTTTGCAATGAATGAGCAACTTTGGAATGAACTCCAAGAGGGTCTATTTATAGTTAAGGGTGCCCCTTTAAGTTGTGGGACACTTAGATACGAAAATAGCCATTTTTTGTTCAAAGAAACGACTCTGTTTTCTCTCAAAACACTCACCAACAATCACATCACTTTTTTTCTGCAATTTCCATACAGTGCAATCGGTCGAGTTTCAATAAAGCTAACTCGACCGATCAAATAAACGACAAGACCGATATTCAAGTGATCGATCAAGTTTGTCCTGATAAAACTTGACCGACCATTTGGAATCAAAATGGTCAGGTACTCGGTCGGTCAAGTTTTGTGGAAACACAACTCGACCGATGTTATATCCATAAAATTGATCAAGATTGATCGGTCGAGTTTATCCTGGGGAAAACATGACCGATTGACAACCTAATGTCTATTTTTGAAAAATCATCTAAAGTGATCTAACATTGGTGTTTTATGTCCCAATAATTTTTCTCATCTAAGTTACAAGTCAATTCATCATTACAAGTGATTACAAAGCAATTCGAAGATCATTTACATAGAAATCCCAAATTGCACACTTGTAGCTCTTTGACTTGAACTTGAGCCATTCTAGGGCTTTTTATTTTGGATCATTTTCATGTACCTAATGCCTAAATACAATCTTTAACACACATATTAGATACATATGAATGGAATGGTTAAGTCATTATCAAAGTATGGACTATGTATAACCTCTAGGTCAACAAACCCACCATAAAAGTGATTCATTGAAACCACACTTGGTTAATCATATCTTATAGTATTGGTGGTGACTATGGTTCTTAGAACTAAAATTATTACAGTCATCACTTGTTGTTGGATACACTTTGACATCATCAAACACAATCATGGAATATAGATTGTTATAAAGGTGGTGTTTGGGTGGCTTTGAAACATGGGGTATTGATTGTGGGTGATAGATATGACACATGGGGTATTGATTGTGGGTGACAGATATGGAATTTGTCCCTCCTAAGGGAGTATGATATCCTAGCCACTTGATAAGCGAGAATGAGAAATACGCGGCCATGTACATGTGAGTCAATATATGTTATTGAGCTTGCATATATCTCAGACAGTCTGTTCTAGTTCACGAAACATGGATTGAACATTTGTACAGGATGACAACTCCATGCCTCGAGTTCAATCCGGATATCAGTGGCAAAGGAACTAAACATTCACTGTTACACCAACCACAAATTGTAGTTTGAAAGTTTTTCTCCAACTTTCCTTTTCACTTGCTTGTGAAGTCATAAGTTAGGTATGGACATTCACTGCCAACGTGAAATGGGACCTATAAGATCACACACATAGAATTAACCTAGAAGAGGAGTTTATCCATGCATGATGTTTAGATTTATTACAAAAGTGTTTAGGTACTCAATTAAACATTCAATCAATAGACTTGACTCAAAATCATCAAGTTCAAATGTTGAACAAACTGATTAGAGTGTCAGATTGATTGAGAACTAAATTGATTGAGTTCTACACAAACTGGAACTCTAATCGACCTATTCACTGGGTGAAACGATCAGCTCATGGTCAGTGAGATGACTGGTTCACTTTGGTGAACCGATTAGTTCACTTGGACCAAATGAGCGAGTGTTGCGTTTTCCGATTCATGAGAAAGGTTTCCCATTTCACTTGTTCAATTAGATTGGTATAAGAATTGATCTTTGCATTAATTAGAGACGAATTAGAAAGTAAATTGAGAAGGTCTGGCTTGTGAACCGCCTAGTTCACTAAGTGAACTACCCGGTTCACTATGCCAACCGATCGGTTTGGCTGCTGCAATGCAAATAGTTTATGGATAATTTGGACCCTTCTACTCCCACACAGACTAGGAACCCTGACCCTTCCCTCTACTATAAATAGAGGGGTACAGGGGGATTCTCAAAACACACAACTTAAATCATCTGAGAATCAGTTGATCTAACAAATGTTGTCTTATCTGGTTTTAGTAACTGAGAGAGCCCAAGCAAGTTACACCCATCCAGGGAGGAACAAAAAGGGAAAGACAATTGTAGAAAAGCAACTGATTGTAGGAGAGCAAGTTGGTGACTAGTACACTGACTGAAGGGGACAACTCCTTGTACTCTGTTCATTAGAACAACTAGAATTCCTGGTAGTCCATGTGGACTATCTATAGAGATGGGAGATTTATTTCTCTCAGGAGGACGACCATCAACCACAGTCCAGGTCAAGACCAGGAGCTACACAGGCTCCTTCAAAGACTAGGTGGTTGAAAACCACACTAGCTGCAAGGTATTGTCGATGAGAAAGCCCCAGGACCATGTATATCTTGCTAAACCATCCTTCCTATTGCAAAGTTATTGATGTGATCTACTGGTTATGGGTTTGTGGTTAGATAATTTTTTTTTATTTCCGCTGCATGTTTAGCCCCACAAAACCCAACACATCTTGAATGGGAGAGATGATCCATTTCATTCGTGGGAAGGTTCTAGACATTTCCCTATTTCTTTTTCTTGTACATTACTTTTTGTGCAAGGAAATCAATTTCCAACATTGATGGGAATTGAATTACCAATTTTGTGTAAAATAGGAAAGTGCAAAATTACCGTCTCGCTCAGTAGGATGACCATATCACATCTTAGATGACAATATCGTCTTTCACATGTTGAAAAAAATCCAAAATTATTGCAAAAATTCAAGATCTTCCAGTCCTTTCCACTCCTGCATAGACTGGGAACCCTTACCTTAGCCTCTACTATATATAGAAGGGTACTGGGGGCTTCTGAGAACACAACACAGACAATTTAGAATCAATTGCTCTAAGAATTGTTATCCTTTCTAGCTGTGGTAACCATGAGAGTCCAGTTAAGTACTACCCAACTAAGGAGGGATAGTCAAGGGAGAGAAACAACTGAGGATTATTGTTGTGGGAGAGCAGGTTGGCGATTAGTACACCAACGGGAGGGACAACTCCTTGCTGTCTATTTTAGCAAAATGATTAATTCGTGTGAACTACTCTAGAGGCCAAAATCCTTTGGCTACTGTGAGAAGGGAAACATCAACTCACAATCTATGGTGAGATCAAAGGAGCTGTTGCATTAGTTTCCTGAGTTTGTTGTTCATGGAGGAGCAATCAGACAAGTTAGAGTGCATCTAGGAGCTGCACAACTACTATACAAGACATGGTGCACATATACGTCGATGAGGATTGTCACTAGACTTGATCTAGGACCAAGTATATCTTCATGAAACCATCCTTCCCATTGCATATTTATTGAAATGATCTACTGATTAATGGGAAATATGAGTACAATTTTAGTTTCCACTGCTTTCTGATGTCATATTTCCCAACACTATACTCACAACATAATGACCTATTTGATTAATGATAGGTATTTTGGATACTCCCTAAAATGCAAGTATATGCTATCAGAGTTATAGGCCAATGAGGCTCAACTATCGAACACAGGAATGTTAAACTTAGAAACTACCACTAACTGTAATATGTTTACATAGACCAAAGAAAACTTTGATTGGAGTATTTAATTATCTAAGAATGCATAAAGTGAATCTATAATTACTAGTGATGGATCTTAATTGGACGAAATCTCTTAGGATTTCAGATTCATCTTGATTTACATTGCAATTAACAATTATAACAACAATAAATATTTCTCCTAGTAATGGACTAAGTACCTGTAGCAAGAATCACCTACTCTACCACTTTAATTCACTACCTAATCTAATATCAATCCAACTCTTGTATCAATAGTATTATTAGTTAGGTGCTTTAACGAAACCTTTGGGTAATCTCTTCACATTTGCAAGCCACTTTTCTCAAAGGGCGATATAAAACATGTATTTCTATTATTTTTCAACTGTCAATTTCCTTTTTCAAAGAAATCAAAGGTCTAATTAACTATCTATGGTAATAAATCATAGATGGTTGATTGCAGTCTCATAGAAATAAATCCATAAATTTAGAGAATTTTATATATTAATTGTTAATGTCAATTACAATGCGTCACCAGGCTACTCCTAGGTCCTAAGGAATAAGGGGTTTAACCTTGCATGGTTTTCATTGTAAAAAACATAGGAAAGATGAAGAAAAATATGGACAATATCAGAAAAACTAAGGAACTCCTAAAGAATATAGTCTAAAAGATCCCTTCTTGCACACATGCCGATTTTCTACCTTCCGACTGTAAATCCGTCCGCTAAAAGTGCGTGGATCATCCAGAACATAACCTTCTTTTCCTCTTTCTTCTCTCCTTGCTCACAGTTGTTGCCTAACAAAATTAGAACGTGATATTAGGTTTGGTCGAATCCCCCTAAGTCATAGAAGTGACTTAGGGAGAAATAGATCCTCAATCGTCAGATTAAACACAATCTTCAGATCTTCCAAATCTCGACATGTCGGTACTACCAACTAAGTGTCAGTGTGCTTGATCCATATGGTTTGGCATTGTACTATTGCATGCTTTTTCAAACGGTCTTATACGCAGCATAATTAAAATCGGTCTTGCTGCATTCCTCCAAATGGTCCCATGCATGCATGCATGCCTTTCCCGTGCACGTAGCTCATCTAAAAGGTTTTGTGTTGCATTCTCCAATCGATCTCAGACGCCGGATGATCAAACAATTTTGCAGCTGCCTCAAACGGTCTCATAGACAGGAACTTCTCAAACGGTCTCGTATAAGAAAATTAGCATTTATTCTTGAACCCCTAAGTAAGTATATGAACTAGTGGTTATTTGAGAGCTGATTTGCAACACCAACTTAATCTGCTTTGTTGAACCTGACCCTAATACAACTAAATGTTGATAACTAATTATACTTAGTGTCTTGTATGATCAGTATGGTGACATAATACTCTCTCAATGTTGTTGTAACTCTAATATGTTTCGATGTGAATATCATAGTTCTTTAATACAATGTTATGTTAAACTTGTGTGCCACATGTATGGTGAGGGTTTGTTGAGCCTTTCGTAAGGCATGAAAAGATAATGATGTTCTTATAAGGAATGATGTGAAGGTCTTAATGACCGCTAAGAATTGTTTGAGCCCTAATGGAGGTGTAACCCTCTTAATGATATGACAAGGATTGGTATCATTTGATGATGTGATAAGAATTGTATCTCATACATTTCATATCTTTTGAAGTTGCAACCTACCATGTTTTTGTAGCTTTCCTTTAGGGTTTGTTTGTAACTCAATTGATGCAACCTTAACTCATCTAATTGGTATCAACTAATCAAGTGAAATCATAATCACGTAGTGCCTTGTTCTGTAGATCCATTCTAGTGTCACGAATTGTTGGGTGGTGAAATGAGTATTCCTCTAATGGGAGCTCAGAGCCGTATATTGTTGAGTATATGCATGTTTTTTAGGATAGTTGTTGTTTTACCTTCGGTGATAGGGTTGTATACCCTGGTTACTAGTACCATGACTGTTACAACCCCAATTTTTGGGTTCATTTGGTGAGAAATGCAATTTCTCAATTTAAAGATAATTGAACAAAGAATGGTATAATATGTTTTGAATACATGGATTTCGTTTACAATAGCCTTGATGACTGTTTTGTGGGATTTATTGGCTATTGGGCCCAAATAACAAGGAAATTCAATTAGTAAATGGATAATTGAATATTTGAGAAAAGAAATATGTAGAAACATCTAGAAGGAAAAATCCAAAGAGGATTTCGTGCCTCTTGGATTCCTTGGGTTCCAAGGAGTCCAAAGTTGCATAAAGAAAGCAATAAGAAAAGAAATGATTAATTAAGTATTTCTTTATTAAGAAATAAATTGAAAATAAGGATAAAATGTGGAAAACAAGTGAAAAGAGGTGCAATTGAGTTATCCTTAGTGGGATTTCGTAATCCCAAGGTTTCCTAATATAAAAAGGGAAAATCAAGGAGGAAAATAAGATTAAGAGAAAGAGAAATCCTCAAAGAGAGATATTTTGATAAGAAATAAATAAGATTATGGGAAATAAAGGATAAAAGATAAATAAAAGGTCAATGTATATTCCCAAGATGGGTTTTTGAGCCATTAAGCTTCCTTGAGGTTCAAGGAACTCAGAATAATAAATTAATAAGCAAAGGAAAGAGAAAATATATGGGATATATATATAATTAAGTGATATTTTGCACCTAAAGAAAAGGAACATTTTCTATTATATCATGAGCCCAATTTTGTCAGGGAGGTAGATAAAGTTATTAATAACTTTCCCTTAAAATTTGGGATTAAGTGGATAATTGGTTTGAGAGCTACGATTTTAGAAGTTCCCTAAAGTGTTGGGCTTTCATTTAAATGTCACAATATTTCTGATTAAAAGAAAAAGAATAGGAAAGGGACGGGACTGACGACAGCCATCGGATCTCCACTGGTCCAAGGGACCACATATCTGACATTAGTTGTGCGTCGTCTTCCCTGGCCGCAAAGGGAAAGGAGGGCCTTTTTACAATCCGATTTTCTCACAAATCCGACCATGGGAAAATATGAAAAGGGCATGGTTGGCCCCGGGAGAAGATTCCGCACAAGTCTACCCCTGGTTTTAGGTGGTTTGGAAGACTCTGGAGAGAATGCCCAATTTGGCAGTTGTTCCCTTTGGCGGCGAGGGTTGAAAACCCTAATCCAGATGCACAAGCCTATAAAAATGACCACCCTTGGTCTCGGCCAGGTCTTGCGATCTCGAGCGGCTCTCTCCTAGCCCCAAAATTTCCCTCTCTCCCTCAATCACCCGTTGTCTGGCGAGCTTCTGTCACAGAGTCACCACGGTTTCAGTGGACAGAAGGACAGGAAGAAGAGATAAAGGGATCCGTTAGATCAGGTTCCATGGTGCACTCGCGAAGGGGATCCACGGCCCAGGATAAAGTGCGCCTCCATATCAGAGAAGGTGGATGCGAGCGATCTCAGCCACGAGATTGGGTCAACTGCTGACTGCGGCTTCAATCCAACATCCCTCGTTTTTCCAAAAAGAAAAGGGTAAATAGCCTCTCTGACTAGAAAATCTAGAAATTGCTTTATCGTGCAAAAATTGTAGTAATTGCTAGGAAGCTCTAATCACAAAACTTTATATATGAAAATTTATCAGAAGAAAATGAGGAATCCATTAAAAATATAATTCAAGCCTGATTCTGTTTGAAATTCGAAAAGTGTATAAAGTTATCATATTTACTTGTTTAATTAGTGAAAAACCCTTGGAATTGATGATAGTTGAATATAGTGATGTTCTCTAAATGTTTAGAATGAATATTAACCTGTTGATAATGAAAAGGATGATATTTGTACATAATTGGCTTAAATTAGGGTTTCATATACCTAAGTTTGCATTAATGGGCTTAGAAACCCTAATTTCAGAGGATATGTCTTTTAATGATTTTAATTGTGCAAATCCATGAATAAGAAAATGTTATGTTGTTATAAATCCAATTTGAGTATAAAAGATCATTAATGTGGATATTTTTGGGTTCCTAGGGTATAAAGTAGAATTAATGATACATTAGGGTTTACTGACATAAACAATGAGAATTGTAGTAATTAGGGTTCCTGGAGAATCGAACTATAATTCTTTGTTGAGTTGTCAATTCAAAGAAACCTGAACATGAATGATCTTGAAATGAATTAAAATGATAAAGATAGTAGTTTTAGTGTAAAAGAGACATTTTGGACTTAATTGCTTATAATGGCATCCATGATGCTAAAATTAGGGTTTGTGGACAAAACAAACATTAATAGTAATAAATGCATAATGAAAGCTAAAACCCTAAAGGATGACCTAGAAATCTTAAAGTGGAATCCAAGTAGATCTTGAGGAGGTTTGGAATAAAACAATGACACTTGGATGTTATGCATTAATTTCAATATATTGATGACTGCTTGATTGATTAATTATGATTATTAAATATTTGGACTTCAAGTTGCTCTGAACAAGTATGTGGTTACTTATGAATAACCACTTAGTTTTCCGATGGTTTCTCGGATGTTTAATCACATTGAATGCAACTACACTGTTTGGATGTTCATATTGCAATTATAAAGTGACTATGACTATCACATAATGTATATGCCTATAAACTCAGATCTTGGTTCTCTCTGTGGCATTATAGCTAACCTAGTACATGGCTGCCTATGGGTAGGTCCATCAGGTTAGAGAAAGACCTAGTACATGGCTACCTATTGGGAAGGTCCATCAGGTCTATGGATGACCTAGTACATGGCTACCTATTGGGTAGGTCCATCAGGTCTATGGATGATCTAGTACATGGCTACCTATTGGGTAGGTCCATCAGGTCTATGGTTGACTTAGTAAATGGCTACCATTGAGGTAGGACCATCAAGTCACAATGAGTTAGATATTGGGTTATCTTCGGATAGTGCCATGCGACTCTATTACCTAAAAGAGAGGTGATATCCATGTCTACTGTAGGGACAACCCAGAGTTCGAGAATATGTATGGATTGAGTTGTATGGTTTAAAATGTAATCTTGATTGTGAAATGATTAATTGAATGATTATATTGTTAACATAGTTGAACATTATATGTTTCCTCCACATACCAGCTTCGGCTGACCCACGTTTTGTTTGTCGGCATTTTAGGTATAATGAAAAGAACAAACAGTAAAGCTACACCTTGTGAATTCAAGAATTAAAGATCAAGGAGGAACTAGTTAGAATAGTTCAGCTGAGGTTAGAAGTTTAGTTTGTTCCAAACTATTAAAAGGTATGCAAAGAAAATTTTTATTACCATTTACAGTATAGTCTATTAGAATTTAATAATTGTTTATGGTTATATGTCGAACCTTTGTTCCAGGATTAATGGGTGCGGCTTCAACATCTTGGTCTCCCTTAATTGGGGGTTATCGAGAGGTGGGGTCATAACATTTGGTATCAAAGCTTAGGTTCCTCAGTTAACCATTAATAATTATTAAATTTTACAAACGCCATAGAACCCAAGGGAGTTATTAGAGGAGTATCCGAAAGGCGGAGGTGTCTAGAAAGGGATCACGATCGGGGGCTGGCAAGATTTTCCTCCACACTGCTAGTCGGAATACAAGGACTCCCGGACCTATGTGACCGCCTGGCCAAAGTCTTAGGGTATGAATCGAAATAAGATACCTTTATGAGTTCTCATCTTATTCATCCCTTCCCATCACAAAATTCTGATAAGGACCTAAAGGATTAGGGTTTCTTTCTCCTCCTCACCCTCTTGAGGTATGGGTAAGGTTAATAAGGTTTAAGGAATCCTTCACTAAATTAATGAAAGGCATGTAAATAAGATGTCATGGACATAAGCTTAATAGATTAAGCACAAAATAAATAATAGATATGTGCTTAGGACGTATGACGTAAGATGTCATGTCCTCAGAAGAGACCTGAGGCTAGACCTTCTTGTCAGGAGGATAAGTTAGTCTTGGAGATAGAGATCTCCATTGCAAGTAGAGACCAGGCACATCCTCTGAGGATGATGCTAACCCTAACCCTAAGTGAAGGTTAGAGAGAGATGAGTTGGACCAGGTGTTTGAAAGGACATGCCTTTGGGATGCCATACGATCCATGAGTGACCTAGCACCTTTGGCAACCCAACCCTGGGAAGGGTCGTGCATGTTAGGGTAAAGGATAGCTCCTTAGATTATGATGATAATGAAGGACCATAGAAACCCTATGGTCTTGTGCAAGTAGGGAATAGCTGACACCTAGGGCACGTCATGGGGCTGACAGTAGGATGAAACCCTGGATAAGGGATCATGAGGGAGCACAAAGGGTTATGAATGATCTTGAACAAACATAAGTTCGAACTTAGGCTTCACCCACGTGGAGAATGTTTTTGAGGATGATCCTTCATGAAGAAAGGACCTCTAATGGTGAGGTTGGATGTAGGGTTAGCTCTAGAGAGAGAAGGAAACCCAGCAAGAAGGTTGGAATCCTAAAACCCTGAACAATGGATGATAGTGGTTGCTTCATGATCGATCCCTGAGAGTTGATGATACCTTGGTTGTTTTTAGAGGGACCAAAACTAGAGGAAGGATAAGGTTTCTGGCACCTATGTGCCGAGGGTATAATTGTTTACCTTCTGAGAAAGGAAGAAGATGTTCTGTATACCCTGAGGAGGATTTGTAACAGGTTATGAGGCCTTGTACCTTATGGTTTGTCCTTGAGTAAAATCCAACTCTAAGTGTTGCTCGAGTTGAAGGATGACAAGAAGTGCATGTCATGCCTTTTGCATGCTTGGTTCGTGGTTAAGAGATAGGGCATGCAGTTGAACACCTACAAGTAAACCTAGGGTTCCTAGGCCTAAGAGGGGGAGTGGTGTACCTAAGGCTCATGATGAGAAGTTGAGTTCCTATAGAAGCGAGCATGGTACTCCTCATGTATAGAGGAAAAGAGAAGCCCCTTAAGTTTAAGGTGTGTTTGATGAACCCCTCACAGCTAGGTTGAGGATAAAGAAAGGTATGTTCTTGATCCAACATTGAGGAAAGAGGACAAGTATGACCTAGCATGGTACAGTAAGTGATCTGCTCATGCCTTAATGGCTTTCTAGGGTTAAGTAGGCTCGTGTGGATGTAAACCCTAGACCTAAGAGATTTTGTGACCTTAGAGATAGATTTCCTCCCATCTTGGGAGAGGGACCCCTTTGGAAGGGTGTATGTCAGTTTTGGTGGTTCAAGGTAACCTAAAGAGGTCTCATAGGATCTTGAGAAGCTAAGTGAAAGGTACATGGTATGAGCATGAATCTACAGACCGGTAGATATCCATCTCTAATGCATGTGAATGTGTTACCATGGAGGTAACCAGTATGGGGCTTGACCAAGGTAGGCAGTTTGCCATGATGCCTATGAAAAGATGAGAGCCAGCCCATGAATAGAGAAAGAGAGATGATGAAGACTTGGGTAAGGTTCTAAGTGAACATGTACTATAATGGAGAATCCTAAGTCTATCCTAGGGTCAGGTAGGGATAAGACCAATGAAAGTAGGAGTTGCCTAAATTCCCTAGTTGCACATGACCATAGGGTCAGGAGGTAACATCTATCATTGTCTGAGGGCCATGGGTTAGGAGATTGATCACCTTCATGAACTCATGGGACCCAAAAGGGCAGATGAGTAGGGCACTCTGTTGATGCATGAGGGAAGAGGGATGACCCCAAAGAGTCGGTACCCTATAGACCTAGAGGAGATGACCAAGGATATAAACCTCAGTATGTTCAAGATTAGTTTTCCAGGGAGGTAACTTTGATATCATGATGTCTGTGATGTAGAGACATATGTGGCGTGTTGCAACTTAGATGTAAATGTGTATTGACAAGGTGGGATGTACCATCTATACTCTTGGAATAGGAAGAACTCTATATTTGGACTGTAGCCAAATGCTTATTTCCTCTTGTTATGGGGGTGAGAGATAGGATATTACGCATGCCATACACCAAGGATAAGAGATGAGGTAGGTTAGAACGTTGCCACGAGAAATGGGGATAGAGAAGATAACCTACCCTGGTAAAGTGAATGACACATGGATGGTTTACTAGCACTAAGAGGAATGAGGTAGTCACCTTATGAGGATGTTTCTAGCATGAGCTAAGTGGAGCTTACAAGTTATACCAGGTTGAGTTTGGTCACCATGATGATGAAATCAGAGAGTGTTCTTAATGGATATAGACATGGAGTTTGAGTTAATATGATAAGTGAAATACATGGAAGTGTATGTCTTCAATGTTACCTAATACCTAAGGATCTGAGGTGGTAATGGCTGCTCTGGGTGAGATACATCTGACTTGTTTGACTAGAAGCTAGAAGAGGTTGTTTGTCTAACCCTAAGTTTGAAAAGGAGAGGTGTTTGGATAACACTCAGATGTAACAAGATGCATTGAAAAGTTAAGGGTTGTTTGGTTAGCCAGTCTAATCCTTAATGCAATGAAAGGATGGTGGTAGAACCTCAGATGCACTTCTTTGGAAGAGAAGGTGACGAAAACCCCGACTAGAGTGGTTTAGGGTTTCAGAGGATTTGATCTTGAAAGAATCATGACAAACATGATATCATGGTGGAAGATCATCATACACCGTGGAAAATGGCAATATCACTTTGGATGCTTAAGATGAGGTTGCATGTGGTTTATGGCCATGCAAGCCAGGAGGTAAAGGACGAACCCCAGTAACCCAGTATATCGATATAGAGGACAAAAGAGTCCTTGAGAGGGAATGGGAGCTCAACACTATGGATGTTGTGATAGGTCTTCCCTTGGCCAAAGAAGGTCGAGATACAATATGGGTTATGGTAGGTCGCCTTACCTAGATAATATGAGAAAGGAAGAGTTTTGTCAAGGGACATATCTAGTTGAACTACCCATGAGAGAGATGGTTCAACTACACCATGAATCAAGTTCAAAGGTTCTTGAGTTTGACCTAAAGGTTCACTTCCATAAAGTGGAAGTAGGTAAATGAAGAACTCAATGTTAGTATAGTTTATCACCCCTAACTATGGTTAGTATGATCCAGACTAAAGGGTCTGATGAGGGCATGTGTGCTCATTCAAGGTGATAGTTAGAGACAGTTTTTGTCCTATGAAAGATGTGAAGATAACCACCATAGCCAGTATCAGGATTTATAAGAAGATCTGTAAGGGAGGTTGTGTCGGTCCCCACTTCAGTAAGGTGATGTTGGTAAAAGGACCACATGATGGTTAGAAAGGGACCACATGATGGTTAGAAAAGGGACCACAGTGCGTGTAGATAAAGTCACTTTGATCATGCAATGTTTGAAAGGAGCCTAGAGACGATAAGAGTCGTGAGTAGATGCAAAGTAGACTGACATGCAGTTCACTGTGGGATAATATGTGACATGAAAATCTGACCCCTCTAAGTTATAGCTAAGAGAGATGAGTCCCCGATGCATGGTTTGGTGGAGAAGAACATACCCCTCAGGATAAAGTAATGTGTGATGAGTTCCATGTGTCAAATTCAGAGCACTATGTGAGGTACCCGACCATGTGCTGAACAATGAACCTAGTGAGCCCCAGGGGAGGCTGAAATGGCCTGAGTCACCTGTGCAGTTTATAGATGCCAGGATGAAAGAACTCAGAGAAAAGAATATGTGATAATAAAGGTTCTTTGGAAACGCCATGAGTACGGCAAAGCCACATAGAGGCCAATGATGAACATGGAAAGTCTTATCCTGAATTGATTGTTTGTTTGCTTGTTTGAATTTTGAGGACAAAATTCCCATAAGAGGGGAAGGATGTTACAACCCCAATTTTTGGGTTCATTTGGTGAGAAATGCAATTTCTCAATTTAAAGATAATTGAACAAAGAATGGTATAATATGTTTTGAATACATGGATTTCGTTTACAATAGCCTTGATGACTGTTTTGTGGGCTTTATTGGCTATTGGGCCCAAATAACAAGGAAATTCAATTAGTAAATGGATAATTGAATATTTGAGAAAAGAAATATGTAGAAACCTCTAGAAGGCAAAATCCAAAGAGGATTTCGTGCCTCTTGGATTCCTTGGGTTCCAAGGAGTCCAAAGTTGCATAGAGAAAGAAATAAGAAAAGAAAAGATTAATTACGTACTTCTTTATTAAGAAATAAATTGAAAATAAGGATAAAATGTGGAAAACAAGTGAAAAGAGGTGCAATTGAGTTATCCTTAGTGGGATTTCGTAATCCTAAGGTTTCCTATTATAAAAAGGGAAAATCAAGGAGGAAAATAAGATTAAGAGAAAGAGAAATCCTCAAAGAAAGATATTTTGATTAGAAATAAATAAGATTATGGAAAATAAAGGATAAAAGATAAATAAAAGGTCAATGTATATTCCCAAGATGGGTTTTCGAGCCATTAAGCTTCCTTGAGGTTCAAGGAACTCAGAATAATAAATTAATAAGCAAAGGAAAGAGAAAATATGTGGGATATATTTATAATTAATTGATATTTGCACCTAAAGAAAAGGCACGTTTTCTGTTATATCATGAGCCCAATTTTGTAAGGGAGGTAGATAAAGTTATTAATAACTTTCCCTTCAAATTTGGGATTAAGTGGATAATTGGTTTGAGAGATACGGTTTTTCGAAGTTCCCTAAAGTGTTGGGCTTTCATTTAAATGTCACAATTTTTCTGATTAAAAGAAAAAGAATAGGAAAGAGACGGGACTGACAACAGTCGTCGGATCTCCGCTGGTCCAAGGGACCACAGATCTGACGCTAGCTGTGTGTCGTCTTCCCTGGTCGCAAAGGGAAAGGAGGGCCTTTTTACAATCCGATTTTCTCACGAATCCGACCACGGGCAAATATGAAAAGGGCACGGTTGGCCCCGGGAGAAGATTCTGCACAAGTCTACCCCTGGTTTTAGGTGGTTTGGAAGACTCTGGAGAGAACGCCCAATTTGGCAGTTGTTCCCTTTGGCGGCGAGGGTTGAAAACCCTAATCCAGATGCACAAGCCTATAAAATAGACCACCCTTGGTCTCAGTCGGGTCTCGCGATCTCGAGCGGCGCTCTCCTAGCCCCAAATTTTCCCTCTCTCCCTCAATCACCCATTGTCTGGCGAGCTTCTGTCACAGAGCCGCCGTGGTTTCAGTGGACAGAAGGACGGGAAGAAGAGATAAAGGGAGCCGTTAGATCAGGTTCCATGGTGCACTCGCGAAGGGGATCCACGGCCCAGGATAAAGCGCACCTCCAGATCAGAGAAGGTGGACGCGAGCGATCTCAGCCGTGAGATTGGGTCAACTGCTGACTGCGGCTTCGATCCAACGTCCCTCGTTTTTCCAAAAAGAAAAGGGTAAATAGCCTCTCTGACTAGAAAATCTACAAATTGCTTTATCGTGCAAAAATTGTAGTAATTGCTTGGAAGCTCTAATGACAAAACTTTATATATGAAAATTTGTTAGAAGAAAATGAGGAATCCATTAAAAATATAATTCAAGCTTGATTCTGTTTGCAATTCGAAAAGTGTATAAAGTTATCATATTTACTGGTTTAATTAGTGAAAACCCCTTGGAATTGATGATAGATGAATATAGTGATGTTCTCTGAATTTTTAGAATGAATATTAACCTTTTGATAATAAAAAGGATGATATTTGTACATAATTGGCTTAAATTAGGGTTTCATATACCTAAGTTTGCATTAATGGGCTTAGAAACCCTAATTCAGGAGGATATGTCTTTTAATGATTTTAATTGTGCAAATCCATGAATAAGACAATGTTATGTTGTTATAAATCCAATTTGAGTATAAAAGATCATTAATGTGGATATTTTGGGGTTCCTAGGGTATAAAGTAGAATTAATGATACATTAGGGTTTACTGACATAAACGATGAGAATTGTAGTAATTAGGGTTCCTGGAGAATCAAACTATAATTCTTTGTTGAGTTGTCAATTCAAAGAAACATGAACATGAATGATCTTGAAATGACTTAAATTGATAAAGATAGTAGTTTTAGTGTAAAAGAGACATTTTGGACTTAATAGACTTTTAATGGTGTCCATGATGTTGAAATTAGGGTTTGTGGACTAAACAAACATTAATAGTAATAAATGCATAATGAAAACTAAAACCCTAAAGGATGACCTAGAAATCTTAAAGTGGAATCCAAGTAGATCTTGAGGAGGTTTGGAATAAAAAAATGACACTTGGATGTTATGCATTAATTTCAGGATATTGATGATTGCTTGATTGATTTTTTTTAGTATTAAATATTTGGACTTCAAGTTGTTGTGAACAGGTATGTGGTTACTTATGAATAACCGCTTAGTTTTCCGATGGTTTCTCGGATGTTTAATCGCATTGAATGCAACTAAACTGTTTGGATGTTCATATTGCAATTATAAAGTGACTATGACTATCACATAATGTATATGCCTATAAACTCTGATCCTTGTTCTCTCTGTTGAATTATAGCTAACCTAGTACATGGCTGCCTATGGGTAGGTCCATCAGGTTAGAGAAAGACCTAGTACATGGCTACCTATTGGGTAGGTCCATCAGATCTATGGATGACCTAGTACATGGCTACCTATTGGGTAGGTCCATCAGGTCTATGGATGATCTAGTACATGGCTACCTATTGGGTAGGTCCATCAGGTCTATGGTTGACTTAGTACATGGCTACCATTGAGGTAGGTCCATCAAGTCACAATGAGTTAGATATTGGGCTATCTTCGGATAGTGCCATGCGACTCTATTACCTAAAAGAGAGTTGATATCCATGTCCACTGCAGGGACATCCCAGAGTTCGAGAATATGTATGGATTGAGTTGTATGGTTTAAAATGTAATATTGATTGTTAAATGATTAATTGAATGATTATATTGTTAACATAGTTGAACATTATCTGTTTCCTCCACATACTAGCTTCGGTTGACCGACGTTTTGTTTGTCGGCATTTTAGATACAATGAAAAGAACAAACAGTAAAGCTACACCTTGTGAATTCAAGAATTAAAGAACAAGGAGGAACTAGTTAGAATAGTTCAGCTGATGTTAGAAGTTTAGTTTGTTCTAAACTTTTAAAATGTATGCAAAGAAAAATTTTATTACCATTTTCAGTATAGTCTGTTAGAATTTAATAATTGTTTATGGTTATATGACAAACCTTTGATCCAGGATTAATGGGTGCGGCTTCAACCTCTTGGTCTCCCTTAATTGGGGGTTATCCGGAGGTGGGGTCGTAACAATGACCTATATGCCAAGGGTGTACTAGTAGGTTTTGTAGCTTGACTATGTTTGTCATTGTGGCTAACTTGTACTGATCATGGACGGATGAGATCTTAGGATATTGGATCTCCTAGATCTTGTACATACCTGATTTTGACTTAGCAGTGATCCTTTGGAGTTTGAGTGGTATACCTCAAATTCTCTAGGGATTAATAAAAAAACATAATCCAACAATGCAGCATATGTATTTAGGGTTTAACACGATTCACGTTGGATGTCAACCCTTACCTTACCTCTTATACTACTTAGTTGTTATATAATGCAGTAAGAGTTGTCAATTGTATAGTAAACGGTAGTGTTATATGTTCCTTTATATACTCATTAATCATGCCTACTGTTATGCCAACTTGTTCAACTTGCGTAATCTATTTAACTCGCTTAGTCTGCATAATATTATAACATGCTATATCCAATAACCAATGTTGAGAGTTATATCTCTTACTGGGATGTTGGTCTCACCTTGTGGCTCACCACATCTTTTTAGGTGATCACCAACGACATCTTCAAGATCATGGTGGAAAAGAAGAGTAGTTCGGAGAGTACTATGACTAGAAGGTTGGATAGTAGTTAGTAGTGTCCTAGAGTCATCCCTGCACTCTCAGGTCCAACATGGGATGTTTTGTAGATGATATATATATCGACTCGAGTTTTTAGTAGTGTGTTGATGTTGTATATGGCGTGTATATGTGAAACATATCTTTTGTATATAGGTAGTGGCTTTAGCCACTAGACATATATGTAAATACCTGATATGGTATATGTTGATATACAAGTTGTTGGGACTTTATGTAAATATTTATAAACATGAAGGTAATGTTCAAATCGGTCTTATTTTACACACTTTTCTTTTTATGTGGTTGTTTAGTAGTGGATATTGTGTTTTGTTTTGAGTAATTTTGATTAGCATGATGGGGCCTCACACTTACCTTAACCAAAACCACATGGACAACAAATGTCTCAACTTAATATATCATGTAGTTCTGATATCCAAAAAGAGTACTCAGTCTCAATGGTAGGAATAAGTTCTAGAGTAGGAATGGTAAATGCATCATCAAAAGGGTTATAAATTCATGAAGAAAATCAACATCGATGTTGATAGTCCTGTAGTAAGGTGTTTCATCATGAAAAGTGACCTATCTTGTAAGGTGTACCAGAACATAGTTTGACTCAGAAATGTTAGGGAAAAAGAACAAATCAAGTGTAGTCAAGGAAACACATTTACTAATATTAATGAGGTTGACTACAAATGTTTCATTTTTTTTAAGTCTATAAAAACCCTAAGCACGCATAGAAATGGAAGTTAGAATAGTATCAACCCAAATGGATGAGGAATAGTAGATAAAACAAGTAGAGTTCTAATAGTATCAAAATTGGTTATATGTTTTCTTTCTCAAAAATGACAACTTGGGTGGAAACCCTTGTGAGAAGTTAGAACCATCAAGAGAGAGATTCTATCCTATTTAGAGATTATAGGACGTGGGGTGATCTACATCTAAATCATCTTTTCACTTAATAACAAGTGTATTTTTGGTTACTTAGGTATCATGGTGGGTTGGGTGGGCCTCCATCTAGATATAATTTATTTATACACTACTCTGTAAGGGGTCTTCAATTGGTTACCGACTGAATGACTTCCCCTAAATTGAGATCATTTGTCACCGTTTGAGCTAATCTCACAAGACCGTTTGATAAAGTTGAATGGACAAAACTGTTTGGCAAAGTGGAACCGCATGGCCGAATAGAGCAAATCTGTTTGAGCAAACAAAGCCAAGACTAATCAAGATTTTGTCCACGTGAAGATTGTTTGCAGCAAGTTAACTACAGGTCATTTGCTTCTCAAGATCCCAAAACCGTTTGGGCTGGAATCACACCAAAAATGTGAGGGCCAGTCCCGAGCCTATAAATAGGACCAACAAGGTCCTCATTTTGGGATTGGTTTCGGGATGCCGACAGGCTTCCTGTACACATGTCTGATCCAGATCCAGTCCCGTCCATGCCGGTTTCACTCCACCTACTGCCCATGCTGCAACCAAAGAGACTGAGAAGAGAAGGAAGACGGAGTGAGAGAGACTGTCTGGTCTGTCTTGGCATCTCCCATTCCACATCCAGATCTGCTCCAAAACGACGTAGAAGACCGCATCATCTTCACCAAGCTACAACTACCTTATTCACCGAGTTCATGGAGAATTTCTCTCTCTTTCTTATTCTTCTTATTTCTCACATCACGACCGAGTAGTCCATTTTTGCTGGGGTGCGGGGACTAGCCCCGCTACCCATGCATGCATGTCTTTTCATTTAACATTCCATGGCAATGTATATAACTTTTTATTTTGTTGTTAATGGATATGTTGGAAGTTTGGTTATCTACTTGCTTTCATCCTATTCTTCCCTATGTTGTGAAATCTTCTATATGTAGGGTGGAATGGAGGTTTATAAAGTTCGAATCCTTGATTAGAAATAGGATAGGATTCCTTGAGGTAGTAAGTGCATGATCCGTAAAGGGACGAGCCATCTAACCTTCAGTGATGCTTGTGTGGCCTAAAAATCCCTCCGATAGGGCAACAACCTTAGTAGGATTTTGTATCGTCTTTGTTTATCATCGATTCTTGCTTGTAGATTAATCCCGTGCTTGCTTATCGATTAACACTGTTGACTCCCAAACTATAAATAAAATGGGATTTCTTCAAGGTCGTAAATGTGTGATCTGCGAGGGGACAGGCCATATAGCCTTCGGTGATGCTTCTGTGTGCCTAACACCTGTATAGGGGGCCCACAACCTTCATTGGATTTCTGTATCTTTGGAGTCATAAGTATATGATCTGGATGGTGACGGGACATCTGATGCCTAAGTTGATGCTTACCAAACCTAATGCCCGTATGGGGGGTTCTGCAGCAGCTCTATTTGGATTGTTATATCTTGCCTGGATGTTTGTGTTTGGATATGTTTGCATGTGTAGTGGTGGTGAAACCCGAGACCATCCCAATGATTCCATATCATTAATCTAAATCCAACTTTAATTCAGCTTTTACTTCCTTGCAATTAGTTTAATCAAACTCAAATCAACCAATCGTTTTAAATTTTAGTTTTAACTTGAACTAGACTAGACTGAAAAAGATTCTTAAAAACATTGTCCTTTGGGATTCGATCCTCAACTATATTGTGATAAGACTTGTCCTCTTGCGGGTGGTATTATTGCGCATTGGTTTTGGTAAAAGCTCGGGGATTTCAACCCCGAGTGAATTTGTTAGTGTGATAATAAACCACATCAGGTCTCTAACCTATTAACCCTGGAATAGGATTAGGTTCCAGGTTTCTATATGTTACACATACCATCCCCAAACCCAAGGGCAAGTTGATGTGTCTAACAAGGAGATCAAGCAAATCTTACAAAAGACAATCTCAAAAAATAGGACAATTGGAGCATGTTGCTTAATGATGTTCTATGGACTTACTAATAGACTATAAGACACTTGTAGGAACCACTCCTTTTAGGATGGTATATGGGTGAGCATGTCACTTACCTATAGAGTTAGAGCATAAAGTTAGATGGGAAAGCCACGAGAATAAAAATTGAGCTATAATTTGTATGCCACGGGAATAAAAAGGATGTTGGAATTGAATGAGATAGGTGAGCTTAGGTTTGATGCATATCAAAGCTCAAGGATCTACAAATAAAGAACTAAAAGGATTCGTGATTGCCACATCCAACATAGGGTTTTCACTCTAGGACAGAAGGTTCTTATGTTCAATTCTAGGCTGAAATTACATCTCGGTAAGTTGAGGTCTAGAAGGAGTGGAACTTTTGATGTAGTTAAGGTTTTCCTTATGTGGCAGTGGAAATAAGCAATGGGGCTGAGCCATTCCTTGTTAATGGCGAATGGCTTAAACACTACTTTGTGGGAGATGTGGTGAGGAAAGAGGAAGATTTGAAGCTCATTGAACTTCACTGATAGTTTAATTTGGGAACATAGATCGTAAGATGTAAAACAAGGACGCTTGTTGGGAGGAAAGCCAACCATCATTTTTTATTCTTTACATTCAGTTTTGTAGTTTCTTAGAAATTATTTTCATATTCTTAGTTTTAATGTAAAAAGGCACCTTTACCAATTTTGTGTGGTGTGTAGGGTGAGTACAGTCAGTACTACCAACCAAAAGTCAATACTACCGATAGAGTCACAGGGATGTAGATTAACTTTGACTGAACAACTCAGTAATTCTAACCGCAACGTCAGTGGTACCGATGACATCACATGAAGGCAAAAACAAAATTCGAAGATACTCAGTACTACCGACAAAAACGTCAGTAGGGCCGACTTCCTGTACAGAAGGATTCAAATAATTGATAAGGGTTTGGTACTATCGAATAAAAAGTTAGCAGTACCAATGGAAGGCACGCTCCATTTTCAGAACATTAAGTTCCCGCTTGAAAGTATTGAGGATTTTGAACAACTCGGTACTACCGACCAGATGTCAGTCATACTGATGCCTGAAGACATATGATTTGTGATAACAGCATCCAACGATCGTGAATCTATGCATCTGACAGTCGGTACCACCGATCTGTGGCACAAGTCTGTACTACCAACTCCACATCAGTACTACCAACACCATGTGATTTGTGACAATGACATCAAAAAATTGAGACTATCGGTGGCACCGAGAGGCACATATTCAAGATGCAAAGTCAGAAGTACTGACTTTATATTGGTACTACTGTCGCGATGGTAGGATCACTGCCTCAACTATATAAGGAGGGGTTTCAATTCATTTTTTCTTCACACCTTCTCTACTCCTCCTTCAAGAAAGTGCGAGCAAATATCTCTAGGCATTCACAATCTACACCAAACACTCTTTTTCTTGACCCCCTTCTTATTCTCATGAAATGATGCCCAGAAGAGAGGCTTCTTCATAGACAAGGATGCTCAACTTGATTCCGAAGCTAAGTTGAATGACCCACCCCAACGCCGACATCAAGAGGATATATGAAGATCTTCAAAAGAGGGACCTGGTCCCGACACTATATGGTGATCAGATTTCATCACCTCTATCAGCTTCACCAACATCATGCACCAAGTCTGCGAGTGTCAAGGGTTGATGGGTGATCATCCCTTGTTCAATGGCTATCTTACATACTCAGATCTCATCTATGAGTTCCTAGCATCATTGTAAGTCTGCATCATCCATGAGCATGGGGATGGTCGGAGAGATGGCCGCATCAGCTTTTTCCTGTACAACTTTGACTATACTCTAATGTTTTTCTATTTGAACACCATATATGGATGGTCGGATGAAGGCAACCTATTCTACCCTCACAACTTCAAATTCAAGGTGGCATGGGAGCTGTTGTCAGAGTTTCAAGAAGGCCAACATATCAGCTGGCACAAAAACTCTATCAATGACATCGAGCATCCTTTTGCTCGTATTCTTCACCGTATCCTCACCAACACTCTCTTTGAAAAATCCAGTCAAGGGAAGGGAAAAACCCAACAGGTTGACTTCTATTTTCTCTACAAGTTGCTAGAGTTAGGACGAAGGAGTTTGAACTTTGGTGCTTTCTTCCTCTCACATATGATGGGTGTGAAGTGACTAGTGCAGGGGACCCATCCCATTCATTATGAAGGATTGATCATGCCAATAGCCCTTCATCTCAACCTCAACCTATCCACCACCAAATCTCTGAATGCGGCACCAAAGCTTTATTTAAAGAACTTCAAGAGATCTAGCCTTGTCAACACAAACCAGGGTACTGTATGCGCATGTTGTACAATAGGTACTCAGTATAAGGAGAGGGTGTGTCCATATGATATCTTTAATTTGCAAGGGATCCACCTCATGAGGTGTCCTATTGATAGCTCATCAGACGAGGATGAATATGATGATGCAGCCAAAGACCAGCAGTAGGAGTAGGATGAAGAAGAAGAGGAGGAGGAACCAACCATCCCTGTCATGAGGAGACAAGTTCCATGCAAGCATTTACGACAATATGCAGCCTCCAGTTCTACTGCTCCACCATCATCACAGGATGATGATCCATATTCCATGATAGGAATGTATGGGATGATGTAGGAGATAAAACAAGGACAACAACATCAAACGATGACCTTAGAGGGCGTTCGTTATGTATAAGGATAGTTGTATCACATTCAACATGTGATAATCGAGAATGAGAAACTTCTCTTGGCCAACCAAGAGAACATGCATATGCACCTACAGAGGATGGAGGGTTACCAACACTCATTCTTCGACCACTACTGGAGCGAAGGACACTTTGGTGGTTACCCACAGCCTCCACCAATGCCATAGCAACCGCTGAGATTTCAAGGGACATTCTACCCCTTTGATCCCACCATGACGCATCCTCCATCACCACACATGTGATCTAGTACCATTGTTCCACTTCTTAAGTTAAAATTTTGACTATGTGGACATAGTCAAGTTCAATCTGAGGGGAGGTATTTGGAACAATTTCCATCCTTAGTTTTTATTTTCTTTAGTTTTTATTTGCTTTATTTGCTTTTTAGTTTTATATTTTCAAGTTGTAGGATCCACATTCTATCTAGTATAAAAGTGGAGCTTAATTCATGGTTCATGTCAATGTCATTTGCTCTTGTTTGTGTGCAATGGAAAATTAAATATTAAATATTTTGTTTAAGTGCAAAATTTCTTGAGTTGCACCACCTAGAGGAAGTGTATGGGTTAGTCATCTTAAGAACATTTGTTATGAATGGACATCTTAATTGTTCCTGAAATGTGGATGAAGATGGAGTTTGATCCTAAATTGATCAAACAATTAATGAGAGCCCTTTGACCGATAGGGTGTGAAGCGGCCGAGATCTTAAATTGAAATTTGATAAAGAAACCTTAAGGTTACCCTATCCACATGTCATTAGAGAGGGACACATCATAATTTCATGAAAGGCATTGTCTCTTAGTTATGTGATTCCATCCCTTTTCCATTCCTTTTGAGTCACCACCTTAAGATGATCAAGTAAATCCCGATTATTTCCTCTTGTTTGCATTGCATGGCATGATAGGTTACATGATAGTTATTTTTTTTGATTGCATTAGTTCAAAAACAAAGAAAACATGTTATTATGCATAAGAAATTTGTGTGCATGCCATTTTAGTTGCATAAGAAATTACATTTAGATTGCATGCATTCCATATCATTCATTTATTTGTCATATGGATATCATTTTCCTTTAAATTTTGAGTGCAGAGATACACATCCATACCCTCAAAAGAAAAAAAAAAGCAAAAAATGAATGATGTGTAGTTAGGCCAAGCATAAAGCTCCATCATGCTAAAATAATGGGACAAATAAAAAAAGCTTTGTTAATGTGTTAAAGTTAAGAGGGAGAAAGGATGCCCTAACTCTTTGCATAAGAGATGGAAACATTAACATGACGCATTTCCTTTTCTTACTTCATTCTCATTTATTTAATGAGATTTTTTTATTCGTGCATCATTTCACCCAAAATATTAGGCATTATAATTCATGCATTTTTCATTCTCTTCACCGTATAGGTTCATCATGTTTTATTTTTGCATAAATAATTTGGATGTTACTTGGGAATCTTCATAGTCACCCATTTTGTTACAACCCTAATTGTTGGATTCATTTGCTGAGAAATGTAATTTCTCATATAAAGTTATTTGGACAAATAATGATACAATTTGTTTTGAATAAATGGATTTTGTTTACAATAGCCTTGATGATTGTTTTGTGGGCTTTATTGGCTATTGGGCCCAATAACAAGGAAATTCAATTAATAAATGAATAATTGAATTTTTAAGAAAAGAAAGATGTGGAAACCTCTGGAAGGAAATAATAAAAGAAAAGATTAATTAAGTTTTACTTTATTAAGAAAGAAAGTGAAAATGATTGTAAAATGGGGAAAATAAGTGGGAAAAAAGTGGAATTGAGTTATCCTTAGTGAGATTTCATATCCCAAGGATTCCTAATGTTAAAAGAAATACCAATGAGGAAAATAAAATAGAAATAAAGAGAAATCCTCAAAAAGAGATATTTTATTGAGAAATAAACAAGATAATGTGAAATAATACATATTGATGCATTTAGAAGGATAATGAGTATTCGTTAAAAAAGGAAATTCGAATTATTTGGGTTTCTTGGGATCCAATGAGTCCCAATGAAGAAAAGAAAGAGAAAAATACCAATAATAGAACATAAGAGGATCATATGATGCATGATCAATGAATTTCATGGTTTTGTTAAAGAAGTGGTATTTTTCTACTTAAGGAGATATAAAATCCGTGGCCAATGAATTAAAAAGGGCAAGTACAAAGAAAATAAAAAAGGAATTTAGAATTTCCTAATATCCAAATAATAGATAATATCCAAATAATAAAAAGAAAGAGAAAGAATATACTTCTCATTGAAGGAATTGATTTCCTACTTGGAAAGGGACTCTTTGATTTGTGATAGCTGACCTAGGGCTTCATTTCTCACCCCTATATAAGGGATAGAGCCCTAGATCTAAGGGAAGGAGAACCCCACATTTCTCTAACCTCTTCTCCTTCTCCTTTCCATTCTAACCCTAACCAAGAGAGCATATGGTGGTTTCAGGGACTTTTGCGGCTGTGACATGATCTCGGTGGAGGCACGAAGCTGCTCCTAGGATCTAGGGTGGTTTTCCACCTTTCCCTGGCTGCCACCATCGCACAATAACCTACAGCGTGCTTCCAGGATAGCCGTGGGTTGCAGGCCTGTCCTATGTAGGCTAGCCACCCTAGCTGCAAAAGAAGGGCACCACTAGGTGCGTGGGAGTGCGACGAAGGGAGGAGGACCTTCCACAGTGGCCGACGAGGTCAGGAAGGAGGAGGAGAAGTCGCACCCTCAGTCGTTAGGGCATCCACAACTGGAAAATGCGAGGAAGAAGATGACCAGGCCGCTTGGACAGAATTGCCCTCCGTGGACTGAAGGTGCACTCAACTTAACAAGGGGCAAAATTGACAATTGGTTATTTTTCCCAAAGCATACATTGCATGGGAGAGGCCGACGTGGCGGCTTGCCATTGGCCTAAAAGGTAATCCCTTGCTAAATTCATAATTAAATATTGGTAACTCCGATTAGGACAAGTAATATATTTTAATCAGGAGAACAAGAGGAATCCAATAAAAATTATATTAAAGATTGATTCCCTTCCTAATTGCAAAAGTACTATAAGTTGAATTCTGAACTGGCGGTGTCAGATCCCTGTTCGCCGGTACCAGTGACGTCTGGAGGTGCCTCGACGCCGAGGCCACTCGGCAGTACAGTGGATGCTTCTTCGCCTCCACTGGTTGAAGGTGATTGAGGAATCATAGGGTCCATGTCGAACGCCCTCCAGGTGTTTGATGAAGCGTCTCTGTGCAACCAGAAATCTAGTAAGAGGTCAGGTTCTAGGGGGGTAGATATCTTCTCCTACTCGGATCCTTTCTGGCCGCAAGGGGTAGAGGTGCTACTGCAAGGTGGCATCAAGATGCTCGGCCATGGGGTGCGTGTCTGGCGACCCTGAATCAATATCAGTTGTTCAAGAGCACCTTCATGGTTTTAGGTGGTATGCTCGCAGTCCAAATGTGTGGCTAGGCCACAGGATAGAAGTTGGGGCCTCCTACAACTGTGTGGAGCAACACCTATCGGGTGTTTGATGAATCGCCCAAGTGGAAAAAGGCTAGTAGGGTAACTCCTCCAGTTCATGGTTCTCCTGCTATTTCGTTCTGGTTTGTTCAAGTTTCTAAGACTATGTGTAGAGGTGGGATAGCGTGGAGGTCTGAACCTGATCTTCTCCCTCTTCTACCTTCAGTAATTGGTTTTATCTCCACGAAGAATGGGAGTCGGGATTTCATTTCTAGCTTTTCTTGCTGATGCATATAAGTGAAGTCACCCTTGCGACCCAGTTTGGAACAACAGGATGGTGCTGAAGGATCATTTTTTGTTCCTTAGGTTCTGCTCCCTATCCTCTCTGTGGAGCCATTTAGTATCTTGGCTGGGTTGGTTGCTAGTTTCTTCATATCGTCTTGTCCCTCGATCCACTACTTTTAGAGTCAGATTATGATGCCATGTGGGAGAGAGGTTTAAGAGATTTGATGTGGCTACAGTCTGCCTTGTTCAGTTTTCTATATTGTGCTTAACAGGTCGATGGCCGCAGATTGAGAGCTAAGCTTTTGAAGCTGTCTGGGCCAGGTGGGATTTCATCTCAATGGTACCCAAGTACAGGATACTAAGGGTAGCTGGGATCTCGCTTCTTGTTGTGTCTGTACACATTTTAAGAGGCGTCATTGTTAGTGCAGCTCCTCAGCTAGATTGTGGCCATGCTAGCTATCCTAGTAGTTTTTTGTGCTTGCTCTCTTTTGTTTTGTTTTCCTTCCTTGCCCCTTAGGATTCTCTGTAATGATATGCAAGCTCAGATCATAGATCTTCTTATAGTAGTCCTTCATGGATTAAGAGGTGCACCCCTTGTATCTAAAGTTTTGGTTTTATATTATAGTAACACGTGCGTTCTCAACCAAAAAAAAGTTAAGTTAAAAACCCTATTTGTGATTAAAGGTTGAATCTAGTATGCTTAATGGGTTAATTGAAGTATTAATAACCTGTTGAATGATAATGTTAGATTTGAACCTGATCTAGATGTAAAATTGCATGATTTAGGGTTTTTACCCCATATGAGAATGATTAAGTATTTCGAAACCCTAATTTAGGGTCAAAGAGGATAATATCATATTTAATTTGAAAAAAGTGAAAATATGTTGTCATATGATGGTTCTAATCGATTTTGAGCATTAAAGTTCCTAATTATGGATAAAAACCCTAAATGTAGTAATTAGGGTTTTCTCATAAAAGGTAGAATTAATAATGAATAGAGCTCATATGTGATTTAGATTATAATGAACTATGAATTGATGATGAACGTGTATAATGAATTGTCATGGATTAAAAGGATAAAAATAGTAGCTTTAATGTAAAAGAGGCTGGATGAACTTAATTAATGGCTAATGATGCCTTTAATCCAAAAATAGGGTTATATGTTGTTAAGACAACCTTAATATTGAAGAATAGATGAGATAATTAGGGTTTATGAGTAATGGTATAAAATTAGGGTTTATAATAATAGTAAATGAAGTGAAACCCTAATTGCAAAACGAAACCCTAAAATGGATACGGAAACCATAGGAAACAATTTCAAGTTAAATAGAAAGAATCTTGATAAAGTGTGTAATAAATAGAGCACATGTGTTTTTTAGGGTTCTTGATTTTGTGGTTGAATTACTTGCTTGGATTGATTTCTTTATTGGAATTGATATTAGCTTGAGAAATCTACTGAACACGTATGTGGTTACACTTATGAATAATCACTTTAGTTTCACGGCGATTTCCGAACGTGTTTATCGGTTGCTTGAAAATAAATGTTGGATGCCTTTTATTTCATGCAACTATAAAGTGACTATGATTATCACCATGAATATATATATAATTGGCGTAGATCCGAATCCACCTCTATGGCTTGTAAAGGCTAAAAAGGGGTAACCTAGAATAAGGTCTAGGTTATCGTGGGTTAGAAATTGGGCTACCAAGTGTAGTGCCATGAGACCTTTTAGCATGCCATGAGTTAAGGAGTGGGATACTTACGGGAAATGCCATGTGACTCAACCCTAGAAATTGGTTCACCTATAGGTGGGACCATGAGGGGTTTAACAGGGATCTACTATAAGGAAAGTAGCATCTAGGTCCACTGCAGAGATAGCGTAGAGGATAGGGAATGCATGGATTGCGTAGTTATATTTAAAATGTAAAATTGTTTGTTAAATGGTAATTCGTTGCAATACATTGCTATGAATAATTGCATGATTATTGGTTCCCCCACATACAAGTTTTTTTGCTGACTAACATTTTGTTTGTCGACGTTTTAGGTACAAAGCCAAAAGGACAAACAGTAAATCGTCATATTGTGAAATACATGAGTTAAAATACAAGGATGATTAATTAGAGTAGAATTCATATGTCGATAGAAGATTAGAGATCCAAGTTTTCAAAACGTGTGCAAAAGTTTATTTTCTTACAACTTTAGAGTTTAGTCTGTTAAAATTTAATAATTGTTCTTGGTTAATTGCCAAACCTTTGATCCGGAAGTTATGTAAGTGGCTTCGACCTCTCAGTCTCCCTTAATTGGGGGTTACCGAAAGGTGGGGTTGTAACATTTGGTATCAGAGCGTAGGTTCCTCACTTAACCATTAATAGTTATTAAATTTTATAAACTCCATAGAACACAAGGGAGTTATTAGAGGATTATCCGAAAGACAGAGGTGTCTAGAAAAGGATCACGACTGGGGGCTGATAATATTTTCCTCCGCACCGCTAGTCGGAATACGAAGACTCTCGAATCCGTGTGACTGCCTGGCCAAAGTCTTAGGGTATGAATCGAAATAAGATACCTTTAGGACTTTCTCATCTTATTCATCCTTTCTCATCACCAATTCTATTAAGGACCTTAAGGATATGGGTTTTCTCTCTCTTTTCTTCACCCTCTTGAGGTATGGGTGGCGGCAGTATTTATAGAACTAGCTGAGGGACCTATAGGGTCCTCACGTTCTTAATACTACTGGGGTCATTGCACGGTTTGGAGAGCAATCACCTACGTGCAGTTTGGAAACCGACCACCCTCTTAACGATCATGAAGACTGATGTGGAAAATTATCACAGTACAAATTCACCCAGGGTTGATATCCCCGAGCTTTTATCAAAACAACCTGCAATAATCCCATCCGCAAGCGGACGGGTCTTCATGCAGTATAGTTAAGGATTGAATCCCAAGAGATAACGTTTTTAAGAATCTTTATTGGTTGAATCTAGCTCAAGTAAGACTAATATTTAAAACGATAGGTTGATTTGAGGTTAATTAAACTAATTGTAGGAAGTAAAGAGCATAATTAAAGTTGGATATAGATTAATGATATGGAATCACTGGATGGTCTCGTGTTTCACCACCACTGCGCATGCAAACACATCCAAACATCAAACATCCATGCAAGATATCACCATTCAAATGGAACTGTTGTGAACCCTCCCTAAGGGATGCTTAGGCCCACATAAGCATCACCTTAGGTATCAGATTTCTCATCTCTGTCTGGATCACATACTTACGGATCTCAAGATACAACATCCAACTAAGACTAAGGTCATCCCCAAGGGATGTTAGACCACAAGAGCGTCACCGTGGGCTAGATGGCTCGTCCCCTCATGGATCATACACTTACAACCTCAAGGAAACCCATTCTATTTCTAGTCAACCGTGCTAATCGATAATCAAGTAGGCGATTAATCTACAAGCAAACATCGATGATTAACAAAGACAATACAAAATTCAACTAAGGTTGTGGCACGCCATGAGGGTTTTATAGGTCATAGAAGTGTCACTGTAGGCTAGATGTCTCGTCCACTTATAGATCATACACTTACTACATCAAGGAATCCTATTCTATTTCTAGCTAAGGAGTCAACTTCATAAATCACCATTCCACCCTACACATAGAAGTTCTCGCAACATAGGGAAGAACAAGATGAAAGCAAGAAGGTAACTAAATTACAAAAATATCAATTAACAACAAAATGAAAAGTTATATACATTCCCATGGGATGTTTAACTAGAAAACATGCTTGCATGGGCAGCGGGGCTAGTCCCTGCACCCCAGCGAAAAGGGACTACTCAATCATGATGCGAGAAACAAGAAGAATGTGAGAGAGGGAAGATTCTGCCATGAGCATGATGTAGAAGGTGGTCGCAGCTCGGTGAAGATGATGCGGTCTTCTACGTGGCGTCAGGGTAGATGAGAAGGAAGAACCACCAAGGCAGACCAGGCAAAGCTTCTTCTCCACCTTCCTTATCTCCTCTTCTCCTTGCTCGGTGGCAAGAGGAGCAGTTGGATGACATGGCAAGGGTGTAGAAGAGTGATCGAACCTTAGCTTGGGCAGCCTGTCGTCATCCCTGGAATGATGCCCAAATGAGGACCCTTGTGGTCCTACGCATAAACTTGGATGGGCTCTTAACATTTTTGTTGTGAAGCAGCTCCAAACGGTTTGGCAACCATTTGGTCTTCTAACATTTTGCTTGATTGGTTCGGAGCAAATGGTCTTAGAGATCGTTTGTCATCCAAACGATCTTGAGAATTTATGACCATACAGTCTTGAGGACCAAACAGGTCCAACTGGTCTCGGGCAATCGGTCTTCACTTGCACTGGCTTCAAACGGTCTTCGGTGGTGGATGGTCAAACGATCTTGGAGACTGTTAGGCTTTGATCGGTCTTGAAGACCGTTTGCGCTTGATAGATCTTGAGTCTTAGTCCAAATGGTCTTGAGGATTGATGGTCTTCAAACGATCTTGGTCTTGATCGGTCTTAAGGACTGATGGATGCCAAACGGTCTTTGGCATCCAAACGGTCTTTGGTCCAAACGGTCTTGAGGACCGATGGACTCCAAATGGTCTTGAGCATCCAAATGATCTTGATCATCCAAACGGTCTTGAGGACCGATGGACGCCAAATAGTCTTGAGCATCCAAATGGTCTTTGGTCCAAACAGTTTTGAAACCATTTGCCATCATTGGTCTTGAGACCACTTGGGCTCATGCGGTCTTGAAACTGTATGGGCTCAAACAATCTTGTGACTGTTTAGGTAAATGTCTAAGACTGAGAGGTCAAAACTGCATGGATAAACCATTAGGGAAAAACTGTTTGGTCAAGACCGATTGGTGAAGTCCAAAGTTGAGAGGATCTTGAACGAATTCCATACGATGGTTGAACCTAGTCAAGACTTGCAAAAAATTAATATAAATATAATTAATAATCTTGGTTAATTGAATTAGTTAAGAAATCTTGCATTTTATGAGATTTTTGAGATGAAATCGAAAGTATTGAATCGAAATGGTCTCAAAAGGGCGACTGGAAATGAAGATGAATATGCATTCATCAAAACACCTCGAATTTAAACGTTGCGGATCTTCGAGTAACACAAAATCTGAAACAGTCGCCAAATGAATACTTTTTGATCATGTGATTGCCTCCTCTTCACATCATGATTGTTTCTTTTCTTCTCAATAAGACTAAGCATCTCAACATCCGGAGACCACTTAACACATCTTAGCATATCTTCGTTCATGAGTTTGCTTTCCACCGTCACTTCCTCCTCAACTTTTCCAACAACAAGCATGTCAAAGAGTTTTGTAAGAGTCCAGAGATACCCACAAAACAACGACTGTGCATCTGATCTGACACTGGTGTATTTTAGGGTAGTGGAGGCATTCATTGTGCCATTAGGAAGAAAAGGAGTGAAGGGTGGTATGGAGGGAAGAAATAAATCTCTCCTTTATTCGACTCGAGATTTTTATTATATTATTTGCAATTTCATTTATTGCATTTTTTGTGCGAATCACTCCTCTTTTCAAATCGAGATTGCATTTTTTGTGTGCGCTTTGGCATCTTTTCTTGGTGGTACACCCCTATTTATTTGCGAGGGGTATGGAGAAGCGGTTATAGAAAAATGTGGTGTGCCACCCCGAACTTAGGTTGGCACTATTTTGGCTATTTTTGTTTCTTTTTTATGGATGGAGGGGTACGAAGATGATAGAAGAAGTGTAGAAGAGAGTTCAGATCAGAATGCAACTTGATTTACAATTCAGTGCACCAGTCATTTTCTTTATCTTACTCTGCTCAGATAATGACTTGATGAGAATCCGGTGGGGATTCCATGATATTGTTCCAATAGTCAGTTAGAAAGCACGACGTGTTTGATCCCTATCAGTTTGACAGACACTTGTCATTTTTGCATAAGTATCACGATGTTAGGAATCATAAGCTTCACATGATGATTTCAATCAAAAGTCTAGTTTCAAAAATTGGTCCTTTTGAGGATTTGTTTCGAAATAAGGAGGGTATAATTATTCATAAAGCATAGTAGTTGAAACGAGAGGTGTCAAAACTTCATCAAGTATCTACGCAAATACTTTGGAAAACTTTAAAATTTTGAAAAAAACTGAATGTTTTTATCAATAATGCGACAAAGAAATCTTAAGCATGAATTAGATGGGTGATGGTGGAAAGTAGAGTAGTACGTACCACCCACCCTCCACCCTAAACTTAGAAAATTTCTCGTCCTGAGAAAACTCTAAATATGAGATGGAGGGGAAAGTTCATTTCGTTTGGACCATCAAATGTGGTTGCATTCCAATCAGCGTGCGTCCTCCATCTGAAAATCTCAAGAATAAAGACTAATCAGAACTCAAGATGACATCTTGCGATGCAATTTTATTTGGTGCAAACTTATCTAAAAAGTAAAAACAAGATTAAGAAAATTTTCTAATTCAATATTTAAACTAAATAGGAATTTATTGATCAGGTTGCCTCCCGACAAGCGCCTTTATTTTATGTCGATGGCTCGACTTTTCTTCAACTTTTATGGTGGATATGTTGGATTGGTGAGTTCTAGTATTGTTTTAGTGCTTGTGTCAGCTGAAGTGAAATATCTCTTCAAACGTTGACCATTCACCAAGAATTTGCCTGCCTTTTCACTCCATGAAGAGAAAACACTATGTGGGGAGATGGTCTTGACGATGTAAGGTGTTGACCAGTGAGAATGGAGCTTTCCTGGGAATAATCTCAGTCTTGAGTTGAACAGAAGAACTTGGTCTCCAACTTGTATATCCTTTCTTTTTACATGGCCATCGTGCCAAAGTTTCGTACGTTCTTTATAGATTCGTGCATTCTCATAAGATGTCATCCAGAGTTCTTCGAGCTCCTGGAGTTGTAGAATCCTGGCATGGCTTGCTTCCTTCATATCAAAGCTAAGTTGTTTTATTGCCCACCATGCTTTGTGTTCTATTTCTACCAGCAGGTGGCATGACTTTCCATAGATTAGTCGAAATGGTGTTGTCCCGAGGGGAGTTTTAAAAGCAGTCTGGTAGGCCCACAAGGTGTCATTGATTTTTACTGACCAATCTTTCTGATTGCGGCTTACAGTCTTTTCCAAAATAGCCTTGGGTTGACGGTTAGATACCTCTACTTGTCCACTTGTTTGTGGATGGTAGGGTGAGGCTACCTTGTGAGTTACACCATATTTCTTCAGTAATGCTTCAAAAGTTCTTTCCAGGAAATGATAACCTCCGTCAAAAATCACAGTGCGTGGGACTCTAAATCAAAGGAAAATGATATCTTTGAACAATTTGATGATGGGTTTGGAGTCACTAGTGATGGTCGGTATGGCTTCAACCCATTTTGAGACATAATCTATCGCCACTAGGATGTAGGAAAACCCATGATAGGATGGGAATGGACCCATGCAGTCCTCACTCCAAACATCAAATATCTCGACTTCTTGCCACAAATTCAGTGGCATCTCATCTCTCTTTGTTATGTTACCTGTTCTTTGGCATTTGTCACATGATAGAACAAAGTCATAGGAGTCATTGGATATGGTTGTCCAAGAGAAACTTCATTGCAAAACCTTCAGAGCAGTTTTCTTGGAACTCATGTGGCCTCCAACTCGGCCCGAGTGGAATTGTTCTAAAATATGTTGAGCTTCTTCCTCAGAAATATAACGTCTGTATAGACCATCAACGCAGAGTTTGAAGAGGTATGGATCGTCCCAGTGATAGTGTTTTACATCATGCAACAATTTCTTCAGTGCATTTCTGGTGGATTCGGGGTGGATGACACCTGCATCCAGGTAGTTCACATAGTCCACATACCAAGGGATAGCCTCTGAAACATTCATAAGTTGGTCGTCTGGAAGAGAATTGTTAATGGGGATCTTCTCAATTTCCAAGGTGTGGATACGACTGAGGTGGTCTTCCATGACATTCTCTGTACCCTTCTTGTCCCTTATCTCGAGATCAAACTCTTATAAGAGGAGTATCCATCTAATTAACCTAGGTTTAGAATCTTTCTTTGCCAGGAGGTAACGAATAGAAGTATGATCCGTGTAGACAATGACTTTTAAACCAATGAGGTCGGATCTGAATTTGTCAAAGGCATATACGACCGTAATAAATTCTTTCTCGGTAGTTGCATAATTCCTCTAAGCTTCATTGAGGGTTTTTATGCATAGTAGATCACACAATGTTTCTTTTCTATATATTGCCCCAGGACAGCACCCACCGCGTAATCACTAGCATCACACATAATTTCAAAAGGGTAATCCCAGTCAGGAGCTCTGATGATGGGAGTTGTTGTAAGAGCATGCTTTAGATTGTTGAAAGTTTTAATGCATTCTTCATCAAAATTGAATTCAACATCCTTTAGCAACAAATTTGTCATCGACTTGGTTATTTTCGAGAAATCCTTTATGAATTGTTTGTAGAACCATGCATGACCTAGGAACACTCGAACCTCCTTAGCACTTGTTGGAATAGAGAGCTTGGAAATCACTTTGATCTTAGCCATGTCTACCTCAATTTCTCGATTACTGACCTTGTGGCTAAGGACAATCCCTTCTTTCACCATAAAATGACACTTCTCCCAATTTAGCACAAGATGTGCTTCTTCACACCATTTGAGGACAAGGGAGAGGTGTCTTAGCCATGAGTCGAACGAATCTCCATACACAGAAAAGTCATCCATAAAAATTTCCATGACCGTTTCGATGTGACCATTGAATATAGATGCCATATAGTGTTGGAAAGTTGCAGGTGCATTGCAAAGGCCGAATGGCATCCTTCTAATTGTGTATGTTCGAAATGGGCAGGTGAATGTAGTTTTCTCTTGGTCATATGGATGTACGGGCAATTGATAGAATCCATAGTAACCATCGAGGTAACAGAAATATTCTTGATGAGCCAATCTTTCTAAAACTTGATCAAGGAAAGGCATTGGGAAATAATCCTTTCGAGTTGCCTTGTTTAACTTCCTGTAATCAATGCACATCCTCCACCCTGTAATTGTTCGAGTGGGGATGAGTTCTTCATTTTCATTTTGTATCATAGTTGTTCCACCTTTCTTCGGGACCACATGTACAGGACTTACCCATGGTGAGTCCGGTATCAGATAGATTATTTCAGTAGTGAGCAGTTTAATGACTTTACGATGGACTAATTCCTTCATATTTGGATTCAATTTCCATCGATGTTCAACAGTCAACTTGTGATCTTACACCATGGGGATTTTGTGCATGCACAGTGCTTGACTAACCCTGGTTTGATCACTCATTTTGTAGTTGATAGCTTTTCTTCTTCCCTTCAATTCCTTCAAAAGTGTATCTTCTTGTTCTGCCATTAGATCCGAATTTATGATAACCGGGCAAACCTGAGTTCATCTAGAAATTCGTACTCCAATCCTTCTGGTAGGGGCTTCATCTTAGGGGTTTGTGGCTTTTCACATGCTTCTTCAGTAACATTTTCTGCTTTTAGTTCCTCAATCTTGGCTTCAGGATCTTCCTTAGCGTTGTCGAGGTGGAAAACTCAACTTTTCACTTGTTCGTCATTTGAACTTTCAGCATTCGGATTAGTAAGGGTCATCCCAAAGGATCTTCTTATTCATAATCCCCCTGCATGAGGAGTGACATCTGCTCTATGCAATCGAGTAGACTTCTTCTTGCATGCTTGGTCTTTCCATACTTTCAAAAACCTTGAATTTGAGAGTTTCTTTACCTAATCTGAGAAGCAAAGATCCTGCTTCAATGTCAATCAGAGCTCTTGTAGTGGCGAGGAATGGATATCCAAATATGATAGGGTATCTGGCATCTTATTTTATATCCATGATGACAAAGTCACATGGAACATAGGAGTCTTTTCCCACCTTGACAGGTACATCCTCAACGATACCTAAATGGAGAGTTACAGTGTTATCTGCAAGTTGTATGGTCATGCCAGTTCATAGAAGCTCAGCAAACCCTAGCCTCTTGAAAAGGCTGAGTGGCATAATGGAGATACTTACACCAAGATCTGCCAATCATTTCTTACATGAAGAGTCATCGATATGGCAAGAGATCCCAAAAGATCATGGATCTTTCTGCTTCTTTGGCATCTTACTCTAGATGATATCTGAAGTAGTCATTGCTAACTTAACTGTCTCATATTCTTTAGTTATACATTTTTTGGTGAGAAGAGATTTCAAGTACTTCTCTCAGGCTGGTATCTTATCCAGGGCATCTAAGAAGGGAATATCAACATCAAGCTCTTTTATAGCTTCTTTGAACTTGTTGAAATGGGTATCAAGCTTCATTTGTCTTAGACGATTTGGAAAAGGTATATGAGGCTTGTATACATGGACCTCAGATTCTGGTGTTGCTCCTTCCTCTTATGTGGCTGGTTTTTTAGAATTTTCTTTGTCTGGCTTCTCATTGCTTGGCTGCTCCTTCGAGATAGATTCAGGTTCTTCGTCAACTTGGTCTTTCATTGGGTCTTGTTCATCTATAACAACCATCTGTGTCTTGACAAGAGGGTCAGAATATACATTACCAGAACGAGTCATAACAACCTTCAATTTCTCAGGATGTTTTGGATTGTTCTCCAGTTGACCAACAAAGGCTCCAACAGGTGGTTTCACACTAGCTGCAAGTTGAGCTAGTTGAGATTCAATGACCTTTTGATGTGCTTGCTGGTTAGCTATCAAGGTTTGCTGGTTAGCTATCATAATTTGCTACGAATGTAGCATCTTCTCAATGGTCATCAGCTTATCATCTGGAGAGATAGGATTGGCTTGTTGCCCTTGTTTTTGATCTTGGTAAGGCACTTGGTTGGGATTCTCAAACTGAGAATTGTTCTGATAGTTGTTGAAGCTCCTATTTTGGAAGTTGCCTCTAAAGTTTCCTTGATTCCCAAAATTTTGTTGTTGGTTATACTGGAATCCTGGTGGACCTCATTGCTGATTGTTTGAACCAAGCTGATGTGAATTTACCACTCCTGAAGGATTTCCATATTGAAAACCAGGAAGGTTCCTATTCTAATTTGGATTGTAATATCCTTGACCAGGGATGGTGTTAAAAGCATTAAGACTCTCCATTTGACTGTTGTCCCCTTGATCACAAGCATTGCTTAGAACAACATTGTAGAGAAGATTGCATGTTAAAGTGGAATGATCAGTACCTTTACATGCTTCAAAAAATAGCAAAGCATACTTGATCTGTTCTTATTGTTGAGGGGGTGAACGTCCTCTTCCAATTACAACAAGGGATGTTTTGATATGCTCTTGCTTGGCTACTAAGAGTTTTAGGATTTCAGTGATAGACTTGTACTCAGGGGTAGCTTCAGCCATACCTACCTTCAATATGCCTTTACCTATAGATCTACCTCAATTAGCTTGATTTTCAGCTCCAAGGGTGATGACCTGCCATGTGTCGTTATAACTTTGATGAATGAAGTTTCCCCTGGATGAAAAGTCTAAAAACCTCTTGATATCACCATCCACACCTCTATAGAAGATCTCTATGAGTTGATTCTTGGGAATGTCGTGGTGTGGACACTTGCATAGATGATCTTTATATCTTTCCCATGCTTCAACAAGAGTTTCTCCAGGGGCTTGAGTAAACATTATTATTCATCCCCTAATTTCATATGTGAGAGAAGGATGATAGAATTTTTCAAGAAAAACATTCTATAGTTGTTCCCATGTAGATGGGCTCGCATTCCAAAGAGTTATACCAGCTTATAGCCCTATCAACAAGAGAATACTTGAAAAGAAGGAGTCAGATAGCATCGTCTGTGACTCTATTTTGTTTTTTCATAGCACATAGATCGATGAATGTCAGAAGATGTTCTTGGCTATCTTCTCCTTGTTTACCATAAAATGGGTTGTTTTGGAGCACGGTAATCTAATGTGCTCATATCTCAAAGTTGGGATCATGGATGGGAGGAGGTTGGACTGGGTGATGAACATCAGTAGCTTTACAGATTGAGAACTCCCTAAGATCCTTTTGCAACTCTATTGCTTGTACCGCTGCTTGTACTGATAAGATTTCTTCTTGAACTGTAGCTTTGGCTTCTTGCATGAGCCTCTTTCTCTGTGCTTTGATGGCTGGAGCCACCCATCAGGCTACTTCCTCCTCTTGAGCCATCCTTCCTTGATTTTCTATGTTTTGATGATGAAAGGTTCTGTCAATCTCCGGATCAAAGTTGGCAGTGAGTCTGAGACTGTTCAGGTTGTGCATGCACTAGTCTCGGGGGTACCTGAAATGGAAAGATCTGAGGTAAGACTGATGGAGTAGAAATGAATTCAACTAGATGATCGATAGTATCAAAAGAAAAACAAATCCTAGATTAGCCTTAAAGAACTCAATTTGACTAACTGATTCCGTTGTCCCCAGCAACGACACCAAAATTTGATGTGGAAAATTATCGCACTACAAATTCACCCAGGGTTGATATCCCCGAGCTTTTACCAAAACAACGTGCAATAATACCACCCACAAGCAGACGAGTCTTATCATAGTATAGTTAAGGATCGAATCCCAAGAAACAACATTTTTAAGAATCTTTGTTGGTCGAATCTAGCTCAAGTAAGATTAATAGTTAAAACGATAGGTTGATTTGAGGTTAATTGCAGGAAGTAAAGAGCGGAATTAAAGTTGGATCTAGATTAATGATATGAAATCAGTGAGATGGTCTCAAGTTTCACCACCACTACACATGCAAACACATCCAAACATCAAACATCCATGCAAGATATAACCATTCAAATGGAACTACTGCGAACCCTCCCTAATGGATGTTTAGGCCCGTTAAGCATCACCTTAGGTATCAGATTTCTTGTCTCCAAACAGATCACATACTTATGGCTCCAAAGATACAACATCCAACTAAGGCTAAGGTCCTCCCCAAGGGATGTTTAGACCACAGAAGCGTCACCGTGGGCTAGATGGCTCGTTCCCTCATGGATCATACACTTACGACCTCAAGGAAACCCATTCTATTTCTAGTCAAGGTGTCAACCGTGCTAATCGATAAGCAAGTAGGCGATTAATCTACAAGAAAACATCGACGATTAAGAAATATGATACAAAATACAACTAAGGTTGCAGCCCTCCCTGAGGGATGTTTAGGTCACAGAAGCGTCACCGTTGGCTAGATGTCTCGTCCCCTTACAGATCATACACTTACTACCTCAAGGAATCCTATTCTATTTCTAGTCAAGGAGTAAACTACATAAATCACCATTCCACCCCACATATAGAAGTTCTCACAACATAGGGAAGAACAAGATGATAGCAAGCAGGTAACCAAACTACAAACATATCAATTAACTACAAAATGAAAAGTTACATACATTGCCATGGAATGTTTAACTAGAGAACATGCTTGAATGGGCAGCGGGGTTAGTCCCCGCACTCCAGCAAAAAGGGACTACTCACTCATGATGTGAGAAACAAGAAGAATAAGAGAGAGGTAAGATTCCTCCATGAGCATGATGAAGAAGGTGATCGCAGCTCGGTGAAGATGATGCGGTCTTCTATGTTGCACCGGGGCAGATGAGAAGGACGAACCACCAAGGCAGATCGGACAGAGCTTCTTCTCCACCTTCCTTCTCTCCTGTTCTCCTTGCTCGACAGAAAGAGGAGCAAGTGGATGGCATGGCAAGGGCATGGAAGAGTGACCGAACCTTAGCTTGTGCAGCCTGTCGATGTCCCTGAAACGATGCCCAAATGAGGACCCTTGTGGTCCTATTTATAGGCTTGGATGGGGTCTTCATATTTTTGCAATGAAGCAGCTCTAAATAGTTTGAAAACCATTTGGTCTTCTAACGATTTGCTTGATTGGTTAGGAGCAAACGGTCATGGAGACCGTTTGTCATCCAAATGGTCTTGAGAATTTATGACTATACGGTCTTGAAGACCGAACAAGTCCAACCGGTCTCGGGCAATCGATGTTCACTTGTGCTGGCTTCAAACGACCTTCGATGGTGGCTGGTCAAATGGTCTTGGAGACCGTTAAGCTTTGATCAGTCTTAAAGACTGTTTGCACTTGATCGATCTTGTGTCTCAATCTAAATGGTCTTGAGGACCGATGGTCTTCAAACGATCTTGGTCTTGATTGGTCTTGACGACTGATTGACACCAAACGGCCTTTGGCATCCAAACAGTCTTTGGTCCAAATGGTCTTGAGGACCGATGGAATCCAAACGGTCTTGAGCATCCAAATGGTCTTGATCATCTAAACAGTCTTGAGGACTGATGGATGCCAAATGGTCTTGAGCATCCAAACGGTCTTTGGTTCAAACGATTTTGAAACCATTTGGCATCATTGGTCTTGAGACCGCTTGCGCTCATGTAGTCTTGAAACCGTATGGGCTCAAACAGTGTTGTGACCATTTAGGTAAATGTCTAAGACCGAGACGTTAAGACCGCATGGGTAAAACGTTAGGGTAAAACTATTTGGTCAAGACCGATTGGTCATGTCCAAAGTTGAGAGGATCTTGAATGAATTACATACAATGGTTGAACCTAGTCAAGACCTACACAAAATTAATATAAATCTAGTTAATAATCTTAGTTAATTGAATCAATTAATAAATCTTGCATTTTATGAGATTTAAGAGATGAAATCGGAAGTATAGAATCGAAATGGTCTCAAAAGGGTGACTGGAAATCATGATGAATATGCATTCATCAAAGACCGATTGGTCATCCTTCACGGTTTTAAGACCAATCATGTCATTCTCGACGTCTTGGAGAGGTCTAGGGTTATCACACGGTCTCGAAACCGATGGTCTTCTTCATGATTTACAAACTGATTAGAAGTCCTCACGGTTTTGGAGAGGCGGATGGTAGGGTTGCGAAGCAGACTACGAAGAAGGTGGCTGGTGAGGGCTGTTGTAGGTCATGAAGATGATGTGCTGCCGTACTTGGAGTCTACATTGGTGAGGGTGTAGCGGCAGGGAGCAGGAGGTTGCTGATGATGGCGGCAGTGTTGTGAATGGAGGAAGATGGTGGCAACGAGCAGATCGCGAATGGAGGAAGAGATGAGGGATCTGAAGGAGGAGGGGTCATGATTAGGATGGCAGTGGGGATGTAGGTCATGGAGGTGTGAGGAGATATCTCCACACGGTCTTGGAACTGTGATGCAGCAGGTCGAGAGGATAGTGTTGTCATCGGTGGTGGAGGAGGATGTCGTGATTGTGGACAGGAAGGGGGAAGCTTCTTCACGGTCTTGGGACCATCATGTCTCATACGGCCTTGAGACCGTGAAGGCTTACACACGGTTTTGAGACCGTTAAGAGGGTCGAGGAAGTCGAATGTGAGGAGTGGGTGGAGATGGAAGTTGAGGGCCGAGAAAGGTAGGCCCGCAACTAGTGGGTGGGCCCCACTATTAGGGTTTGACTTGGATGAAGAAAGAAGGGGACAGGTGATGGAGGTGGAGGTGGATGGTGGATCTACCAAGGTGGTGATCTAGGGTTAATGAGAGGGTTTTGAGTGAAGGTGGGCCCAGTTGAAGATTCGACTTCATCGTGACCTACATGATATTCATATAAACTCTTAGTTAATAAGCTTGATAATCCAATCAATTTAAGCAAGATTGCATATTGCAAGATTTAGAGATGAAAGTGAACGTATTGATCCAATTTGGTCCCAAGATGGTGACTGAAATCATGAGGAATTATGAATTCATAAAAACACCCTAAAATTAAACATTGCTCATCCTCGAGTAACACAAAATCTGAAATAGTCGCCAAATGAATGATTTCAATTCGTGTGATTATCTCATCTTCACATCACGATTGCTTCCTTTCTTCTTGGTATGACTAAGCATCTCAACTTCCTGTGATCACCGAACACATCTTACCATATCTTCGTTCCTGAGTTCATTTCCCAACATCACTTCCTCCTCACCTTTTCCAACAACAAGCATTTATAAGAGCTTTGTAAGAGTCCAGAGATGCCCACAGAACAACAAGTGTGCACCTGATCTGACATTGTTGTTTTTTTAGGATAGGGGAGACATTCATTGTGCATTAAGGTGGAAAAGGGAGTGAAGGGTGGTATGGAAGAAAGGAAGTTGTATATCTCTCCTCTATTTGACTTGAGATTTATTATATGGTTGCAATTACATTGGTTGCATTTTTTTGTGTGTGAATCTCTCCTCTATTCGACTCGAGATTGCATTTTTGTGTGTGCACATTGGCATCTTTTCATGGTGGCACTCCCCTATTAAATTGAGGGGTATGGAAGAAGTAGATAAAGAGAGAGGTGGTGTGGCACCCCAAACTTATGGTTTGACACTATTTTGACTATTTTAGTTTCATTTTTTGATGGGTGGAGGGGTAAGAAGATGATAGAAGAAGTGTATAAGAGAGTTCAGATTAGAATGCCACTTGATTTACAATTCTGTGCACCAATTTGTTCTCCTTATCGTACTCTACTCAAATAGTAACTTGATGAGGATCTGGTGGAGATTTCATGCTATTGTTCCACTAGTCAGTTAGGAAGCATGACATGTTTAATCCCTATCAGTTCGACAGACACTTGCCATTTTTGCAGAAGGATCACGATGTTAGGATTCATAAGCGTCACAAGATGATTTCAATCAATAGACTAGTTTTCAAAAAATGGCCCTCTTGAGGATTTGCTTCTAATAAGGAGGGTATAATGATTCAAAATGCATATAAAGAGAAACTAGCCGGCTAGCTAATGGCTTTATTTGAAGCAAAAAGTGTCAAAACTTCATCAAGTTTCTATACAATTTCTTTGAAAACTTAAATTCTTTTCAAAATTTTGATAAAAAATGCAATGATGAAATCTTAAGTCTGGAACAAATAGGAGTGAGTGGAAAGTAAAATACATACCACCCAACCTCAACCCCGAACTTAGAAATTTTCTCATCCAAAGCAAACTTCAAATCCGAGATAGAGGGGAAAATACATGCCGGTAGGACCACCAGATGTGGTTGCGTGCCAATCAGCTCACCTCCTCCATCAGGAAATCTAAAAAATGAAGACTAATATAACTTAAGATAGCATCTTGCGATGCGATTTTTATTTAGTGTAAAATTTTCAAATTCAAAACTAAAAGTAAAAACAAAATTATTGATCGGGTTGCCTCACAATAAGCGCCTTTGTTTTAAGTTGATGGTTCGACGTGGATACTTCAATTTTCTGGTGGGTTTGTTGGATTGGTGAGATCCAACATTGCTTTGGTGCCTATGTCGGCTGAGGTGAAATATCTCTTCAAGCGTTGGCCATTAGCAACAAATTCTCCTGACTCCTCACTCCATAAAATGAAAGCACCATGCAGGTAGATGCTCTTGACAATGTACGGTCCAGACCAACGAGAACGGAGTTTCCCTAGGAATGACCTCAGTCTTGAGTTGAATAGTAGAACTTGGTCTCCCACTTGTATGTCCTTTCTTTTCACATGACTACCATGGCAAAGCTTTGTGTGTTCTTTGTCGATTCGTGCATTCTCATAAGTTGTCATCCAGAGTTCTTCCAACTCTTGAGGTTGCAGGATCCTGGCTTTGCCAGCTTTCTTCATGTCAAAAGTCATCTGTTTGATTGCCCACCATGCTTTGTGTTCTAGTTCTACAGGTAAGTGAAATGACTTTCCATAGATTGATCTAAATGGCTTTGTTCCAAGAGGAGTCTTAAAAGCAGTTTGGTAGGCCCACAAGGCGTCATTGATTTTCACTAACATATCTTTTCGGTTGCGGCCTACTGTCTTTTCCAAGATAGCCTTGAGTTGACAGTTAGAAACCTCTACTTGTTCACTTGTTTGTGGATGGTAGGGGAGGCTACCTTGTGTGTTACATCATATTTCCTTAGCAACGCTCCAAAGCTTCTTTCTAGAAAATGAGAACCTCCGTTGGATATCATGGTTCGTGGGACTTCGAAACGAGGAAAAATAATATCCATGAACATTTTGATGATAGGTTTTGAATTGCTAGTGATGGTCGGTATGGCCTCTACCCATTTTGATATGTAATCCACCATGACTAGGATGTAGGAAAATCCATGTGAAGATGGGAATGGACCCATGTAGTCCACACCCCAAACATCAAAAATCTCGACTACTTGCCACAACTTAAGTGGCATCTCATCTCTTTTTGTAATGTTACTGGTTATCTAACATTTGTCACATGATAGAACAAACTTATAGGAATCTTTGGATATGGTTGGCCAAAATAAACCACATTGCAAAACCTTCAATGTAGTTTTCTTAGGACTCATATGGCCTCCAACTGGGCCTGAGTGACATTGCTCTAAAATAAGTTGGGCTTCTTCCACAGTTATACAACGTCTGTAGAGACCATCAACACAGAGCTTGAACAGGTATGGTTCATCCTAGTGATACTTCCTCACATCATGCATGAATTTCTTCAGTGCATTCCCGGTGCATTGAAGGCGGATGACACCAGCGACAAGGTAGTTCACATAATCCGAGTACCAAGGAGTAGCTTCTGAGACTTTCATGAGTTGGTCATTCAGAAGAGAATCTTTAATCAGGATCTTCTCAGTTTCCAGAGTGTGGATGCGACTGAGGTGGTCTGCTACAACATTCTCTGTACCTTTCTTATCTCTTATCTCCAGATCAAATTCTTGTAAGAGGGGAATCCATCTGATCAATCTGGGCTTAGCATCTTTCTTCACCAGGAGGTAACAGATAGTGGCATGATCTATCTAGACAATGACTTTAGAACCAATGAGGTAGGATCTAAACTTGTCAAAGGAATACACGACTGTAAGGAGTTCCTTCTCAATAGTTGCATAGTTCCTCTGAGCTTCGTCAAGGGTCTTCGATGCATAGTAGATCACATAATGATTCTTCTCTATACATTGGCCTAAAACAACACCCAAGCATAATCACTGACATCACACATAATTTCAAATGGGTGATCCCAATTAGGATCTCTTATGATGGGTGTTGTCATAAGAGCATGCTTTAGGTTGTTGAAACTCTTGACACATTCTTCGTCAAAATGGAAATCAACATCCTTTAGTAACAAATTCTTCATTGGCTTGGTTATCTTGGATAAATCCTTTATAAATTGTATGTAAAAGCCTACATGACCAAGGAATGCGCGAACCTCTCTCACATTTGTTAGGATAGAGAGTTTTGAAATCACGTCAATTTTCACTTTGTCTACTTTGATACCTCAGTTGTTGACTCTATAGACAAGGACAATGCCTTCCTTTACCATAAAGTGACACTTCTCCCAATTCAACACAGGATGTTCTTCTTCACACCATTTAAGGACAAGGGATAGGTGCTTCAGGCACGAGTCGTATGAATCTCCATATATGGAAAAATCATCCATAAAAACTTGCATGAAAGTTTCAGTGAGACCAGCGAATATAGATTCCATGCAATGCTGGAAAGTTGCATGCGCATTGTAGAGGCCGAATGGCATCCTTCTAAAGCCATATGTTCCAAACGAGCATGTAAAATTTGTTTTCTCTTGGTCATCTGGATGTATAGGAATTGTATAGAATCTATAGTAACCATCGAGATAGTAGAAATATTCTTGGTGTGCCAACAACTCTAAGACTTGATCAAGAAAAGGCATCGAGAAATGATCATTATGCGTTGCCTTGTTCAACTTCCTATAATCGATACACATTCTCCACCGGTAACTGTTCGAGTGGGGATGAGTTCATTATCTTCATTTCGTATCACGGTAGTTCCACCCTTATTCGGGACAACATGCACAGGACTTACCCGTGATGAATTAGAGATGGGATAGATAATACATGTTGTGAGCAACTTAATAACTTCAAGACGGACAACTTCTTTCATATTCAGATTAAGCTTCCTTTGGTGTTCAACATTCGACTTGTGGTCCTCCTCCATCGTGATTTTGTGCATGCACAACACATGATTGACCCCAGTGAGATCACTCATCTTGTAGTTGATGACTTTTCTTCTTTCCTTTAATTCTGTCAAGAGTTTATCGTCTTTTTCTGTCATTAGATATGAATTTATGATGATTGGGCAGACCTTGAGGTCATCCAGAAACACATACTTCAATCCCTCAGGTAGGGGCTTCATTTCAGGAGCTTTTGATTATTCGCACGGTTCTTCAGTAACATTCACATCAATGAGTTCCTCAAATTTGGCTTTAGGATCTTCTTTAGCAGTGTCAAGGTGGAGAACACAATTTTTCACTTGTTTTTCAACTGAACTATCTACATTTGGATTAGTCAGAGCCACTCCTAAAGGATCTTCTTGTTCATAATCCTCTTGCGTGAGGGGTGACATCTTCTCTATGCAATCAATCGAGTAGACTTCTTCTTGCATGCTTGGTCTTAGCATACCTTCAAAAACTTTAAACTCGAGAGTTTCTTTACCTAGTTGAAGGAGCAAGGTTCCTGCTTCAACATCAATCAGAGCTCTTGCAGTTGAAACGAATGGACAACCAAAGATGAGAGGGCATTTGGCGTCTTCTTTTACATCCAGGATGACAAAGTCACACAGAACATAGGAGTCTTTGCCTACCTTGACAGGGACATCTTCAATGATTCCCAAGGGGAACGTCATAGAGTTATCTACAAGTTGTATGGTCATGCCAGTCGAGAGAATCTTAGAAAATCATAGCCTTTTGCAAAGGCTATGTGGCATGATGGAGATACTAGCACCAAGATCGACCAATCCTTTCTTATAGGGGGAATCACCGATATGGAAAGAGATCCCAAAAGATCATGGATGTTTATGCTTCTTTGGCATCTTTCTCTGAATAATATCTAAAGTAGTTTTTGCTAACTTAACTATCTCGTATTCTTCACTTGTCAGAAGTGACTTGAAATACTTCATCCAGGCTGGTATCTCAGCCAGCGCATCTAGAAAGGGTATATCAACATGAAGCTTCTTCATATCTTCCTTGAACTTATTGAAACAAGTATCAAGCTTGGTCTTCTTTAAACGAGTAGGGAAAGGGGGTAGAGGCTTGTACACTGGAACAACTGGCTTTGGTGTTTCTATTTCTATAATAGTAGGTTTTTCAGAACTTTCCTTGTCTATCTTATCAGCAGTTACTGGCCCTTTTGGTTGAGACTCAGGTGTAGTAGAGTCTTGGACAATCACAAAGTCATCCTTGTCTGTAATAACCATAAGCGTCTTGATAGGAGGATCAAAATAGTCTTTTCCAGACCTAGTGGTGACAACCTTTAGTTGCTCAGGGTGCTTAGGATTGTTTTTTGGTTGTCCAACTAAGGTTCCAGCAGGTGGCTTTAGGCTATCTGCAAGTTGATCTAGTTGATATTCAATATCCTTCTGATGGGCTTGCTAGTTAGCTATCATAGTCTACTGCGACTTTAGCATCTTCTCAATGGTCGTCAGCTTGTCATCAGGGGAGATGGGACCGGCTTATTGCCCCTGTTCTTGGTTCTGGTAAGGGACTTGGTTGGGATTTTGGAACTGAGAATTGTTCTGATAATTGTTGTAGTTCATGTTTGGGAAGTTGCCTCTAAAGTTTCCTTGATTTTTGAAGTTTTGTTGTTGGTTGTAATGGAATCTCGACGGAACTCGTTGTTGGTTGTTTGAACCAAATTGCTGGAAGTTTTCTGCTCCTAAAGGATTACCATATTGAAAACCAGGATGGTTCCTGTTCTGATTTGGATTGTAATATCCTTGACCAGGGATGGTGTTGACGACATTAAGATTTTCCATTTGACCATTATCTCCTTGGCCATAAATGTTGCTCGGAAAAACATCGTAGAGGACATTGCAGGCTAACGTAGAATGATCTGTGCCTTTACATGCTTCATAGAACAGTGAAGCTGACTTGATCTGTTCTTATTGTTGAGGGGGTGAGCATCTTCTTTCATAGGCAGCAAGAGACAATTCAAGATGTTCTTCCTTGGCAACTAAGAGCTTGAGGGATTCAGCGATAGACTTGTACTCAGGAATAGCTTCAACCATAGTTACCTTCAACATTCCTTTGCCTACAGATCTACCCCAATTAGCTTGATTTTCAGCTCTAAGGGTGACAACCTTCCATGTGCTGTCATAAATCTGACACATAAAGTTTCCTCCAGATGAGGAGTCTAAGAACTTTTTGATATCGTCATCCACACTCATATAGAAGATCTCAATGAGCTGATTCTTAGGGATTCCATGGTGTGGACACCTGTATATAAGCTCTTTATATCTTTCCCATGCTTCAACAAGGGATTCTCTAAAGACATGAGTAATTTTTTATTTGGCCCCTAATTTCATAGGTGAGAGAAGGTGGATAGAACTTTTCCAAAAAAAAGTTTTGAAGTTGTTCCCAAGTGGTGATGGGTTCACATTGCAAGGAGTTATACCAACTCATGGCTCTATTGGAAAGAGAGTATTTGAAGAGACAGAGTTTGATGGCATCGCTTGAGACTCCATTTTCATTTGGCATTGGACATAGATCTATAAACCTCAGAAGATGTTCCTGACTATCTTCTCCTTGCTTACCATAGAATGGGCTATTTTGAAGCAAGGTGATCCAATGTTCCCGGATCTCGAAGTTTGGAGAGTCAATGGGAGGAGGTTGCAATGGGTGATGAATGTCAGTAGCCTTAGGGATTGAGAACTCCCTAAGGTCCTTTTGCAGTTATGTTGCTTGCGTTGTTGCTTGTGCTGCTTGGATTTGTTCTTGAACTACAACTCTGGCTTCTTGCATAAGCATATCTCTTTGTGCATTAAGGGCTTGAGTGACCTTTCAGGCTATTTCCTCCTCTTGTGCCATTCTATATTGGTTCACTCTACTCTGAAGAAGAAAGGTTCTTTCTATCTCAAGGTCAAATCTAGCAGCAAGGCCGAAATTGTTCGAGTGGTGCATGCACTAGTCTGTGAGGGTACCTAGGATGGAAAGATCTATTGGGAGTAAGATGGACAGAGCAGAGTAAAATTCAAGTGGATGCTCAATAGTATCAAAAGTAAAAGTAAAATCCTAGATTAGTCTCAAAATAACTAGATTTAACTAGATTATTTGTTATCCACAACAACGACGCAAAATTTGACGTGGTATATTATCACACTAACAAATTCACTCGGGGTTAAAATCCCAGAGTTTTTAACTAAAACCTTGTGTAATAATACCACCCGCATGTTGACGGGTCTTATCGCAGTATAGTTAAGGATCAAATTCCAAGGGACAACATTTTTAAGAATTGTTGCTAGTTGAGTCTAGATCAAATAAGACTAATATTTAAAACCAAAGGTTGATTTGAGTTTAACTAAACTAAGTGCAAGAAAAGTAAAGTGTAGGATTAAAGTTGAATCTAGATTAATGATGGGGATCACTGGGATGGTCTCAGGTTTCACCACAGCTACACATGCAAACATATCCAAACACCAACATCCAGGAAATATATTACTAACCAAATAGAGCTGATGTGAACCCTTCATTAGGATGTTTAGGTTGGCGTAAGCATCACCTTAGGCATCATATTTCTCATCGCCATCCAGATCATGTACTTACGACTCCGAAGATACATATATACAATTGAAGCTTTGGCCCCCCTATACAGGCGTTAGGTACACATAAGTGTAACTATGGGCTAGATGGCTCATCACCTCACGGATCATACACTTACGACCTTAGGGAATTCCATTCGATTTCTTATCAGGGAGTCAAATTCATTAATCGAGATTAATATTTTACATATTGAAGCACTCACAACATAGGAACGAATAAACTAATGCAAGCAGGTCATCAATCCACAAGCACACATCAACGGTTAATAATGAAATGAAAATTTATATACATGCCATGGAATGTTTAATGGAAGTACATATAAGCATGGGAAGTGGGAATAGTCCCCGCACCCCAGCAAAATGAAACTACTCACTCATAATGCGAGGAACAAAAAGAAAAAGATAGAGGAAAGATTCTACCATGAGCATGATGCAGAAGATGATCGTAGCTCGGTGAAGATACAGTCTTCTACGCCACATCAGAGTAGATTTGGACAAGGAGTGAGGGACACAACGGCAGATGGGATAGACTTTCTCTCTCGTCCTACCTTCTATTCCCGTTCTCCTTGCTCGTAGCAGGAGGATTACCTTTTGGATGTGTATCTGGTGTGGATGACGGATGAAAGTGCAAGGATACCATAAAACTTGGCTATGGAGATCGTACTCCACCACAGATCTAACGTGGATGCACGTAGCCTGGATGGTGGAGAGGAGTGATAGATTGGGATCCCTCTCCAGGGGTCGAACCCATATTCAAGCAGCATGGCGGCCTCTGGGTCCCCTCTCTTTGGAGGTAGGGTGGCGACAGTATTTATAGAAGTGGCCGAGGGACCTATAGGGTCCTCACATTCTTGATACTGCTGGGGTCGTTGCATGGTTTGGAGAGTGATCACCTCCTTGCGGTTTGGAAACCAATCGCCCTCTTAACGATCTTGAAGACCAATTCGTTGTCCTTCACAGTTTTAAGACCGATCAGGTCCTTCTTACGGTCTTGGAGAGGATTAGGGTCATCGCACGGTCTTGAAATTGATGGCCTCCTTCACGGTTTGGAAACCGATTAGAACTCCTCGCGGTTTTGGAGAGGAGGATGGCAGGGTTGCGAAGCAGACCATAAGGAAGGTGGCTGGTGAGGGACATTGCAGGTCGCAAAGGTGATGCGTTGCCGTGCTTGGAGTATGTGCTGGTGAGGGCATAATGGTGGGGAGCAGGAGGTTGCTGATGATGGAGACAACATCGTGAATGGAGGAATATGGTGGCCACAAATAGGTTGTGAATGGAGGAAGAGATGAGGGATTGCAAAGTAGGAGGGGTCATGATCAGGATTGTGGTGGTGATGTAGGTCGTGGAGGCATGACGAGTTGTCTCCACACGATCCTGGAACCATGATGCAGTAGGTTGAGAGGGCAGTGCTGCCGTCGATAATGGAAGAGGATGTCAGGATTGCAGACATGAAGGGGGAAGCTTTTTCACGGTCTTGGGACCATGATGCCTCACACACGGTTTTGAGACCGTGAAGTCTTACACACGGTTTTGAGACCATGAAGAGGGTCAAGGAAGTGGAACACGAGGAGCAGGTGGAGATGGAAGTTTAGGTTTGAAAAAGGTAGGCCTGCAACTAGTGGATGGGCCCCACTATAAGGGTTTGACTTGGATGAAGAAAGAAGGGGATGGTTGATGGAGGTGGAGGTGGAAGGTGGAGCTACCAAGGTGGTGATCTATGGTTAGTGAGAGGGTCTTGACTGAAGGTGGGCCCAGTTGAAGATTAGACTTCATTGTGACCTGCATGAAATTCATATAAACGCTTAGTTAATAAGCTTGAAAATCCAAGCAATTTAAGCAAGATTGCATATTGTAAGATTTAGGAGAGGAAAGTTAATGTATTGAGCTGAATTGGGCCCAAGATGGCGAATGAAATCATGAGGAATTATGAATTCATCAGTACTCTTCCTCCTTGGATATGCCCTTGTGGTGTGACTTTCTTTATTCAAGACATTCACTCTTGTAGTGTCCCTTTTGGACACACTTGTAGCATCTTGGAGTATAGGAGGATGATTTCTTTCCTTTGAAGTGCTTTCCCTTGAAGTAGTTAGCTTCATGCTCACTAGGGCCATAATATTAACTAGAGAAGGAGGGTGAGGTCTGGCAAGCAAGTTCTTTTTGAAGGATGACATACTCCACTTGAGCTTTGAATGCACTATCTTTTATCTTTCTTGCCTCCTTCTCTTCTCGCTTGGATTCTTGTTTTTGGTTGTCAAGCCTTAGCTCATGAGATTGTAGATTGCCAATGATCTCTTTGGTTGGGATGTCACCAAGGCTTCTTACTTATTCAATGGAGGTTACCTTAGACTCCCATCTCTTTGGTAGAATCCTCAAGATCTTGGAGTTGATTGCTCCTCTATCTAAAGTGTTTCACAAAGCACCTAGGCCATTAATGATGATGCTGACCCTAGAATACATTTAAGAAATTCCTTCTTTCTTTCCCATCTTGAAGTTCTCTAGAAGGCCATTCAAAATGTAGATCTTGGCCTCATTAACTTGCTTTGTGCCCTCATAGGTAATGTACAACTTATCCCAAATCTCATAGGTTGTATCCTATGAGAAGATACGGTTGAACTCATTGGGGTGAGGGTTGCATAGAGGATGCTTATAGATTTGGCATTGAGCTGGGATTCTTTTAGTGTAGCTTCATTTCATGTTGACACAGCTCCAGTTGGCTCCTTGTATGGAGTGATAATCACCTTCCACATATCAAAGTTCTTTCCTTGAATGTATAACTACATACACCTCTTCTAATGGATGAAGTTGGTGTCGTCAAAGGTCGGAGGACACATGCAGAAGCCCCCCTCTAGGATGAGTGAACCAAGTAGTTTCTCATCCATCTTCTCATCTCATGCGAGATTGTTGGAGAATATCCTTAGCTCTGATACCACTTGTTGGATCTGGGGCTCTAGAGGGGGTGAATAGACCTTCAAAATTATCACAAGAAAAGTTAGACCTTCAAATTATGTTAATTGAAATCAAACACTTAAGATCAATTTGAAGTCATATCTAAGCAAGCATAGTGTAACACCCGGGTCCACTACCCAAGGCTCTAGTAGGGTTTCAGGAATGATGACTGGCCCCACAAACCACCACTAGCCTTAACTACACACTTTTTCCACACTGACGCGCAAGCTAGGATCAACTTCCCGACTGGTCACCCATCCTTGTACTACTCCAAACTAAACACGCTTAACTATGGAGTTCTTTAGTGATGGGCTTCCTGAAAAGGAGGTGCATCTTGGTTATATGGGTAGTCCAATCATTATTTTTAAGAGTGTTTTATCCAAGGCCTCAAATCCTGGGATGTTACAATATCCCCCACTTAGACTCTTGACGTCCTCGTCAAGGCTCAACTATATGGCCTCATAATCTGACCCCATTTCAGTGCAGACCTACAATGGCCCATGGACACCCAGCTCCCGATCACGGAATACCAGCGCAAGGGTGGCTACGTCAACCATGGACAACCCTTTCCTACATGCCTGGACCGCATGGCTCAAGACTGGCATGCCACATGACCATGTGGGCCCCACCTACTAGAGGGGTTATGGCTAATACCATTTGTAATGCCTGGGACCACTTCCCAAGGCTCTAGTAGAGTTTCAGGAATGACGTATGGCCCCACAAACTACCACTAGCCTTAACTACACCTTTTTCCTCACTCACATGCAAGCCAAGGTCAACTTCCCGATTGGTCACCCATCCTAGTACTACTCCAAGCTGAGCACGCTTAACTTTGGAGTTCTTTAGTGATTGGCTCCCTGAAAAGGAGGTGCACCTTGGTGATATGGGTAGTCCAATCAATCCTTTTAAGAGTGTTTTATCCAAGGCCTCAAATCATGGGATGTTACACATAGAAATGATGAGAGAAATTGAAACAAGCACTTGGACACGATGGTTAGAGTGGTTCCAATCACCAAACAAGGAGATAGTCAATCCACTACTTAGAGAGGTCAATTTCTAGGACTTTGCAATCTGTGTATACTTATATTCCAGATACAAGGAGACCACCATACATATAAGGACTTACCTACTCAAGACAAGAGTCTTTCACCTACACAAAGACTTATCCACTTGATCAAGATGTCTTCAGCCTTCAACAAGGACTTACCCACACTTGCAACAAGTTTTTGGCCTTGAAGGAATTACCCAGTTTTCTTGAATCTTGGTGTTTCCCTTCTCCTTCATCTGGAGAAGATCTTCACCTCTTATTGAACCTTAAAGAAGACCATAAACAACTTCATCTTCCCTCGGAGTAGCTTACTTCAACCTTTTCTCTTCCAAAAAGGGGATTGGAAAGATGGAAGAAATGAGAGCTTTACAAGCAAATAGAGGTAATTCTCTTACAACATGCCTAACTCACTCATAATCATACATGCTTTATAAATGAGAGAGAGAAATGGGCTCAAAGGGTTGCAACACACAACTATAGAAAGCACTTAGAATAGGATGAATGAGCAAACTTGGAATCAACTCCAAGGGGTCCTATTTATAGTTGGGAGTGTTCCTTTGAGTGTTGGATCACTTAAGAATGAAAAATATCCATTTTACAACTTGCAACGATTCAATTTTAATTTACAACAACTCTAAAATAGTTATAATCACTTTTTCTGTATTTTCTCTATAGTACATTTGGTTGAGTTTCAATAAAGATAACTCGACCAATTCACTAACCAACAAAGATAATTTTCAAACTATCGGTCAAGTTTGTTTTGAGAAAATCGACCAATGAGTCAAAATTAAGTTTTCTTATTTGATTGATTGGTCAATTTCTATGGGTGTACAACTTGACCGATTGGTCATTTTAGAATATCCATCACTGGATCTGTCGAATTGGAAACTCGACCGACATAGTGCATGTGACAAATTTTCCTAAATGAATTTTGAGTGACCAATCTTTGGAATTAAGTGTCCCTAATTTTATCTCATCTTAGTTACAAGTCATATCATCAATACAAGTGACTACAAAATTAATCTAAGGTGATTTGGAGTGATTTCCCAAAAAGCACCCTTCATTGCTTTAGACTTGAACTTGAGAAAGCTAGGGCTTATGTAATTTGATCCTTTTCATGTACCTAAAGCCTGAAATCAATCTTGAATAAACATATTAGATACATAGAAATGAAATGGTTAAATCATTATCAAAATATGGACAATGTATAACTCTCAAGTCCAAAACATGAGCCAAGTTTTCAGTAGAATGCAATTCAATTAGTAATGCATCCACAACTTTATGTATTAAATATAGAATATTGGTGCATTACATGTAATGACCCCGTCTCCAGGTAACCCCCAATTAAGGGAGACCAGAAGGTCAGAGCCATTATCCCAATTAAAAGGATCAAAGGTTCGACAAATAATCAATAACAATTATGAAATTCTATCAAACTGTACTGAAATTTGGTATAAAATAAAACTTTGCATACCTTTTGAAAACTTGGATTTCTAAACTTTTATCATGTATCATTTCTATTTTAATAATTCCTCCTTTCACTTTAATTCATATTAAAAATCCACATATGCCACTTTATTGTTTGTTCTTTCCATTGTACCTAAAACGCCGGCAAACAAAACGTCGGTATGCATAAAGCTGGTATGTGGGGGAAACAATAATCGTGCAACTTATGGTAACAATATAATCAGCCAAATATCATTTAACAACCAAGATTACATCTTAAGCAATACTACTTAATCCTTACATATCCCCTATCTATGTGTTGTCCCTACAGTGGACTTGGATACTACCTCTCTCTTATGGTAGATCCTTACCCCCATGGCCCTACCTCACAGGTAGCCAATACTTAGGGTTATGGAGTCACATGGCTCTACCCAAAGGTAGTCCAATCCCTGACTCACAGTGACTTGAAGGACCTACCCCATTGGTAGCCATGTACTAAGTCATCCAATGACCTGATGGACCTACCCCATAGGTAGCCATGTACAAGGTCAATCTATCAAGCTACAGAGGGGACTAGGATCTGAGATAGTAGGCACATATCTTATGTGATAGTCATATCCACATTATAGTTTGCATGAATTAAATTCATCCAACAGTTTAATTCAAGTCACCGATGAAAACTTTGGAAATCCTTGGAAAACTATTTCGAGATATTCATAAGCGTAACCACATACCAGTCAGGCCGATTCGAGCCAGAAATATTCCATGCAAGAAAGAAATCCTAGCAAGAAAGCACACACAACAAATCCTAAAATAATCATACAATTTCCTTTTATTACTCATGTCATCAAGATCTATTAAACCTAGCTCGCTTCCTAGGGTTTCTAGTCCACTTTTAGGGTTTCCATTGAAATCAGGGTTTCACTTCATTTATACCATTTTAAACCCTAATTACTCATAAACCCTAATTATCTCATCTATTATTCACAAAAGATATTAAGGTTATCCTTTAACAACATTTAACCTTTATTTTGGATTAAAGGCACAATTGACCATCAATTAAGTCCATTAAGCCTCTTTTACATTAAAGCTACCAATTATATCCTTTTTAATCCATGACAAGATCATTATGCTCATTTATCACCAATTCATAGTTCATTATGGTTTAATTCACATACGAACTTTACCTGTCATTAATTCTACCTTTATCCATTAGAAAACCCTAATTACTATATTAAGGGTAGTTATCCACAATTAGGAACTTTTATACTCGAAATAGCTTAGAATTATCATATCTCATCTTTAATCATGAAAACCCTAAAGCCATTAAGAGTCTCAAATACTAATATTAGGGTTTCAAGGCCCGTTAAAGCATATTTATGCACATGAAACTCTAAATTAAACTAATTACGTGCAAAGTTCATCGTTTTTGTTTTTAATGTACTTTTTTAGAATTAAGAGGTTAATATCAACTTTAATCATCCATTAAACCCTACTAAACACATTAATCATCTCAAAATAGGGTTTCTTAATCATTAAAGCATTAAAGTTGATAACTTCCACTACTTTTATAATTGTAGGTGGAATTAGCTTGTAAATATATTTTTAATGGATCCCTCTCATTTTTCTGAGCAAAATGCATATATTATTTGCTACCATCGGAGTTACAGATAAAAAGATATGATTTTTGCATTATTCCACTTACTTGACCAATCAGAAGCTTCCACATCGCTCTATCGATGCAACACAACTGATTTGGGAAACATAACAAATTGACAAGTTTTCCCCTGCATAAGTCGTTGTTTCTACTCACCTGGAGGGGCAAAATGGTCCAACCATCATTTGGTCGCCTTCTTCCTCATGGCGCATAACCTGGTCGCCGATGGCTTCCCTTTCGCGTCCCGCCCTTCCTTCTTGGGGGCTCAAGGACAGCCGCTGATTGTTCCCTAGCTCCGCCATGTCCCGACGCACCTGGGACTCCTCCACGTTGCTGCCAAGGTGGTTGTTCCCAAGCGGGAGAAGCATGCGACCACTGCCGCAATTGCAGCAGGTCTGCAGACGTTGGTTAGGAGCTGCTCAAAGATGGTAGTGTAACTATGGTGGCTGATCTGTTGTGGGTGGTCGTGGATGTTTCCTACCTCAAGAAAGAGCATAAGGTCTAGGGATTAGGTTATACCCTCATAGTTAGGGTTTTGACAAAGAAGGTGAAAAAGAGAGAGATAGTTGTGTGTGATCCCTTTGGACTTGGCCAATAGTTCTACCCCTTATATACGGGAGGGTAACGAAGCCCTAGGATGGCTATCCATGAGATCAAAGCCTCTTTCCTACTAGGAAACAATATTCCTTCATGAAGAAGCAATCTTCTCTCTCTAAAAAAATTTCTTTGACAACCTTTATTCTTTAGATATTAGGATTTCGAAATAACTTCTTTTATTCTCTTAGTACATGCCCTTTAATCCATTGGCACGAAATTATGTTTTATTTTAGTAGAAAATACCACCTCTTTAACAATATCACAAAATTCATTAATAATGTATCACATTACCCTCTTATTTTGCATTATTGGTATTTTCTCTTTCTTCCTCCTTATTGGGGCTCCTTGGACCCCAAGAAACTTTAATATCTCGAAATCCTTTTTAGTGGATACCAGTGTTCAGAAAATCGGCCTAATCGGCTGAATAATCGGTTTTGGGGGTCTACCACTCCGAATATGAATAATCGGCCTATAATCGGTCCAGGACCGATTAATCGGCCGTTCAGGGGAATAATATGCCGATTAATTGGCGATTTTCAAAATCAAATGCTAGTAATAATTCTTTTTACATTAATTTTTTCTAATATTAGTCTATTACTTATCAATGTATCTAATTATTTATTATTGCAATATTAGTCTTTTACTTATTAATGCAATATTAGTCTATTACTTATCAATGTTTCTAATTACTTATTAATGCAATATTAGTCTATGACTTATCAATGTTTCTAATTACTTATTAATGCAATATTAGTCTATTACTTATCAATGTTTATAATTACTTATTAATGTGATATTAGTCTATGACTTATCAATGTTTGTAATTACTTATCAATGTTTTCTTCTCTAATTTCATCAATGTTTCTAACTACTTATGAATTCAATATTAGTCTATTACTTAAAAATGTTTCTAATTACTTATCATTGTCATTATTATATGGTAAATATATAATTTACATATATTAATGATTAATATTAAAAAAAATCAAAACCGATTAAAATTGAATATTCTCCCGCTTATACTCCCGCATACCTTATATACTCTACTTGGTACCCTCTCCGACCGTACACCGATTATCACTTTTCAGAACAATGGTGGATACTCATTATCCTTCTAGATGCATCTATATCCATTATTTCTTATTATCTTGTTTATTTCTTATTAAAATATCTCTTTTTGAGGATTTCTCTTTATTTCTCTTTTATTTTCTTTATTGAAATTCCTTTTAACATGAGAATCCTCATGGATACGAAAATCCACCAAAAATAACTCAATTATACCTCTTTCCACTTATTTTCCACATTTTATCATTGTTTCCTATTTCTTTCTTAATAAGGAAATATTTAATTGATCTTTTCTTTTCTTGTTGTATTATCTTTGCAACTTTGGACTCCTTGGAACCCAAGGAACCCAAGAGGCACAAAATCCAACTTTGGATTATATTCTTTTGCCTTCTAGAGGTTTCTACATTTTTCTTTTCTCCATTTTTTATTTACCCATTTAAATAATGGAGTTTCTTTTGTCAGTTCCTTAATATTGGGCCCAATAGCTAATAAAGCCCATAAAACAACCATCAAAGATATTGTAAACGGAATCCATTTAATTAAAGAAAATTGTATCATTATTTGTTCAAATATCTTTAATATGAGAAATTACATTTATCACCAAAAGAACCCAAAAATTGGGGTTGTAACATCCTTCCCCTCTTATAGAAATTTTATCCTCAAAATTCCATCAAGCAAACAAACAATTCACGATAAGACTTTTCCATGTCCATCATTGGCCCCTATGTGGCTTTACCTTATCCATGGTGCTTCCAAAGAACCTTTATCATCACATATTCTTTTCTCTGAGTTCTTTCACCTTGGCATCTATAAACCTCACATGTGACTCAGGTCATTTCAGCCTCCCTTGGGGCTCACTAGGTTCATTGCTCAGCACATGGCATGGGTACCTCACATAGTGCTCTAAATTGGACACTTTGAACTCATCACCCATTACTTTATCCTGAGGGGTAAGGTCAACCATAACCCTCTCCATCAATCCATCTCACATGGACTCATGTATCGGGGACTCACCTTTCTTATCTATAGCTCGGAGGGGTCGTATTTTCACATCACATACACTCCCACAGTGAGATGCATTCCAGTCTTCTTTGCATCAGCTCACGACTCATGTCGCCCTGGGCTCCTTTCAGCCATTGCACAATCAAAGCGACTTCATCTACACACACTATGGTCTTTTTCTGACCTTCGCGAGGTCCCTCCACCAACATCACTTTAATGAAGTGGTGACCAAAAAAAACTCCCTTACATTGTTTCTTTACAACGTGATACTGGCTATGGTGGTTATCATCACATCTTACTGAATGTGAGAACTGTCTCCATGTATCACCCTAAACAAGCTCACATGCTCCCATCAGACCCTCTAGTCTGGATTATACTAACCATTAGTTAGGGGTGATAAACTGTACTAACATCGAGTTCTTCATGTACCTACTCCCACTTATGGAAGTGAACCTTTAGGTCATACTCAAGAACTTTTGAACTCACATCATGGTGCAGTTGAACCATCTCTCTCTCATATGTAGCTCTACCAAATCCTTCCCTTGAGTATTGATAACCTCCAATTTTGGATGATTATCTTAGTCTTTTTCTTTAGTTTTCCACACCCTTTCTAAATTAAAATTATAAATAATCCCTAAATTTTCCCTCTTATTGTAAATACACTATTAGACTAACTTTTACCTTTTATATATGCAGAAAAACACAAAAAAAGATCATAAAAGACTAACTCAGCCTCAAGACCGCATGGACTCAAACGGTCCCAAAACCGCATGAAGCCAATCGGTCCCAAGACCGCATGGAGTCACACGGTCTCAAGACCGCATGAAGCCAACCGGTCCTGAGACCGCATGGAGTCACACGGTCTCAAGACCGCATGAAGCCAACCAGTCATGAGACCGCATGGAGTCACACAGTCTCAAGACCGCATGAAGCCAACCGGTCCTGAGACCGCATGGAGTCACACGATCCCGAGACCTCATGAATCTAAACGGTCTGGAGGTCCAAACGGTCTCAAGGTCCAAATGGTCTCAAGGTCCAAACGGTCTTGAGGTCCAAATGGTCTCAAGTTCCAAACGGTCTTGAGGTCCAAACGGTCTCAAGGTCCAAACGGTCTTGAGGTCCAAACGGTGTTGAGGTCCAAATAGTCTCAAGATCCAAACGGTCTCAGGTCCAAACGGTCTCCAAACCATTTGGACTTCACTTAAGGCCTATAAATAAGAACCCAAGGGTCCTCCACCACTTATCGACTTTTAGACGTCCAAAGGCTGCCTCAATCACTCCAGAGCACATACGACTTCCATCCTCTGCCCTGGGGCTATCGGTCTGAGACCCATACTCCATCTCGAAGCTACTTTCTCTCTCTCCGCCAAAGAAGGTGGGAAGAGGGAGATCTCGTCATCGCGTAACCTGTGAAGCTGGTGGATTGTTTCTCTCTCTCCAAGGGGTTGACTTTCCTCTCTCCTTTATGGGGATGATGCTCTCTCTCTCTTCTTGCCTCCTTCTTTGTCCTAGTCATTAGCGAGTAGTCTCTTTCACTAGGGTGCGGGGAGTATCCCCGCTACCCATGTTTTCATATCATGTAAATGTAATCCATAGTTTGTAATATAGAGTTCTTATCTTTTCAGTTCAACATCAAACGTTTAATGAATACATGTTGCTTGATCTCCAACTTGTGTTATCCTTTATCTTTTAGTATGAATTGTCTATGTTTGTACTATTAGTTTCAAAACTCATTTGTATGTTGGTTCTTGGTGCATGTATCCACCATTCATCTGTTTTGGTATCTAGAAGTGTCTCTCAAGAAGTGGAGTAAACTCACTATCATTCGTTTCACTTTCATACTATGAAATGGAATCAATTGACGTATGAAAGTCCAACCTTGATAAGTCGAGGAACACACTTTGCGAATGGAATGATGCAAAGTAGGTGACCATTTGTTCGGGAATGGCTGGCATTGCAACATTCCCGCACTTCTTGTAGTTAGTTCTTCGAAAGGAAACTAAGTCTACAAAGATACTAACTGACTAAACTCTTGTTGCAGGTTATGTTTTACTTTGCATGTCTTGATCCATGTGTAGTAGCGGTGAAAAACCGATCACACCCTAGTGACTTTTATCATAGTTTAACTCCTTAGATTTACTTGCTTTCTTTACTTTACATGTTCTTAGTTTAAAACAACAAAAACCAACCTTTCGATTTAAGTGCCTACTATTAAGTGACTAAGTGAAATTTTAACGTTTTCCATCTTGTTGCTTGCAACAAGACCGTTGTCCTGAGGATTCGACCCTTAACTATACTACGATAAGACTTCCACGTATCTTAGCATACGTGGGTGGAGTTCTCTATCTAGTATATGCAAGGCTAAACCTAAAGACTTATCCTCTTTAGGATTTTTAGTTGGTGCAGGTAATTCCACATAAGTGGAAGCTCCATCAAAAATTGGCGCCGTTTCTGGGGACAACGGAACGTTTTAATTTCATTTAGTATCTTGCTAGTTGGTTAGGGTTTTACACTTTCTTTTTAATCATTAGTCTATATATTCTTAAAACCATTATATCTTTACCATTATCTAAAGGTGTTTTCTTTTCTCTACTTGGGTAGAAAACGTGTATGCGATCATCGCATAACAGCGGATTCTCCCCTGATCCGGAGTTTGACTCTGAGGTAGAGAGAAGTTTCCATCGCCGCATTCGACTCAATCGCCAAAGAGCCAGGCAAACGGCTGACAATCAACGCCAGGCTGCATTGGTGATGGAGAGGGTCAACGCCGCCATCGCAGCTCAAAGGGCACAACTCATCGCTGATACTCGTGCCCAGATTCAAGCGGAGATTCGTGTGGAAGAACAGGCCCGCATCAGAGCTGAAAATGAGGCAGCAACCCAAGTTGCTCAGTTGGAACTAAGGAACAAGCAGTTGAGGGATTACGCTATCCCAAAGAACTATGAAGATAACCATCCAGTCCGACCTCCGATCATCAATATTCCTAACTTTGAGATTCGGACCCAATGGATCCATATCATGCAAGGCATCTCATTCTCTGGAGGTTCTGGAGATGATTGCATGGATCATATGAAGAGGTTTAAGGCACTGTGCCGCTTGGTCCCACAAGCCGAAGTCGCTTTTGATGCAATAATGCTTCATCTGTTTCATTTCACTCTGTCTAGGAGAGCTCTAAGCTGGTACAACTCACTTGACATGGAACCTATAATAACCACTTGGGATCCCCTGGAAGAAAAGTGCTTGGAGAAGTTCTTTCCCCCTTCACTGACTTATGAGATCAGGGGGCAGATTAATCATTTCTCTCAACTACCCGGAGAATCCCTTGCTGAAACATGGGAAAGGTTTAAAGAACTTTTGCGAAAGTGCCCTCATCATGGAATCTCTCAGAACCAATTAATAGAAACCTTCTATCAGGGAGTGAGTGATGATATCAAACAGTTTTTGGATTCCTCATCTGGAGGAAACTTTATGAGAAAGAATTATGAGGATGCCTGGAAAATTGTCACCCTCGGAGCTGAGAATCAGTCCAACTGGGGACGATCAGCTGGCAAAGGTGTCCTCAAGGTCTACAAAGCTGAAGAATCAATAGAGATGAAGGCAATTGTTGAAGCCTTGAAAACCATAGTTCATAAGAAACAAGCTCTCTAGACTTCTCTTGGTGAGTTTGATAAGAAGAAAAATCCTCTGGTTCAACAAGTCAAGGCCGCCACAGGAACTTGTGAGGCCTGTCATGCTTCTGACCATCCGACCCTTTCATGTGGTATGCTTTATAATGTGATGATGGATCTGCATCCACCACCACAACAATATGAACCTATCACTGACCAGTCTGAAGAACAACTGCCAGAACAAGTCAACTCCATCTATTCTATCCCTGGACAAGTCTATTACAATCCTAATCAGCCAAGGAACCACCCAGGATTCCAATATGGGAACCCTGCTGGAACCGCAAATCCACAACACCAGACGCAGGGAGGATCCTCTAGTAGGTTACCACCTGGATTCCCAAACAATTTCAATCAAAATCAAGGGAACTCCAGGAATAACTTCCTGAGAGCTAACTACCCCAGGAACCAATCTGCCTACTATTAGTATACTCATCCTCCGCTACACCCACAACTGCACCCTCAGTTGCAGCAACCTGAGCTAGCGATGCCACCACAACAACCTCAACAAGGACAACAACAAGTTCCTCAGAAAAACACCCCTACTCCTCCGGAAGATGAAATGTCCTTGATAAGGCAGATGCTGCAATCCCAACAGACTATGCTCGCTAATCAACAAGCACAACAAAAAGCAGTAGAAGCTCAACTTGCCCAGATTGTTGCACAACTGAAGCCTCCAGCAGGCACATTTGCAGGGCAGCCCGAATCGAATCCTAGGCATGGACAGAATAGGCCTGAACAGTTGAATGTTGTCACCACGAGATCTGGATGCACTCTTCATGAAACTACAAGGATCACTCTTGATAATGATGGCACACCTGCCTTTATGACGAATAAGAGCCCTCAACAAGAAACGGAGAAGCCCACAGAGGGCACAAAGGGAAAAGATAAAGAACAAGTGTCCGCAGAGCCCGAAGTCTTGCAATATAAACCAAGGATCCCATATCTGGGTAGACTGCAAGAAACAAAGATGGATACCAGGTTCCAAAAATTCAAGCAGGCGATGAAGAAACTTTACATCGATATCCCACTCCTTGATGCTCTCTCCGAGGTATCGGCTTGGGCAAAATACCTCAAAACCCTGTTATCAAGGAAGTACATCACCGAGGAACAAGAAACTGTCAAGCTTTCCCAGACCACCTCTGACATCATCCTAAATAAATTTCCTAAGAAGAAGAAGGATCCAGGTTCCTTCTAAATTCAATGCTGCATTGGAAATGCATCTACCAAAAAGGGATTAGCTGACCTAGGGGCCATCATATCCATTATGCCCTATTCTATGTGCAAATGTTTGGGTTTCACTGAATTGCTGCCTACAACAATGACAATTCAATTAGCTGACTCCACCATCACCGCACCTCTGGGGATCATTGAAGATATTCCAGTAAGGATAGGCAAGGATGCCTATGTCATGTGCGACTTCGTCATCATGGATATTAAGGAAGACCTGAGATACCCGATTATTTTTGGTAGACCTTTCCTCGCTACTGCCAGGGCGCTTATCGATGTTGAAGCTGGCACCATCATTCTTAGGTTCGGAAAAGAAGCAATTAAATTCCGAGTCCTTAATAGCATGAAAGGCCCCATCATCCAAGAGGAGGTATTTCTTTTAGATGCAATACAACAAATGTCTCAATTAGAAAATTCCGAGCTAGCTGACGAACTAGAGAATGTTCTAATCGATCCAGATGTCGAATTCTCTGCGAATGAACTAGTTCAACAGTGTCTGCAACATTTAGAAAAGGCCGAAGAAGCACCAACGGCCACTTTTGAAGAACTCAAAGCTGTCACCATTATAGAAGCAACTGAGCCACCTAAGGCCCCTGAAATGAAGACTTTACCCACAGGGCTTAAACATGTTTTCTTGGATGAGGAAAAATTATGCCTGGTCATCATCAGCTCTACCCTTATAGAAGATAAGGAAGAAAGGCTTCTGGATGAGCTGAAGAAGCACAAAAAGGTCATTGGATATAAGATAACTGACCTGACAGGCATAAATCCAGCCTTGTGTATGCACAGACTTCCAATGGTTGAAGAATTTAAGCCATCTCGCGAACATAAGAGAAAACTAAATCCTAATCTCAAAGAGGTGGTTCGGTTGGAGGTCCTCAAATTACTTAAAGCTGGCATAATCTACCCTATCTCTGACTCCCAGTGGGTCATCCCCGTCCAGGTTGTTCCTAAAAAGGGAGGCACTACTGTCGTGCTTAACGACAAAAATGAGTTAGTGCCCACCAGTACTGTAACAGGGTGGAGGATGTGTATTGACTATAGGAAGCTGAACAAAGCCATGAGGAAAGATCACTACCATCTACCCTTCCTCGATGAAGTCTTGGAATGCCTAGCTCAACAGAAATATTTTTGCTATCTCGATGGTTATTCTGGGTTCTACCAAATACCCATACACCCGGAAGACCAGGAAAAAACTACCTTCACATGTCCTTTTGGGACATATGCCTTTAGAAGAATGACGTTCGGGTTGTGTAACGCACTCGCTACGTTCCAACAGTGTATGTTCGCCATCTTTGCCGGATTAACTGAATCCATCATGGAAGTATTTATGGACGATTTCTCAGTTTACGGAGATTCGTTCGATGACAAGTTCTACAATGTTGCGAGGAAATGAACCTTATCCTGAATTGGGAGAAATGCCACTTCATGGTAACGAAAGGTGTCGTCCTTGGGCACAGGGTGGGTGATAGAGGGATCGAGGTCGATAAAGAAAAAATTGATGTTATCTCGAAATTGTCGCCACCGAAAGATATAAAGGGAGTAAGAGCTTTCTTGGGTCATTAGGGTTCATTAGGGTTTATATTATCTCATTAGGATATTCCAATGTTTACTTGCATTATTGTCTTATATTTATCTTACTGATGTCATTTTCCAGATTATGATTCATTATCTAAATATTAGGTTCCATATCCTTTTTGGTGCACATAATAACCCTAGGTTACATCATTAACCTAGATTAGGGTTTTATAACCTGTATTAAGATTCATCTTCATATAACATGGATTTTGTTTATCATTATGATCTCATAATTAAAACTGAGGTTCCATATACTAATATGAGCTTACTCTGTAAATCTCATCATTTATTGAGCATGTATGCAATTATTACATTTTATCCCTAGATAGCTATATGAAGAAAATTACATGATTTCGTACATCAACATGACCATAACTAGCATCATATGCATTATAAACATAAATTATGATTTACTGGTATTATCTCATAATTTTGGCTCATTGTTTGATATTTATTATCTATCAATTAAGCATTTCACAACTAATAAGATATCACTGATATTCATGCATCAAAAGACTGGTATTATGCTTTCACATTGTTCTACACATTTTTCTGAGAATAACGGTACCTTGTTTGTATTTTTCTGATCAACATGCTATTTACTACGGATTATCCAAGGTTTCAGTATTTTCTGGGATTTACCTTTTCCTGGCCAATAGCTCGTCGACACGTGGCTCTAGGGCTGCGCAGCTCCTTTGTTGTGCTACGACCGGTCCTTCTCCTGGTTTGTGTTGGGCTGGCCAGTTCTGGGTGACTGGACTGGGGTTCACCTATCTGGACCGCCTGTTTCCTCTTCGTCGCGATCGTGTTCCAGCGGACTGCTCCACCTTTCTGCTAAAGATGCAACTTTCGCTGAGTTCAACCAATGTATATTAGGAACCAGTGCAAGCCCACCCACAACAACTGCTCCACCTTTCTCCACACTCAACATGTCACTGCCTTCCCCCCATGACCCGGACGAGGCAGAACGAGTAAGCTTAGACACATATGAAGACCTCGATTCTGCCTCTGACTCGGAAGACGATCTACAAGACCATGCAGAAGCCTTGGAACAACCTTCTTCCCCCCTCCATAGAAGCTTCCGCCGCCACCACCTCTACCGCAAAAAATTCATGACCTGGATATGGCGGCTATCGCCACATTAGATGCTCAGGACATTTTTATACTGAACACTATTGTGGACGATGCAAAGGAAGGGGAAGACATCATCTATCATAACACCAAAACTAAGTGCAAGATGAAACAAGAAGACTTCCGCAACATCCTGTGACCTCAGTCCACAATGCCAATGGAAATCTTCTGTGTCCTTCTCGCCAACTGTATAGAAGTGTACAAAAGTTCTAAGAGGCAGTATGTAGTTTTCAATGCCTCGCCTGCTCTGTCTATCGGCCTTTTATACAAATACATACGAGCAAAGTCAATTGAGCGGTTGTGTGCCGGTTTAGCACGACGGGCATGTTATCTTACCGTGCCCTTTCAAGTTTCGGATCATTGACTATTTATGATTGTCGACACCGAGGCTCGGGATGCCAGGGTTTATAATTTTTACAGCACTGAGCTACCCGCCAGTACAATAAACTTTGTTGGTGAAGCAGCAGGTGAAGCGATATGTATACCCTTCCGGCTGCTTAAGTTAATTTGGTTTGCACGCCCATCTCTCCGCCAAGACTGGAGCCAGCCCTAGTTCCAAATAATTAACCCTCAAGTTCAAGCTTCCGAGGGATCTGGAGACTGCACTTTTTGCACCATACGTCACATCCAAGCGCTGAACCAAGAAATCTCATTTACTGACCTCGTTGTTGATGATTTTCACTCCTTGCGAGGGCGTTACGCCATGGAGCTCATTTGTGATAGAAGGTTCTTCAAGGACCCGAAGATGGCACCGGATGACGTCCCTCGTTACCTTTTTTCAGCTATTCAATGCACGCAGAGGCGACCTTTCCGACAAACTCTAAAAGAGTTGGAGAAATCCAAGGAGCCGACCTTAGCTACCGAGCAAAGTAAAAGAGACATCGATCCATTGTTTGCCATAGAACCAACCTTTCCTGACTTCGATCATAGTGCTTGCAAAGGTCTCTCTGACATCGAACTACATCTCATTATGTCACGGCTCTCAGCCGAGAAGGATGAACTCGTATTCATGTCTAGTGACATTCTAGTAATGGCAGACACGCTTCGAGAGACTTTACAATTTAAAGGATCCCTCTCCGTAAGCTTAATGGCTGCTTATCAGTTTCTACTTGGCCAAAATAATCCCACAACATATATGGCGTCCCCATACATGAAGGATGATCTTTTAAAGCTCAAGAACTTCAGAACAACTGAAGCGCTGATCTCCTTTCTACAACACACAACACTAAAGTTCATCATGTTACCCTTCCTTTATCATGAGCACTGGATGCTCCTGGCAGCAAACCTACCAGAAGGAACAACTACAATTTATAACAGTTCCGACAGCCAGTACAATCCATGGCAGACAAACTATGTCGTGACACCAAGGATGCCAACAGAGGTAGTGGTGAAGGAATGTGCTGACAAATTAATCACCTTTCTAAGTCAGCATACAAGGGCTTACGACAAAGAACATTTTCATCGCCCTTCCTTCACCCACAAATGTCCCCAACAAATCCGACAATCAAATGATTGCGGCTTCTACGTCCTCTACTAGATGTACACCATCATCGTCCTTCAAAGACCAGTAGAAGATATGACTGACGTGGATTACCACGCTCTACGCGGACAGTTCACAACAAATCTACTTCAATTACCAGGGGAAAATTCAGAATTAACTTAGCATGTAGCCCTTGTCATCGTACTCCTCAACCTATCACTTTGACACTCTGAGGACAGAGTGAATGATAAGTTAGAGGGGGGTACATTAGACAAGGGCAAGGTATCAATTCTAAATCCCTCTTTCTCCATTTTCTCCTTTCTCTATTTGTACATATTTTCTTTTCTTTTTTTTCCTTTTTAACTTTCTGTTTAATAACCCTTTTTGAATAAAGTCACCTTGAGTTAACTTTAGAATCATGTTAGTCCCCAAAAAGTAAATAGCACTTAGACATTTAATGGTGATTTAATAATGTCCCTCCACTATTGATTTTCATGCTTTTGCTTCACTTCTCTATCTGACTCTCCTTAGGTCAATATCAAGGCAGAAATAATCCAGGCTCTCAAGGATGAGAGGGGCATCAGGAAACCTCCAAATCAAGAAGTTCTGCAAGTGGACCACAAACCAAATAAGTGCATGTTGAAAAACTCTAAGAACAACTTTCCTCTCTTCAAAATAAAAGAGTCTTGGCCGCCCAAAATAATTTCCCAAATAAAACCCAAGCCTGCGAGTTTTCGAATAAAAGCAAGAGAGTTGAATAAAATTATGAGAGTTGTGCCATAAATAAGGATCTATATAAAGAATCGATGAAGGTCTCACTCGGACGGCACATTCAGCTGCCCTCACAAAGGCAGATGTGTCGTGCCCGGTAGTGAAACCCTAAGGTATCTAAATATATGAAAGGATTATAAAGGACTCACCTGGCCGGTACATTCAGCTGCCCTCACAAAGGCAGATGTGTCATGCCCGGTAGTGAGATCCTAAAAGCATAGACAACCCCTCCCCCACTTGAAGGGGGAGTTACACTTCAAGCCTTTAGCCAACCCTCATACCCTCTCTGGCTTCCAGTAGGTCCTTCAGAGAGGTATAAAGTTGATTAGAGTCAACAACATGCACAGAATAAAGGTGGTCCCGATGCGAGCTACAAGATACAGAAGGAACCTGAGACCCAAGCAACTCTCAAAACCTGGAAGAGTCAAGGCAAGCAATAAGACCTGATATGACCTTAGGAGAACTCAGATTGAGAATTGAAGCAAGAGTATGAAAATCATAACTAAATAAAATCACCTCGCCATTACATTCCTCAGCTCTGTCTAACTTGAGGACAAGCTAGAATCTAAGTTAGGGGGGTGATAACCTCCAATTTTGGATGATTATCTTAGTCTTTTTCTTTAGTATTCCACACTCTGTCTAAATTAAAATTATACATAATCCCTAAATTTTCCCTCTTACTGTAAATATACTATTAGACTAACTTTTCCCTTTTATATATGCAGAAAAACACAAAAAAACATCATAAAAGACTAACTCAGCCTCAAGACCACATGGACTCAAACGGTCCCCAGACCGCATGAAGCCAATCGGTCCCGAGACTGCATGGAGTCAAACGGTCCCAAGTCCGCATGAAGCCAATCGGTCCTAAGACCGCATGGATTCACACGGTCTCAAGATCGCATGAAGCCAACCGGTCCCGAGACCGTATGGAGTCGCACGGTCTCAAGATCGCATGAAGCCAACCGGTCCTGAGACCACATGGAGTCACACGGTCTCAAGACCGCATGAAGCCAACCGGTCCCGAGACCGCATGGAGTCACACGGTCCTGAGAGCGCATGAAGCCAAACGGTCTTGAGGTCCTCACGGTCTCAAGGTCCAAACGGTCTCAAGGTCCAAACAGTCTTGATGTCCAAACGGTCTTGAGGTCCAAACGGTCTCAAGATCCAAACGGTCTCAGGTCCAAACGGTCTTGAGGTCCAAACGGTCTCCAAACCGTTTGGACTTCACTTAAGGCCTATAAATAAGACCCCAAGGGTCCTCCACCACTTATCAAGTTTCAGACGTCCAAAGGCTGTCTCAATCACTCTAGAGCACATACGAATTCCATCCTCCGCCCTAGGGTTGTCGGTCTGAGACCCATACTCCATCTCGAAGCTACTTTCTCTCTCTCCACCAAAGAAGGTGGGAAGAGGGAGATATCGTCATCGCGCAACCTGTGAAGTTGGTGGATCGTTTCTCTCTCTCCAAGGGGTTGACTTTCCTCTCTCCTTTATGGGGATGATGCTATCTCTCTCTTCTTGCCTCCTTCTTTGCCTAGTCATGAGCGAGTAGTCTCTTTCACTAGGGTGCGGGGAGTAGCCCTGCTACCCATGTTTTCATATCATGTAAATGTAATCCATCGTTTGTAATATAGATATCTTATCTTTTTAGTTCAACATCAAACGTTTAATGAATGCATGTTGCTTGATCTCCAACTTGTGTTATCCTTTATCTTTTAGTATGAATTGTCTACATTTGTACTATTAGATTCGAAACTCGTTTGTATGTTGGTTCTTGGTGCATGTATCCACCATGCATCTGTTTCGGTATCTAGAAGTGTCTCTCAAGAAGTGGAGTAAACTCACTATCATTCGTTGCACTTTCATACTATGAAATGGAATCAGTTGACGTATGAAAGTGCAACCTTGATAAGTCGAGGAACACACTTTGCGAAGCGAATGATGCAAAGTAGGTGACCATTTGTTTGGGAATGGCTGGCATTGCAACATTCCCGCACTTCTTGTAGTTAGTTCTTCGAAAGGAAACTAAGTCTATAAAGATACTAACTGACTAAACTCTTGTTGCAGGTTATGTTTTACTTTGCATGTCTTGATCCATGTGTAGTAGCGGTGAAAAACCGATCACACCCTAGTGACTTTTATCATAGTTTAACTCCTTAGATTTACTTGCTTTCTTTACTTTACATTTTCTTAGTTTAAAACAACAAAAACCAACCTTTCGATTTGAGTGCCAACTATTAAGTGACTAAGTGAAATTCTAGCATTTTCCATCTTGTTTCTTGCAACAAGACTGTTGTCCTGAGGATTGACCCTTAACTATACTACTATAAGACTTCCACATATCTTAGCATACGTGGGTGGAGTTCTCTATCTAGTATATGCAAGGATAAACCTAAAGACTTATCATCTTTAGGATTTTTAGTTGGTGCATGCAATTCCACGTAAGTGGAAGCTCCATCAAGTATTCTTTCTCTCTCATGTCATCAAGGTAAGGCGATCTACCATAACCCATATTGCATCTTGACCTTCCTTGGTTTAGGGGAGACTTACCACAACATCCATAGTGATGAACTCCCATTCCCTCTCAGGGACTCTTTTATCCTCTATATCGATTCACTAGGTTACTGGTGTCCGTCCTTCACCTATTGTCTTGCATGGCAACATACCCCATGCAACTTCATCTTAGGCATCCAAAGTATTGTTGTCACTTATTATCTTGGTAGTACCATAATATATGGTGATCCTAAATCATGATCTTTTGTATGTCATGATTCCTCAAGATCGATTCCTAAACCACTCTCATCATGGTTTTATCACCTTCCTATCCAAAGAAGTACATTTGAAGTTCTAAAACCATCCTTTCATTGCATCAAGGCCTAGGATGGCTAACCAAACAATAACTAACTTGTTAAATAGATCTTGTTACATCTAAGTGTTAGCCAAACTTATCTCTTTTTCAAACTTAAGGTTAGCCTAACAACTTCTTCTACCTCTAGCTAAACTAGGTAGTTGCCTCTCAACTACTTCTCATCCTTATGTGTAAGGTAATGTAGAAGACATACACCTCCATGTATTCCACTTATTATCTCATCTCAGCTCTAAGTCTATCTTCATCAAGAAAACACTGAGATTATTCTCTTGGTTTTCGAACTCAACCTTGTATAACTTGCAAATTCCACATATCTCATGCTAAAAAATCTCATAAGATGACTACTTTATTTCTCTTGATGTTTGCAAACCATCAATGTATCGTTCACTCCACCAAGGTATGTTACCATCTCTGTCCTCATACCTCGTAGCAACATTCCAACTCACATCATCTTTATCCTTGGTGTATGGCATGCGTACTGTCCTATCTCTCATTCCCATAACAAGAGGAAATAAGCATTTGGCTACAGTCCAAATACAGAGTTCTTCTTGTTCCAAGAGTAGATATGGTACATCCCACCTGACAGTACACCATCAAATCTACGTTGAAACTTGCAACTTATGTCTCTACCTCACAAACATCTCGATATCAAGGTTACTCCCTTTAAAACTGGTTTCGAACCTACTTGGGTCCACACACATTACTTGGTCATCTCCTCTAGGTGTATAGGGTTTCGACACTTTTGGGGTCATCGCTCTCCCCTCATGCATCTAGAGAGTGCCCTACTCATCTGTCCTTTGGGTCCCATGAGTTCATGAAGGTGATAAATCTCCTAACCCATGGCCCTCAGACAGTGATGGTTGTTACCTCCCGACCCTATGGTCATGTGCAACTAGGGAGTTAGGCAACTCCTACTTCCATCGGTATTATCCCACCCTGACCCTAGGATAGACTTAGTATTCTATTATAGTACATGTCCAACTTAGAACATTACCCAAGCCTTCATCATCTCTCTCTGCATTCCTGGGCTGACTTTCATCCTTTTATAGGGGTCATGGTGACCTGCCTACCTTGTTCAGGCCCCATACCAGTTACCTCCATGGTAACACATCCACATGCACATAGATATGGCTATCTATGGGTCTACATGTTCATTCTATTACCATGTACTCCTCACTTAGCTTCTCAAGGTCATATGAGACCTCTTTAGGTTTCCTTAAAACCCACAAAATTTGGTATACACCCTACAAAAGGTCCCTCTCCCAGGATGGGAGGAAACTACACCATGAGAACAAAGGTCACAAACGTTCTTATGTTTAGGGTTTACATCAATGTGAGCATGCTTAACCCAGCAAGCTACTAAGGCACAAGCAGACCACCTATTAAACCATGCTAGGTCATGCTTGTTCTCATCCTCAACATTGGATCAAGATCATACCTTCCCAAGTCACCAACTTAGCTGGGAGAGGTTCATCAAACATACCTTAAACTTAAGGGGTTTCCCTTTCCTCTAAACATAAGGAGTACCATGCTCGAATCTATAGATACTCAAATCTCATCATAGGCATCAGCTACACCACTTCCCCTCATAGGCCTAGGAACCCTAGGTTCACTTTTTCAGATGTCCAACCGTCTGCTCAACTTTTAACCACGAACCAAGCATGTACAAGGTATGTCAAGAACTTACCATGAACCTTTTACCTGCACAACACTTCTGAGTGGAGTCCTTCTCAAGGACAACCAACTAGGTATAAGGCCTCACAACCCATTATTAAACCTCTTCAGGGTCTAAGGAACTCTTTTTCCTATCTCAAAAGGTAAACACCTATACCATAGGCACATAGGTACAAGAAGCCTCATCCTCTCTCTAGGGTTTGGTTCCTCTTAATGGAAACCAAGATATCATCAGCCTCCAGGGATTGAGCAAGAAGAAACCCCTAACATCCACTTAGGTTGCATCATCCTCAACTACCCACTGTTCCTCATTTCTCAGAGTCTAGGCTTCCAACCTTCTTTCTTGGGTCCTGGTCTCTCTCTGTCTCTCTATCTAGAGCTAACCCTACAGACAACCTTACTACCTGAGGTCCTCACCAGATTACTCCTGTGGTGGAGGCGGGTATTGCGGCGTCGTAGGGTCCCAGGACGGGTACTGCCCCTGGAATGTCGGATCGTACTAGGGCATCCGTGGAGGCTGTGGATACCCCCCAAAATAATTCTGGCTCCAGTAATGATCAAAGAACGACTGTTGTTGAACTGTCTACCCGTCAATACCATTGACGCGACTCGATAATATCAACCCATCCCACGAATCAACTTCGTGGCTGATGCGATCACCGTTGATCCTCTTTTCCGGATCGTTGATGTGGCGCGTCGATACTATCAACGACGACTCTATGATTAGGGCAAATCCTCACGAGGCCCGACCGCCGCCTTTTTCACTTGAATGTGTCGATACCATCGACACGCCCGTCGATGGTATCGACTTCACTGAGACAATTTCTTCTGAAAATATCCAGAGATCTCGATGGTATCGACAGGCATCTCGATACCATCGACCTTGACTTTGTGATCTACCTGTAGGTAGGTCAATACCTTCGACGCGGCCGTCGATGGTATCGACACAGAGCAAAATCCGCATTCGTCAACCTGTACCATGGTCGATACCATCGACCAGTGTGTCGATGGTATCGACCCTACCTCAGTCTGCACAAAGAACAAACCAATCACGATATCTTTTTACAATAAACATAAAACCAAAACAAATCAACCTACGAATGTACATGAACTAAACTAAGGTACCGATGGTTAGGTTGCCTCCCAACAAGCGCCCTTATTTAACGTCTTACGCTAGACGACATGCAGCTCATCATCTTTTGACTGTAGAGAGTGTACTCAGAGGATCTTGCGGTAATTTGAATTCAACTCGATCATGTCCAATCCCCAAGGACAGTGTACCTCTTCCTAGGGCAGTAACGACATCCGTCGTTGCTTGAAACGGTCTTTTCAACAACATTTCGCAGCTTTGGAGCTGTGGCATATCCATAACACCGAAATCCACCAGGAATATGAACTTGTCAACCTTGACAAGAACATCCTCGCACACTCCATATGGTCTCACTATGGACCCATCCGCCAATTCGATTGTCGCAGCCGATTTCTTGATCTCTTTTAACCCAAGCTTTTGAAATGTCGCCAAAGGCATAAGATTGATGCTGGCACCCGAATCACACTGTGCTTTTGAAAAATGTCGATCACCTATTGAACATGGAATATAAAAGCTCCCCAGATCTTTCTTCTTCTCTGGTAAACTCCCAAGGATGATTGAGCTCACCATTTCATTCATCCGACATACATTGGTGTCTTTGGTCCACCTCTTTTTGTTGATTATATCTTTGATGAACCTCCCATAAGTTGGATCCTTCTCAATCATTTCTACCAATGGAATGTTGATATGCAGCTTTCTGAACATCTCCAAGAATTTTCTGTAGTGCATGTGCTCCTTATTCGGCATTGGGTTGTCCAGACTTGCTACAACCGTTGCATTAACACGCTTATGAGGTGGCACATAAGAGCTTTTCGGGGCCATCTCCCCTAAGCTTGCTTCAATAACTCTCTCTGGCATGGACGTTGTCAGAACATCATCAACATTTGTAAATTGATGTGTCTCATCTCTCACAATAGATGTATCCACACCTTGACAGATAGCCTTAACTTGCTCTTCTCACCTAGGTGGGGACGAAACCATCATGGGCTATTTGCGGGATTTCCTGAAAAGAGTGTTTCCACCTGGCAGTCCATAATAAGTGTGAGGATACTGTATTGTCGGTATCGCCTCCATATCAAAAATCATTTTGCTTTGATCCTTTGTCTCTACCACCTGGGATTCTTCCTCATTGCTTATCACAGACATGTATTTAACTTGATGGTGTGCTTGGGCCACATCTGCATTCCCAGCCTGTTTCGGCTGATTGGCGTGCTTGATTGCCGCCACTTCATTGGAAATATGAGTCACGATGGTTTCTAATGCTAGCATCTGTGCTCCATGGCTTTGCAGCGTCTGCCCAAATTTGGTCAAGATATCACCCTGAGATTGCAGTTGTTTTCCGAACATAGCCATCATTTCCTGATTCTGCTGCACCATTTGACTAAGCAACTCGGCGCTCTTATCTTTAATTCTAGGTTGTGGCTTTACCTCCGGATCTTGAAGGAAATTATTAGGATCCTTCCAGGAGAACTTTTTGTCTTTCCTCCATGCATAGTCATTGTTTCTATAGCCTTTTTGTTGCATAAATTTTACTTGGGTGTCCTCATCTTCGGATGCATCTTCCTTCTCTAGCAGTTTCTTGGATAGAAGGTCTAACTTGTCGTTCAGCTCTTTGATTACTTTATATTCGCCTGCAACTCGAACCTGCTCCATGGCGCCTCTTTCGCCCCATGATTGTTTCTTTGCCATGTTCTTTAAGATCTCCCAACATCTAGTGTCTGTGTTGTTAAAAAAGAATCCAGAACCGGCTGAATCAAGGTTTCTCCTATCGTGCTCGGAGAGAGAAAATAGAATATCTTTACTTGTGTCTCTTTATCAAGACCGTGATGCGGGCATCGCCTGAGCATGATCTGAAACCTCTCCCAGGTCTCAGAATATGTTTCTCCAGGTTGTTGAGTGAAATTATGGATCTTCCTAATCATTTCATTGGTCTTCTCGGGTGGAAAGAACCTCTCAAAGAAAACCTCAACCATGTGGTCCCAAGACTCCACATATTCATCGTCCAAATTATTTAACCATTCTCGCAGAATCCCCGCTAGAGATCTCGGGAAGAGCTTCAAGTAAAGCACAGTCTGTGGAAACCTGTCAATTTTGATCATATCACAATTCGTGACAAACTGACTTATGTGCACGATAGGGTCTTCATTCTTGAGCCCATGGAAAGCATTCGACTTCATCAGATTTATCAAAGCCGGATCAATCTTATATGTAGGTATGTTGATTGCTTGCTTCTTTATAGGCCCTTTTGAAGGCGATGCGGAAGAAGCCTTTATCTTCTCCCATATAGTCTGTGGCTCGGCCATCTGTTCTTGTTCGAGTTCGGAATCGACTTCCTCTTGCTGCTCTTGCTCGTAGTAATTCTCGTCGTCAGGTCCCGGTAGCGGAACCTCGGGTGCGCGTCACGTGTAGTCAGTGCTACGCGTCTGCACCATACACAATACCTGAAATGGGAAAATTTGAGTTCAGTACAATGCTTTGACGAGTATAAAAATTATCGAACAACTTAAAAATATTTGAAGTTATTTCAAAATAATAAAAAAAAATTGGCCTAGAGTGGCCGCTTGTAGCACTCAAAGTGCCAACAATTTGTCGTATCCCCAGCAACGGCGCCAAAAACTTGACGCAATTTTACTGTGCGCTGAAACGCAAGTGAACGCGTCGAGTAGTACATGCCTTTGTGAGGCCCGAGTCGAACACAGGGATACTGGGAATTGTTGGAGACTCCTACTAACTACTCGCAATCAGGTAATCTGATTAAAAAGTTGAGAGTTGTTGTTGAAATTGAAAGAAAATAAAAACAAAACAAAACAAGCAATCGATTAAATGTTGGTTTAATCAATTCAAACGGAAACTTTAGGGTTACGGTTTCACCGCGGGTTTTCATTGTATTAAATTCTATATAGCTATTCAATTTTATCTCTCCATCCGGGTAGTGGCCTGAAATCAGAATTGCCCACTGTCGTGGTACAATTCACTACCTATTTCTAGGTTGGTTCCACCGTCGTAGTAACCTCTACCCTAAACTAGGTGCATTATAAACGATCTCTCGGTATCCACCATTAATCTTACACCGCCTTGTTCAAGGGATTTGTCAATTAATGTAAATTTTGTCTCTTTTTAGCCGTTAATTGTTCTTTCAAAGTAATTAAGGGTGTTAGGTTATTATTATGGTGAT